>JBBBDQ010000476.1:57500-397603 GCA_037127315.1 Ascarosepion bandense
GAGGAATAAAATTAGAGAATTTAAATGAACAGACAGAAATAAGTATGTGTTAAAAGGCTCATTTTCCTGTACAATAAGAATATTTATTATACTTTTTCATTCTTCACTCTAAAACAAATTTCTAAAAACAAAATAGATTTACTTTTATTTTAAATATTGACATTTTCAAGAGTTTTTTAAATTATTTTTAGTGGCTGATTTAACAAGTAAAAGGAAATAAACAAAAATTTATTGTAAATTCTCATTATTTTGCAACATATATTAAAAACACATCAAGCAAAAACAAAGAATCTTCAAATTTCATCAATTTTGATGTTTTTTTTTTGTTTGTTTAATTTTGCTTAGAATAATTTATTTATTTATTTATTTATCAACTGATTTATTTTTAATGATTTAAGCATCTGCTTTGTATGAAAAGTTTCTTTCTTTAATTCCCAAAGCAACTTGGGTTTTCTTTTCTAATGAGACTTTAATATTTTATCTTTTTTTGTTGGTTTTTTTTTTGGTCTATTTGCCTCTTCTTTCTTCAGATTTGGATTCATTTCTGCCTTCAGTACTTAATAATTTGGGTCACCTAATTCTATCAGGCCTTTTACACACACAAATACACATACATGTACATGCACAAACACACATACATGCACACACATACTAAAAACCACATATGTATGCAAAAAGCACACGCACATGCAAACACGTACATACAAAAACATGCAGAATGATATAAATACACACACATGTACAAAAACCCATGCACAGACATGAACATGCACACATTATTGTGAATATATGTGTTTAAGCAGATTCCCTGTTGTTTTTTAAACCAACTGAACTGCTTCAGCGGGTCTTGTACTTAAATAAAGCAAATATGCAAAACATGGATAAATGTGCTAGATGACATTAATGAAAGTGAATTTACACATTTTTCAGTTTTTGAGTTCTTACAAAAAATATCAAACACTATTCATTTTTTATTTATTAGATTCTTTAGTTACAAGAATAATTTTATATTTGCAACATTCTAAAAACTAATACAATTAAAACAATATTTATCATTTATCAATTTATGAATAAAAATCTGTAAATGATTTTTATTCACAAATTTATTAACATATACTAAATTATTAAAATATGTGAATCAATTACAAGAAAATTCTTATTATTTACTATTTCATAAAATTTATTGGCAATTAGTCAGTTTTTTACCAATCATTCGTATAAATAGTTTAAACAAACAATCTGATAAATAGTGTTTATTCATTTTGTTGTCAATTCTCAAGAACAAAGAAAATGTATATAAATTTACTTTTATATATTTAGATTTTATTACAATTCTAATCAAAAATTTTTAAAACAGTAAACATTGCCAAGTAGTGGAGGTAGTTAAAATATTACAGGTGTCAATGAAAAGCTGTTCTTTTGGCACTCTATCTTACTGCAGCCATATTTATTCATTATCAAATGTATTCCTCAGGAAGATTAGAAATTGCATTTCCAGTGTGCTGGATCAGACAGTGGTTTCTACTTTACACAATGATTTTAACAATACAGTAAGGTTCAATTATTATTTTTTATTGGATGAACAGCTTCTTTTTTAGATCTTCTCAAAATTTCATATGGGCTAACTTTTATTTTCATATACAAAATGTAAACTAAGTAATTTCTAAGGAATTAATAAATTCTGTTTTTAATCTGATATTATTTATTATTAATCTAAACTTATTTATAAATGGAACTTTGTCTGTGTTTGTGTGTGTGTGTGTGTGTGTGTGTTACCTATAGACCCCGAAATGGCTGAACCAATTTTCTTGAAAATTTACACAGTTGTACTATAAGCATCTGCAAGTGTTCTTAGCTAGGTTTTGTGTTGAGGTACACCCGATAAATATCAAAAATCGATAATCGAAAAAATCGGGTTATAGAAAGAGTAGTCCGATTTTAATCAAATTTGATACACTCATAGACAAAGACATAAGAAACGATATTCAGAAGTTTCAAAGTTGCAGTTCATACAATAGTGCAGAAAATTGATAATATATATATATATAAAAGGCAAGATGTTTGTGTGTGTCTGTTTATCTGTCTGTATGTCCTTTATACAAATCCACAATTTTTATCCGATTCTCACCAAACTTCACATGAGCTCCAGAACCATCGATTAGTTTTAAAGCTTTCATTACACCCGAGCAATGCTGGGCTATACTGCTAGTTTTATATATTCTGGACTTTTTTTTAACATATGAAGGTACAGAAGCTCAGTTCTTATAACCAGACAGCCAGCCTATCCACACATTTGGTTATAGTAATGAAGGATTACATTGAGCCCACCATACTTTTTAAAAGAACCAAATACAGAGTGTGCCACAAGATCTCAAAATGACACCAATCAGGTTTTTGAATTTAGAGTTATCATTCTTCTAGCATGGTTGACAACAAAGACAACAAAGACTATATCACCCAATCTGCCCTACTGTTTGCCCATAGCTGCAGAGAGAAGAGAACGATTAATACCTGTCATAAAGGTATTTGTGCCTAAGTGAATTTAACAAAACCTGTTGTTTCTCTCAATATTTCTCACCACTCTCATTCACCCCAGGAGCCTTCTACCTATAGGATCTCTTACTGCTACCAAAGAGCTGACTGGGACACCTTTCGCAATTTTCTATGTGACATGCCTTGGGGAAAAGTGTTTAAACTCCCAGTTGATGACTGCACCTCTGAGATTTCTTCCTGGATGAAAGCTGGCATTGATGCCTTCATACCTACCAGGAAGTTTTGTCTCAAATCTCATTCCTCCCTTTGGCTCTCTCCTGCCTGTTTGGCCGCCATTTCCCACAGGAACCACTACTTCCAACTATTTCAGAGACACACATCTAACCAAAATAGGTGCCTATTTATATCTGCTTGTAATGAGTGCAAGAGGATCCTGAATGACGCCAAGCATTTGCTTGCTGAGAGAATGAGACAGCACATAGCTGACTGCAAGTTTGGCTCCAAGGACTATTGGCAGTTATGCAAACAGGTGCTGAACAATAGCAAATCTTCTATCCCTCCTTTAATCAATGAATTTGAGGTCTTCACAGCATCAACGGGCAAGGCCGAGTGCTTTGCTTGCAGATTCTCATCCAACTCCACATTTGACTCATCTAGAGTACCTGCACCCAACTTCCCTATTAGAACTGAGGCTAAACTGAACAAAGTATACATTACCCCAACAGTGGTATCTAAGGTAATATCAAAACTCAACCCCCATAAGGCAAGTGGAGGTGATAGAATCCTGGTGATTGTTCTTAAGAAATGTGCCCCTGAACTCTCCTCTGTCCTCTCTAAACTCTATAATTACTGTCTTTCTGCTTCCTGTTTTTCTGCATGCTGGAAGTCCTCTTCTGTCGTTCTCGTATTTAAGAACTTGGGGGAACCTTCAGACCCATTAACTATCAAACTATCAGCCTTCTACCAATTTTTGGGAAAGCGTTCAAGGCCATTATTAATGCTGAAATAGTTCAAAATCTTACTGCCCATAAACTATTCTTAGACAAGCAGTACAGCTTCCGCTTCACCAGCTTCACAGCCGACATGTTCACAATCATCACGGAGCACATGTACCAGGTCGTCTTGAATGGGCATGACTCCACATCCTACTGTACAAATGCTGGTGTCCCTCAGGTCTCTATCTTAGGCTCGATGCTCTTCCTTATTTTCAAAAACGATCTCCCAGACGTGATCAAGTGCCAAGTAGGCATCTATGCAGATGACACAATTTACTCCCACATCAGTAAGAAATCTGGTGTGACGGACAAACATAACCTTGCTGCTGATCTTGAGAGGGATCTACATTCTGTGGTGGAATGGGGTAAGAAGTGACTTGTAAATTTCAATGCGTCTAAGACCAAGCTGCTGTCTGTCAATCATCACAGGCAACCTCTCCTGCTTCCCATAAGCATGGACCAAGCAAGTCTCTCTGAGAGCAATACACAGCACCTCCTCAGCCTTACCCTCTCTTTCAATTTCAAGTGGAAGCATTATATTGAGTCAATAGCTTAATCCACTGCTAGGATGGTTGGGTCACTGTGTCGGGCCAGGATGTTTTTCCGCCTGAATCTATCCGGTATATATACAAATCAAACATCTGATCCATCTGTGCATGAAATACTGCTTTCATATTTGGTCAGGCGCACCCGTTGTTCAACTCAGTGTTCTTGAAAGGCTCCAAAGGAAAATCAGTAAAGTGATAGGTACCAACTTGGCGACTCAACTCCAGCAACTTTCCCACCGACGGGATGAAATTTCCCTCTGTCTGTTCTATAAATACTTTCATGGCTTCTGCTCCAACAAAGTTAAGTCATTGGTGCCTCTGTAACAAATGTTTACTCATGCAACCAGACTGGCAACTGGGTCCCACCCATTCAAAGTTAGATAAACCAAATGCAGATGACAATTCTACTCCTGCAGCTTTTTTTCTTGCACTTCCCGCCTGTGAAACTCACTTCCATATTCTTGCTTTCCTGACGGTTACAACCTCCAGGAATTTAAATGCAATGTCAATACCCATCTCTTAACAACTTGACTCTAGTTCTTTCTACACCACCCTGTATATCTTCTCCTTTTTCTCCACCTTTGCAACTGTCATCCCACATGTATTCCCATCCTTAACTGGTTCGTCTTTCACTTTACTCTCCTTCTATCTAATTTTTTTACTCTTATGTAGCCCCCTGCACATCAGTGGCATTTCCATCTTGCTCAGGGTGATACGATAAAAAAATATATTCAAATTCACCTGTCCGATTTTGAGCTGCTATCAATTACATCACCATGCCACCATCCTATTGTATATATATATATATATATATATATATATATATATATATATATATATATACAGGAGGATGGAGGCATGGTGGTGTAATTGATAGCAGCTCAAAATCATCATTCATTGGGTAATGAATTTGAACACTCTCAGCTACTGGCATAAGTTCACATTGTATATAATACGCTAAAGTCCGCCTTCCTCTACTGAGCTCCCATAGTTCAGAGGTTGAATACTGACTGATGCCAGTTCGGTCAGTTTCAATCCTGGCTAGAAGCAATCATATGTCTAACCATACTGATGAGCAGTGATACAACAAAACAGATCTGTCTGTGGATGACTATTTATGCTCTCACATCCTGATTGAGCACTATGGAGGAATGGTATATTTTGAAAAAACAGTAGCTCCTCAAGCATCTACGCATCGTTCATTCAGTAATGAATTTGAACACTCTCAGCTACTGGCATATGTTTACACTGTATATAACATGGCTTCCTCTAATGAGTGCTCATAGCTCAGAGGTAGAATCATCGACTGATGCCAATTTGATCAGTTTCAATCCTGGCTAGAAGCAATTATGCAATCATATGTCTAACCGTACTGATGAGCTGTGATACAGTGAAACATCTGTTCGCGAATGACTATGTATATAAATATTTATATATATATATATATATATATATATATATATATATATATATATATAATTAGTTAGTTTTGGGGCATAATTAAATCAGACCAGTTAACAGTTATATTAAAAGTGTTCAAGACAATTATATTGTTGAACTTGTGGTTATTTTTTTTCTTTTGAAATGAGTTATTTCCACAACCTAAGTTTCAAACTTTTGGTATCTTCAGGTGATTTATAATAACTGATTTTACACATTTTCAAATGCTCAAACAGGGATTTTTTACGAAGACACAACACGAATTTTAAAACAACCAAAAACTTTTCAAAATTATGGAGAAGTTATTTAATATATTGTAGAACACTTTCATTCATGTTTGTATGATCCTAGTAAGGATTTATTGGTATGATTACATCTGTACATAATTTCTGATCTTTCATGTAGAATTTTTTCTTTCTGCCTAATTTTTCCTCCTTGCACAATCTGCATACGTTACCACCATTCTATGGTTTGGCTATTTTCACTATGCTCCAAGTTATATTAGAGGCTTTTCCAATTTTCAATTTTAGTTTCCACACATGAATAGCCAGTTTGGTACAGTATCTGAGGTTTTCCAGTTTAAATATAGATTCATGATTATTCCATCTGATTTTAAAACTTTTTTAGTAGATCACAAATATATTTTACTTTGTTCATTTATGTCATGTACTTCTGATGTGTAAGCAACCACTTTTTTACTTACAAGATTGATTAAGTGGGCAAATTTCAGGTGAAGTGAAATGCATAATGGTGCGCTTTAATGCCCAAGTGACCCTACTATACTGTGCATTTGTGAAAATCACAAACAAACAATTCACATGTGAAAAATAAAAAATAAAAAATGGTAACAATTTACCCATTGCACCCAATGTGTGTGTGTGTGTGTGTTTAAAATGTGTATTTATGGAGGAAAAGGCCTCATTATCAGAGATAGTGGGATAGTGCTTTTGTAGATATAATGTATATACATAGAAATTAATACTGCATGGTAATTTAGTTTCATGCCTCAATGTGTCATTTTATTCTCTGTTTTTCATTATTCTTCATTCTTTCATTTTTAATAGTTTTCTTTATGTTTTATTCTTTTCTTTCCTTGAAGCAAATTACTGTTGAGAAATTAAATGTCATAATTTCTTTTCCCAACTTACAAGTTTCTTTTTGTGATGCTTATTTAAAGACAGAGTTTTCTTACTTTCATCCCTTTAATTAATCTTTTTAATATTCAACATCTTTGTTGTTATACATTTGCACGCTAACAGATTGAATTATTTTCTTACTGGTCAATTCACTTTTTTTTTGCCTGTTGTCAAAAGTGTCCAAAGATTTGCTGGGTCTAACTGCTTTTACTACTAAACTGTTAATAATTTCCAAGGACTATAATTGTTAAACTAAATAATGTGTAAGTGCTGCAAAATGATAGAAAAGTTACTGATATTCTTATTCTATATGTACTTATAGAATACTTAGAAAGTTTGATAAAAAAAAGAATCAGCACTAATACAATAAAAAGAAAGCTACAACACTTTGGCATCAATTTGCCAATTTGGCATTTAATCTCTTTCAAAGTAGTTTTCTTCTGAAGCCACACACTCTATCCAACATTGTTTCTATTGATGAAAGCATTTCTGGAACACTTTTTTTGAGACAACAAGTACCTTCCTCATTACATTCCCTTGAAATTCCTTGACTTCTTGAAATCTTTTCCCTTTCAAGTTGGATTTAATTTTTGAAGACAAAATATCACTTGGTATGAGATCTGGGGAATATAGTTACAGTGGTTGTTCAAGCTGAAGAATGTTGTTATTGGCCAAAAACTGCTTCACAAGCCATGGTCACTGGTGGAACTTATGTGGTGTGGTGAGATGACCACATTCTACACACTTTCCTTCCATGCACTGGAACAAAGGAAGTGGTTACAACTTAGTGTGTATGTATAAAAGAATTCAAGGTTAATTTGTGCTAACTGGTTCACTCTGCATACTTTAGCTCTGTTACTATAGCAACAATGCTGTTACATTTTGATCAGACCTCTTATATATATATATATATATATACATATATATATATATTCTTTTTTTTGGAAATGAGTTATTTCTGCAACCTAGCTTTTAACCTTTGGGTATCTTCAGATGATTTACAATAACTGATTTTACTGTTTTTCAAATGCTCAAACAGGGATATTTTATGAACGTATGACTGGAATTTTTAAACAACCAAAACATTTTCAAAATTAGGGAGGAGTTATTTCATGAACTTAGAACACTTTCATTTATGTCCGTTAAGTAGAAATGCCTGTACTGCTTGTTATTCATGCTCGAAGCTCCAATCCAAGCATTTCAGAGTGTCCGTGTGTCAATATGAGAACAGTGCAGAGGATTCGAAAAGAGTTGGATGATATATCCATTCAACATCATGGTTTTTGGTCTGAATAATAAAGATGGTGATATTATGCCTCCATTCATCTTCACATAGAGCCTCTGACTCAACACAGAGTCTGACATTAAGTGCCTTGAGAAGGTAGTGCTGTCCTAGCTCAAAAGGGTGGCTGCTGGAAGACCAGATGTCTGGCAACAGGACTGTGCAATACCACACAAGCAAGAAGACCCAGTCATGGCTTACAGACAATTAATGCAACCACATCAACATCTGGCCACATGACTCCACAACACCCTTAATCATTATGGGTGAGCTGCAGTTGAGCAAAAGACCAACAAAACTCCTTGTATCACCAAAGATAAACTGAAAGCAGAGATTATCGTAGCATTCACCATGTTAAACAAGGAGATGATCCAGAAGAGATGCAGGGGATTCTGAAGTCATCTGAAGGCCGTGATTGAAGTCATTGGCAATTTTATTGAATAAATTTACTCTTTCCTATTTCAAGTGTGTAATTTTGGTAAATATGTCTGTTAAAATGAGATGTCAGTGTTATTTTCATTTTTGCATAACTCAGATGACAGTTTATCCACTGCACTCTGTGTGTATGTGGACAAAGAAATTGAGTGCAGGATTGGTAAGCTTTCTGTAACCTTTATCATAGGATTTGAAATACTGATGATGTTTTGTTAAATTTGAAAATTGATATGCACAAGTCAGTAGTACTGACATCACTACTTTATGGTACAGAATTTCGGACTCTGTACCAATGACACATCAATCAACTTGATGCATTCCTCATGCATTGCCTGCATACAATCTGCAACAGAAAACTTGCTAATCATATTAGAAACTGTGAACATTTGACTAAATGCAACATGACAGATACTGGACTCATCTTAATGAAAATCCAACTCAGGTGGGCAGAACATCTTGTAAGAGTGATAGCAGCCTTCCAAAATAACTTCTCTTTATCAATCTTTTAATAAGTAGATCAGCTGGAATTACCATTCTAATGTTTCCATAACAATCTGAAGTGATGCATTATCCCCTTTTCTTCCTGGGAAACAAAGTGTCAGGACAAATTGAGCTGGCATCTGTTCTGCTTCTCACATATATAAAAGGTTGAGCAAGGCTGACTTAAATATCAGGATCAACTGCTTTCAAATATTAAAGAAAGTTGGCAGCACGCTGTTCCTCCCAATGATAGCCTTCCTCACTACTGTGGTTTTGTTGCACACAGTAAACCCTTTGTACCTATCAATGCTCTATCTCCACTATGATATCAAGCACTTTATAATAACAAACCTGCTTGCCAAAATACACATTATCAGTAAAACCACTGAAAAAAACAACCTTGGCACTAAACACTATATATATATATATATATATATATATATATTTTATTCAAATACTTTAATCCAAGCAGAAAAAGCAGGAAGGTAAATTCCAAAACCCGATCCTAATTAATATTAAATATTAAATTTTAATATTAAAAAATGATACAGGAGGAGAGCTCCATGTAATAAAAATTACAGAGCAAATATAAATTAAATTACTTTTCTGTCCTCTTCCCCTTTTTTGCGAACCCAGACGATACCAATTTTTCCCCTTTTTTATTTTTTATTTTTTTACAATTCTATCTATGAGTTGAAAAGAGAAAATAGACATAATTTACTTCAAATTATCTCCAGTTTCGGGATAGCATTTGTTGCTGAGGTGATGTGTTATCCCCTTTGGGGATTTCATGTCGAATGTGCATTCAACATCTTTGAAAAAATTTAATTTAATTTATATATATATGTATATATATATATATATATATATATATAATATAAAATATATTTTTAAGATATGCTATATTTATGGGCTAAAGTGCTCCATATCAGGAATAGAGTCTATGTAAACATAAAAGTGGATATTGAAGTGAATATGCAGAGGCTACAGTCTGTTTCATGCTAAACACAACTGTCAGGCCATGTGCATTGTGTTTTTGCTCATCTTTTTATATATACAGGTTAGTGATGCATTGTGGGTAACCTAGTGGATTGTGAGTAGTCTACTATATTATTCTCATGGTTATTTTGGTGGGTATAGTTTGTTAATTTGTTAAATATTTGCTTAGTTTAATTATCTTATTACACTTGTTTTTATTTATTCATTTTTTTTTCTTTCTTGATTTTCATTTATTTTTCAGTTTTCAATTTCTAAGTATCCTTGTAAAAATTTGTTTCCCCTCCAGGTAGAGATTACAGTTTTCGAATTGATTGTTGTAGGTTGATGCTCTTTTCATTATTTTATAGTATATTTTTGGCATGATTTGTGTTTTTGTTTTTACTAATTAGCCATGTGTCCTCAAGATGAACAAATACTTTGAGAGTTGAGTTAAAGGGAGATAACTACTACTGAGACATCTGGAAGAGGCATGACTCATGGAACTAGAACAACTCCCCCTTGTGAACAACATAAATGATTCAGTTTGAAATTTCAATCATCTGAAGAAGGTTGCAGCATAAAATGGCTGAAACATTGTGAGTATAACAACAAAGACAAGAACAACTGTCTGACCAATGTAAATAGTGTAAATAATTACAATACTTCATCTTAGAAATATAGACAAATATTGACATATGAGGGCTGAGTAAAATAAAGAGATGCTCAACTTTTATGAGCATACATGTGTCTCTCAACACATTAGAGAGATGGAACCTGTGGTTGAATCATTTTGCCTGAGTGGTTGAATATCACTTGTCACATGTTTCCACGAGTGGGCAGCAAAGCCTGTTTTACTGCATGCAACAAAACCACAGTGGTAAGGAAGGCTATCATTTAGATGAGCAGTGTGCTGCCAACTTTATTTATTATTTGAATGCAGTTGATCCTGATAACTGTCACTTTCATACAATTATTGTAGTATAGTCCTTGAAAATGGCTAAAAGATTAGCCAAAAGCTCTTGAAATCAACAAGCATTTAGACAGATTTTACACTCATGAATTCTGGAATAGAAAATACTTGTTCACATAAAAGAAAATTATAATAAAATAAATAAACAAAAGAACATTGACAATCTTGTTTTAAAAAAATGTATTAATGAAAGATTGTTGGCCAAATAAACAATTACACACATGCACATACACACACAAACATTATCTATCTATCTATCTATCTATCTATCTATCTATCTATCTTTTATATTTAGGCAGCAATCTCTCTTTTATGCAAGCTTTACTAAAAATGACAGACAAAGTGTGATGGTTAAGTTTTTATGTAAATTTCTTTGTGATCTTTCAATTTTTTTTCTTTTGAGGACATAAATTATATGAAAATTGTCCAAATATTTTGTTTATCTGAGCACTTTTGGTTATACTTTTAACCATTATCGAGGATGGATTATATTCTATGAGTAACAGAATATATGTAATGTTATGTATGTTTGTAGAGTAGTGTGCTTGCTTTATGTACTACATATGGTAAGCATATTGTTAGTATGTTCATAGTTGATATTGAGTCGTGGGCTTTGATAACATAATATCTTGCTTGTCATATTTAATAAAACCTGCATATATATATATATATATATATATATATAATAATAATAATGCAGGTTTCATTGAATAATATAGACAAGTTCTGTCTATTAATTTTGTGTAGGATCCATTCATACCGTCTGATATACTTGATGGTGATATCGTTGAAAGACAACAAAAAATCAGTAAAAAAAGTAATTATTGATTTTTTTATCAGGTCTAAGCCTTCGGCTCACATAAGCCATTATCAAAGAGTAAATATTAACACACAGTAAACATAGAACATTTAAGCTATTAACAATAAAGAGAATTAAATTGAAAATATAAGTCCATCCCTACCGTGGCGGATGGCCGAAGACAGTGACAAAATAGTGGCGTTGTGGTCCCTGATCTGATTACAGGCATAAGAGTACGTTATTGGAAATATCAAAATTGATTGTATTCAAATCAGGTTTAAATTGTTTAATGTAGATTGCTTCCAGGATTTTTAGTTTCTGTTTATTATTTTTTGTTTGAGTATGTACGTGTTATCAACGAGCATTTTTCTCAGAAGTGTGCGTTGATAACCGTGTTGTTTTAAATGACAGAATATATTTGAATTTTCATTTAAGTGCAACGTCAGACACCGTGAGAGCAAATTTGTAGTGTAGATATTATTGAGGTTGTTAGAGATACATTCTCTAAATGGACATATGAATTTATATACTACATTGGTTTTTTGCAAATCACTAATGGTGGGGGAAGAGTCGTTGCGGACAAATGAATTAGATGTAGTGGATTTAGTGTAATATATAATAAACTTAATTCTTTTGTTAGAGTCTGTCGGAGAAATATTAGTATTTATGAGTTTTTTTAGGATGTTTTCATCTAGTTGGTAGTTGGAGTGCATCTGGATACGGTATAAGAGAGTGATATGTTTAGGATTGGTTGGGTTAGTATCATGTGTTGTTTTTTCCATGTTAAGCTTTATAAAAAATCAACAATTACTGTGATTTTTTGTTGTCTTTCAACGATATCACCATCAAGTATATCAGACGGTATGAACGGATCCTACACAAAATTAGTAGACAGAACTTGTCTATATTATTCAATGAAACCTGCATTCATGAAAAAATGCTGCCAAAATACACACAATTTATATATATATATATATATATATATATATATATATATCATCCATCTCGTCATTAACCCATACTCAGTCCATGATATCCTCAGCATCCTTCTGTAAAACCACATTTCTGCTGCCTCAAGCCTCTCCTTCATCCTTGAGGAGATTGTCCAACATTCACTGCCATACAGAAAAACAGACATCACATAACAATTCAGCTCTCTCTTCTTTGTTTCCAATGAGATTTTTCTGTTTCTCAGTATGTTGGTTAGCTTTTGAAATGCATCCATGGCCATGCTAATGCGTCTTTGGATCTCAACATCACACATTCCATCCTCTGTCAGCATGCTTCCCAGTTATTTAAATTTCTTTACTTGTTTTATTTTAGTTTCTCTAACATGTAGTTGGCATTTTGGTTTTTCTTTTTGCTAGGTTTTTTAAAAGATTGATTTTGTACTACTTCATCTCTTAAAAAGGCTGAATTGTTTAGGTTAGAATTAGAATTAAGCAATTATGTTATACTAAGGTACATTGGAGTAATGAAAACCAAGTCAGTATTGTGTGAGCCATTAGTTTAGTTAAATAATTTTTAAGTAATATTAGAGCATAAGTTATAAATGAACAATTATAATTAATTAAATTTTAAAGAGAAACATTTGCAGTGTTTACATGAAACCATGAATTTATCTCTACAATTTAGTAGTACTTTATTTTTAGGGAATCTTATAATCTGTATCTTTTCATTCAGGCACAGAGAACAGATGTCATACAATGTTTTACAGATTCTTGTTTTTTTACAGAATTTTCCATTTTACTTTGGGTGTTTTATATGTATCATTTAACTGCCAAAAATATGCAGAAAAGGATGTTTGGTTTTGGTACACATTATTTTTTAAGGAAGTTAAATGCAAATACCACCTCTGCTTAAAAGTGTTCTTAGATCTAATGTACACTTTTTTTAATAGATTGGTTTTCATTTGATGATATAGTACATTGGTAAACAATAGAATTTGTTAGACAC
This sequence comes from Ascarosepion bandense, assembly GCA_037127315.1. Taxonomy (NCBI): domain Eukaryota; kingdom Metazoa; phylum Mollusca; class Cephalopoda; order Sepiida; family Sepiidae; genus Ascarosepion; species Ascarosepion bandense. The sequence continues at coordinate 71,013 of JBBBDQ010000476.1, forward strand.
CTATTTTCCACTGGGCAACTGTTAGGATTTTTACAATTACATGAATTTGTATAACTGTTATTTTTATTATTTGGATAATTATTGTTACTTTGGTTTATGTGCTGATTTAAGATTTCATTATGATTTTTAATATTTTTTCTATATTATTTGTATAACTAAAACTTAATTTAAGAGTATTGTTATTAAAAATTTTATGCTAGATATGTTAGATTATGTTAGATATGTTGACACATATCTAACATCTCTAAAATATAGAAAATTTTCCTTTTTCTTTTCTTTTTCCTTCTTCTTCTTCTTCTCCTTTTTTCCTCCCTCTCTTTTTGTTTTGTTTAACCCACTTCACAACCAAACACCACTTCCTATTCCATCCATTAACCCCCTTCCTTTTTGTAAAGCTAGACAAAGCCAAATTTTTAAATTTTTTACTTACAACTCAATCTAAGTAAAATTGTCCAAAATCTAAAAATACACATTGATTGCTAACCTGTTTTTTTGGGGTTTTTTTTACATAAATTTTTTAACTTCTACCAGTGAATTCTTAATCTTCAAAATGTTTTTATTTTTTTATTTATTTTTTATTTCATTTTGAAATGTGGTAGTTGCCGATGAGATGTGAAATCTCTCTTAGGGATTTCATGTTAAAAATGATCATTCAACAGTTTTCAACATCAAAATTTATTTTATTTTATAATTGGCTCTGTAATTTTAATTACATTGAGCTCTCCACCTGCATCATTTTTTAATATTAAAATATTAATATTAATTAGGATCGAGTCTTTGGGATATACCTTCCTGCTTTTCCTTTTGGATTAAAGTTATTTTAAAAAATATATTTATACATATATAGTTCTCTGTAATTCTGATGACAGTTATTTACACTATTTACACTGTTTGGACTATTGTCTTCATCTTTGTTGCAATATTCACAATATTTTTGGCTGTTTGTATGCTTCTACAGATAATTAGAATTTAAAACTGAACTCTTTATTTCATTTACTGGGGTAGATTTTTCTATTTCCATGAGTCATGCCTCTCTCAGATCTCTCAGTGTCAGTTATCTACCTTTAATTCAACTCTCTAAGTTTTTGTTCATGTCTGAGTTATCCAGGTATTGTATATCATTCTCATATTCTCATGAGAATTATATACCCCTGTGATCATAATAAACAATTTGGTTTGAAATTCCTAGTACCTGAAGAAGACTACTGTAAAGTTTGTATATGTGTTTGGTGTCCAAGCAAGCAAGCAATGCATATATGACTTTGTCAGTAATTGAAAAGCTTCTTTTTGTAAGGAATAAAGAAGCTTGTTGAGTGATATCAGAAGTCTATTCCTGTGCAGAGGGCTATGTCAAAAAATAACATATGCATTTGTTCTTTATCAGTAGAGATAAAAGAACTGTATGGAAATTGCCTTTACTTTTTTGAATTCCTCTTGTATATAACCAATAGGAATAATACCTCATTTGATAAAACTTTCCCAACTATAATGAAATATCAATCATCCTATATGGCAAGAAAATGCTGGACAATCTCCACATAAATGAAAAGGAAGCTAGAGTTAATAGAATTGTCATTCTACAGAAGGATGCTGAGAATACTATGGACTGAACATATGAGTAACAAGGAATTTTTAAGGAAAATAGAAACAAAAAGGACAATTATACATAGAATCAGAAAGTGACAATTAAAATTTCTATGGCATACAATGAGTAAAGAGTTCTTGGATAATTGAACACTCACAAGATAGGTTATATACAAAACAGACAGAGGGAAATAGTGAGAAATTGGCTGACAAGCATATGCAATTGGATGGCAAAACAGGGACTGGGAGAGATAAGAAGGAGACAAAGATTACTTAGAACTATGAACGATAGTTGTAATGAGCCATCATCAGTGACAACATGAAGGAATATGGTAGATAGAAAAAGAATGCTTTAGCAAAATCTACTTAAATATCATTTTAGAACAAATGGAAAATTATTCGTTTCCACCTCTGAGGATAAGATTACCAAAAATCATACTTATATAATTGAATTTAACCTTTTTTTCAGGAGGGTATGCCATAAAAACAAAAATGAATTTTTTTTATTTGTTGTACCTTGAAATCTCAAAATAGTCACTGATTGAATATTTCTGTCATATTTTTGCCAGTATAATAATAGAACACATATTATTATCAGTGCCATTCTCAGTTCTTTTACAAATCAAAACATTAAGCTTTTTACAACTACAACTTTTATATTTTTACCCAAAGTGAATATTCCTTGAGAACATTTAAAGATTTCTTTTCTTTGTCAGTATTCAAAATCTGATTGATTCATCAAGAGAAGTCAACAGAGATTAATAATATTTTTAAATTTAATTTTCTTAATTTAATTTTAATTTTTTTTCTCATTCGTGTCATCCATATTTAAAGCAAGACAAACCCTAGCAAAAAAAAAGACAAAAAATAAAAATCACTGAGAGAAGTGTAAAATAATTTTTCTTTATTTGGATAATTATGATTTTAAACTGTTAGAATTTTCCCAGCTAAAATATTTTCACTTTTTAAGTTCAATTTCCCTTTTACAAATATATTTATCTTAACAGATATTCACCTTATGTTTCTACCAGTAATTACCTTCACTTCCATTTATTTTTCTATTTTACTGAATTTCAGAAGAAATAAATGTTAAAAAAAATCCTCGAATGATCAAATACTGTAATAACTCTTTAATTATATAATTTTTTTTTATTTGTTTTTATTTACACACTTGTCATGTGGCTCAAATCTGATTGATGTATTTCATTTAAATATAATTGCTAAGCTTCTCAATACTGCCCTCTTGGTAACTCTGTGTTAGCTATTGATATTTCGTCTCAGTCATTTATTAAACAGAAGCCCACTATCCATAAAATGTCTTTCCATTACCACCATGCTGATTGGAACTGACTTCATGAATTTTTTCATGTTGCCCCATGGACTGATATTTTCAACCTCATAGTTGGGTCAAAGTCAGCATGGATGCTTTCACCCCTTCTCAAAAATACCAGGTGAAAACCTCAGTTCCCTCCATGATTCACATCAGCATGCTCAGCCACTATAGCACACAGGAACCACTATTTTTGGATATATCAGTGTGACAAATCTCATCATAACAGGTTCCTATTCATTACTTCTCAAACCAAATGTAAACGAGTCCTTAAGGGGAAAATTCCTGTTTGCTGAGAGAATGAGTCACCTCTAACAACTTTGGATCTTGTGATTACTGGCAGCTTTGAATAGGGTTTCATATAAGTGCAAAATCCCTATGCTTCCCTTTTCAATCAAGTTGAAGTACTAACATCTTCTGCTGAATGCTGTGTTCATAAATTCCCCTCAAATTCTACTCTTGACGCATCCAGAATATCCCTGCCTAACTTCCCATAGAATTGAGTCTCTGTTGAGTGATATACATATAACCCCTTACATGGTTTCTGGTATCATCTGTAACCTAGATGCTCACAAAGAATGTGGACCTGATGATATCCCTGTAATAATCATTAAGAAGTGTGCTTCAAAACTGGTTCTTGTTCTTTTTAAAGCATATAATAAATGCCTCATTGCCTCCTGTTTTCCTACCTACTTGAAGTCATCATCTATTGTTCTAGTTTTTAAGAACTTTCATGAGCTATCTAACCCTTCCAACTATCGGTCTATTAGCCTTCTACCTATTTTTGGGAAACTCTTAGAGGCTCTAATCAATGCTGAATTGGTTCATCATCTCTCATTACAGGATATTTTCTCAGAGAAACAATACATTCTCTCATTTCTCCAGGTCAACTGCTGATGTACTGATGATAACTGCAGAAAGAGTCTCTCATGCTTTGGGTAAAAAACAGTGAAGCTTGGGATGTAGCATAAAAGCTTTTGACAGGGTCTGTCACACAGGTCTTATCCACAAGCTGAAAAATTACAGTGTCTCTGGACACATTTATGAGCTGATCCAGTCTTTCCTATCAAATCATAAAATAAAAATTATCCTGAATTGCCACTCATCTAGATCCTTCTATACTAACGCGGGTGTCCCCCAGGGCTCCAGTCTTGGTTCTATGCTGTTTTTAATTTTCATTAGTGACTTTCCTGGTGACATCAGCTCGCAGTTTGACATCTACACTAATGACACAATGATATACTCATGGCTCAAAAGTAAGACTGGTCAGTTCCACAATGTCAAAATGGCAGCTGATGTCCAAAATGACATCAAAACTGTCATTAGCTAGGTAAAAAGATAGCTTGTCACATATAATAACTCAAAAACTATACTTCTCTCCATTAATCATCTGAGAGATCAATCTCTGCCAGCCATCCACATGGCTGATGCTAACCTCCAGGAAAATAACTTGTTGTAACTTCTTGGGCTAACATTCTCAACTGACATAAAGTGAAAAGACTATATTGAATTTAGGTCAACTGATAGAAAAATCGGTTCACAGTGTCAAGCAAGACAATTTTTCTTTCCAGAATCTGTCTTACATATCTATAAGTCTACCATTCATTCATGATTAGAATATTTCTGCCAGATAGAGTCCGATGCCCCTGCTACTGACCTTGAGCTCCTTGATAAGATCCAAAGAAGAATCAGCAATATTGTTGGTACTGATCTGGTGACTCAACTGTAGTCACTTACCCACCACAATAAGGTTGTATGTTTATGCTTTTTTATAAATACTTTCATGGCTATTGTTCAGATGAGCTCTTCACTTTTGTAACTAGTCTTCATGAATTTAAGTGCAGTACAAGTCTGGTGTCAAGATTACATCAATTTACAGTTAAGCTAGCTAGATGAAACTGTAAGATCTATACTAAGATTTTTCCTTTTTGCATGTCTCACTTGTATAAATTCCCTCTGGTTTCATGATTTCCAGTCATCTTTTATTTGAAAAACTTTAAATGCAATATCAATCAGTGAGAGAATTAATTATTTTAGTTTATTGATGGGTTTTCAAAAAGTGCTAAAATATTTTGAGATGTGGAGGATTTTTATTGTCAAAAGTTAGAACGTTTCAAATTTTCTTCTCAAATGCATTTGTACAAAACCATCAATCTATAATAAAAATGTTGTGCATGTATATATATATATATATATATAGTGAGAGAGAGAGAAAGAAAGAGAGATATTGTAATTTTGTTATTACAATGGTTTATAAAAGCATTATATCACTACACACAAATTTTCATGTTTCTGAACAATATTGTTATTCTGCGAGTGATATTTTAAAATAATGGTGAAAATGATTTATTTAGAAAATATAAGATGAATTCATGATTATATAGAAAAATGAAGAAGAATATACTTGGAGGTGTGTCAATATTGTTTAATCAAAAATGAGAATTATGTAACTATGAAGTTGAAGATTTGGATTGTCAAAACATTTCACTTTTTAATTTTGTCTAGGTAAGATACATAGTGGAACCATGCATTATTTAAGTGGGGAGACAATAATTTTTAACAACAGTTTGGATTTTAGGTCTTTTTAAATGAGATTTTGTACTGCCTGAGTCAAAGTGGCTGGAATATTTTGGTTAAAATTAAAATTCATTAAATTCTAAAGAAAAGTATTTTTGATGGTTACATAAAATGGTCAATTCATCACTACGATTCAGTAGTTCTTTATTTTTAGGGAACCTTAAAATCTATAGCTTTTCATTTAGGCACAGAAGGCAGATGCCATAGAACAACTTACAGATTCTTGTTTTTTCCAGAATTCTCCATTTTACTTTGGGAGCATTGTTTGTATCCTTTAACTTCCAAAAATGCACAGACAGGAATGTTTAGTTTCAGTACATGTTGTTTTTGAAGGAAGTTAAATGCAAATATCAATGCTGTTTAAAAGTGTTCTTAGTAGATCCAATGTATTGTTTTTTAATAGTTGGGGTTTCATTTGATGTTATATTACACTGGTACACAATAAAATTTGTTAAACACCTATTTTCCAGTGGGCAATTTTATTTTAATCCGAACTGCTACTGGTGTGCAGGGAGTTACATAAGAGGTGAGTGATGAGAAAGAAAAACAAATTACAGGGTAGTTGGAGAATGAGTAAGAAAAGGATGAGAATAAGGTGTGAAGAGGACTGCATGTGATTAGAGTGGAAAGGTAGAACAACATGATACAAGGGCTGTCAGGGAAAGGATGTGAGTCAGAAAGATAATAGGTGGCAATTGATTTTGCATTTATATTTCTGATGATTGTAGCTGTCAGGAAAGCAAGTATATAGAAGGGAATTCCACATGCAAGAAATGCTAGAGTAGAAGTTGCTGTTACATTTGATTGGTTTCACTGTAAAAGGGTGGGACCTAGCTACTAGTCCAGTAGCTCAGGGAAATTCATTCAAAGTGGGCACCAGGGAACTAAGCTCATTGAAGCAGAAGCCGTGAAAGTATTTGTAGAAGCCACATTACATTGGTGAGAAAGTGACTGGAGTTGAGCTACCAGGTTGAGATCAATTACATTACAGATTCTTCATTGGATTTTGTCTAAAAGCCCAAAATAAATAGCAGGGGCACCTGACCAGATGTAACAGCAGTATTCAATGCATGGGTGGATGGTAAATATATATATGCAAGATGGATTTAGACAAGAAAAACTTCCTAGCCCTAAAAAGGGCGTTAACCATTCCCAGCAGCAGATTTCGATGTAGATATTCCACGAGGTTGGCTGATAGATTTAGGCTAAGGAGGCACAATGTTTTGCTTTATAGGAGTCTATTTCTGATGGGGAGTAGGAGTTGTTGTCTATGGTGGTTAAAAGATAGCAGCTTCATTTTGGAAGCATTAAAATTTAAAAGCCATTTCTTAACCCAGTCCACAACAGACTGGAGGTCCTTTTCAAGATCAGCAGCAAAGTTTGCTTTGTCAGTTTGTTAGCATTGACAGATTTTTTATCAAGGCAGGAGTAAATGGTTGTGTCATCAGCATAAATGTCTACATGGGATCTGATTACATTAGGGAGATTGTTGATGAAAATCAGAAAAGGCATAGGATCTAATTGTTAGGATTTCGACAATTACATAAATCTTATAAATTTTGTATTGTTATTTTTATTATTTAGATATTTATTTTTACTTTGGTTTATGTTCTGATTTAAGATTTTATTATTATGCTTTTTAATGATGTTTTTTAGATTATTTGTACAAATATTGCTTAATTTAAGGGTATTTTATAAAAATTTTACTTAGAGGGTTATTATCAGGGGAAATGTTTCTCAACTAAATTGAGGAACTTCATCCCTAACTTTGTACTAACCATTTGGTTAAAAGAGAGTGTATACAAAATGATTTCTGGTCGGGTGCCCCTGCTGCTCTCCTTGGGCTTCTTGACAAAATACAAAGGAGGATCTGTAACGTGGTTGATACTGACTTGGCAGACCGGCTGCAACCACTCTCTCACCGACGTGATGTGGCTTCCCTGTGCCTCTTCTACAAGTACTTTCATGGCTTCTGCTCTGATGAGCTTAGATCACTGGTGCCGCCTAAGCAGGAATTTACACCAGATACTAGATTAGCAACTAGGTCCCACCCTTTTACAGTTAAACAAATAAAATGTAACCGTAAATTCTACTCCAACAGCTTCTTTTCTCGCGCTTCCCGCCTGTGGAACTCCCTTCCACAAGTCTGCTTTCCCGACAGCTACAATCTCCAGGTGTTTAAATGTAGGGTCAATAGACACCTCCTATCACACTAACTCCCAATTATTCTCAGAACACTCTCATTTACCCAAACCTCATTCTCGGTATCCTTACCTGCCTATCACCCACCCTCTGACATTTCCTATATTTAACCATTCTCGGTATCCCTACCCGCCTATCACCCACCCCCTGACATTTCCTATATTTAATCATCCTTTCTCCACTCTATGTAGCCCCCTGCGCAGTAGTGGCAGTGACATGCCTTGCTCGGGGTGAAACGCTTATAAAAAAAAAAAATTTCTCTTTTTCTTGTTATATTCATATTTTTTTTATTTATTTGATATCATGATTTTTTTTATAGCCACCATTCCTTAGGTCATTATTATAAAAATCTCTATGCTTATAAAATACTTTTTCACTAGAAGAGTTTTTACTAATTCTATATTCTATGGAGGAGGGTATATGTTTTATTATACTTGTGGTATGACTAGACTTTGGGTGGATGTATAATGGATATTTGTTAGATTTTATGTATGGTTGATAAGTATTATTTACTAAGTCTAGTGTTACATCAAGGAAGTTTACTACTTTTAAATTAATGTTGATTATTATTTTTAGGTTCAGACAACTGAATTTTCTATGGATTAGTTTTCTAATTTTATCAGTTTAAAAATGCATTGGGTCTAAAGTTAACTCTCTTCAGGCGAATAAACTTGTGGCTTCACATATCAAGATCCATTATTGACACTTCATATACGAGGGTCATTCAATAAATAAGGTGAATTTTTCAGTATAAGGACTTCTAATACATAGAAGCTAACTTTTTTTTAATTTTTTTCCTTTCTTGTTTTTTAAAGGGATTTAATTTTTTTGGCAGATTGAAAAAAACTTTGAGAGTTTTGGAGATTAAAAAAGATGGCTGATCAAGAAGCATCTCCAGGATTGAACAGAGGTCAGTTATCAAGTTTTTGGTTGCTGAAAGGTGCAAACCAGTTAAAATTCATAGATGAATGTCAACTGTGTATGATGCCACATGTTTCAGCCAAAAAGTGTCTACAAGTGGGCTAAATTGTTTAAAGAAGGACAGAGCAGTGTTGAGGATGAAGGTAGGCCTGGGAGGCTTACAAAAGTGAAGTCTTCTGAGGTGATAGAATCAGTCAATGACCTCATTCAGTCTGACAGAAGGGTGACAGTGGATGACATTGCAAGGACTTTAAGCCTATCTGTTGGGACAGCACACAAAATTGTCCATGATGACCATTCACATGGAGTCATCATGCATCAAGACAATGCAAGGCCTCACACAGCAGCCGAAACGGTGCAGACCATCAATGAGCTGGGCTGGGAACTGCTCTCTCATCCCCCTTACAGACCAGACCTTGCCCCTTCAGACTTTCATATGTTTGGTCCCTGTGAAAGCATTCACGAAAGGCACAAAGTTTGAAAGTGACACTGAAGTCAAAAGTGTTGTGAGCAATTGACTGAGACATCAGTCCAAAGATTTTTACACCGAGGGAATACGGAAGCTTGTGCATAGATGAGAATAGTGTGTGACACTGCTGGGAGACTATGCTGAAAAAAAAAAGTAAACTTCTATCTGTATATAGAAGTCCTTATACCGAAAAATTCACCTTATTTATTGAATGACCTTCATATCATACAAAAAGTAAGTAATAATAATAACAGCAACAATAACCAAAATGTTCATGGCTTCTTGCCTTTTTTCTGATATATATATATAAGGAATACGGAAGCTTGTGCATAGATGAGAATAGTGTGTGACACTGCTGGGAGACTATGCTGAAAAAAAAAAGTAAACTTCTATCTGTATATAGAAGTCCTTATACCGAAAAATTCACCTTATTTATTGAATGACCCTCATATCATACAAAAAGTAAGTAATAATAATAACAGCAACAATAACCAAAATGTTCATGGCTTCTCGCCTTTTTTCTGATATATATATATATATATATATATATATATATATATATATATCGCTCATTCCATAATGAATTAGAGCACTCTGGCTATTGGGCATGTATAATGATAATGTATACGCTAAAAGTCTGCCTTCTTCTACCAAGCACCCATAGCTCAAAGGTAGAATTGCCGACTGATGCCAATTCAGTCGGGTTTCAATCCTGGGTTAAAAGCAATCGAAGTCTAACCTTACTGATGAGCTGTGATTCAGCAAAACAGATCTGTCTGCAGATGACTATTTATGCTCTCACACCCTGATTGAGCACTCTGGAAGAATGGTAGACTTTGAAAAACAGTAGCTACTCTGACATGTATGCATCGCTCATTCCGTAATGAATTAGAGCACTCTGACTATTGGGCGTGTATAATGATAATGTATACGCTAAATGTCTACCTTCTTCTACCGGCACCCATAACCCAGAAGTAAAATCGCCATCTGATGCCAATCCTGGGTTAAAAGCAATCGGAGTCTAACCGTACTGATGAGCTGTGATACAGCGAAACAGATCTGTCTGTGGATGACTATATATATATATATATATATATATATATATATATTTTGAAAAAAATTTTAGGTATACTACAATTTCATGGGTAATACATATTTCACAGCCAATGATGACCTTGCGGCTCGTCAGACCCAGATGATACAACAGTTAATCTTCAAAATATCCCCACCAAAAATTTTATACACAGACGCTCACATGTCCATATTTAGAATAGACATTTGTAATGGTAATTTACAAAAAATTCCTCGCTCATTCAAAAAAAAAAACAAAGAAAAAAAAAGCAAAAAAGAAAAAGTAGACAATTGATAAATAGAAAGAAGAGAAAAAAGGAAAGAAATAGAAAAAGAAAGAAAATGAACAGAGAGATGAATGTTAACATTAATTATCGACCTAGCATTTATATCAACTTGTCTGCTTTCTTAGAAAACATGACGTGGAAAATTTAACATTAAAATTTAATTTCAAATATAATAAGATATATTTACGGTAAAAATAAAGTGTAAATCATAATTTTAATACAAATTAAAAAATAACTACTAATAATATTATTTTAAAAAATTTAGTTAAAATAATTAAAACTTATAAAAGAAAATAAAAAAATTTATAATGAAATATAGGAAAAAAAAGTAAAGTTAGGAAGATAAACATAAAAAAGAGAGAAAAAGTAAATAAATAGAATGAGAATGAATAGTATAGGCAGAAAAGAATTTAAAATAATTCAAAATAAACGTCTTAGATCAACACCAAAATCTATTACAATTATATGCATTCTTGGAAACACGAGATGGAATTTAATATTAAATTAAATTATACCTACAATGGGATATATTTATGGTAGAAATTAAATTATAAATCATACTTCTTAATATAAATTACAATATGACCACTAGTAGTAACATATTATAAATATTGTTTAAATAATAACACTTAGTAAGAAGAAGATGAATAAAATATTGAAATACAATCTTAAAAACATCTTAAATAATGATAATAATAATAGATAATAATAATAAAAATAATTGTATGGATATATATGTTTATATCAAAAACATTTTTTAAAACACTAATAATAATAATAATAATAATAATAATAATGGTATAAAAAAGGATCTTAAATAATATTAATAAAAATAGAATAATATTAATAGTAATAATAATAATAATAATAAATAATAGATACATATATAAAAAATTTTTAACACTAATAATAAAAAATAATAATAATGTGATTATTAGAAAAAACATATATCCTAAATAATAGTAATAAAATAATATTATGAAAATAGTAATAATAATAATAATAATAATAATAATAAAAATTAAAAATACAAAATATATATATATAAAACATTAACACAAATAATAATAATAATATTATTATTATTATTATTATTATTATTATTATTGAAAAACAAAATAGATCTTCAATAATAGTAATAGCATAATAATTATAAATGTAAAAAAGCCTACATACACATACATACACACACACACATATATATATATATATATATATATATATATACATGTACATATCTATACATATATATATACATACACACATATACACATACATACACATAAATACATACATATACACATACACACATATACACACATACATAAAAACATCTAAGCATAAAATATATATATCCCATGCATATTTTTCTTTATGTATATATTTACACACACACACACATACATATATTCACATTTCACATGCACATATATATATATATACATATACCACACATGCAAACGTATATATATATATATATATATATATATATATATATTAAAAAAGGATTAATTCAATGATGTTGAATGGCCATTTCGATATGAAGATCCTCACGGGGGCTAACACATCACCTCAGCAACAGAAAAATCCTTTCAGAAACTGGAGAAAAATTAGTCTACTTTTCCTTTTTAAATAGATTTGCAAATAAATTAAAAAAGAAAATAAAAAGAAAAAATAAAATAAAAATAAAAAAGAAAATAAAAAAAATAAAATAAAAATAAAAAGGAAAAATAAAGGAAAAGAAAAAGATAAAACAAAATAAAATCAAATAAACAAGAAAATAAAAAATTGAAATCGTCAGGGTTCGCAAAAGAAGGAAAGAGAATTGTAACTAAAAATTAACAGACAGTTGTGTTAAATCGACGTAAGGTTAAGCAACACGGAAAAAAGGTGGGAGATAAGAGAGATAAAGGAAGGAAGGGAGGGAAAAAGAAAAGAAAAGAAAGAAAAAAATTTTTTTAAATATTACAGACGCTGGACAAATTCAAAAACCTGACTTCCCAAAAACTTTGAAGTATTAGAAAAAGGCCTTTACTTAAAAAGGCATAATTATTTTTAAAAGGGAATAAAAAGATATAGGATTTAAAATAAAATTATTTTTAAAAAATTAGGTCGTTTGAATTAAACTAAATAAAGACATCGCTAGGTAAAAAAAAAAAAAAAAAATTCATTTACATACATATAGAAGTACACACATACATACATATACACACACACAATTCTACGATTAAGAATACATATATATATACACACACATACATTCGATTTCATACACACTTATATACACATACATGTGCATACACACATATATATGTGTAAACACCTATATACAAAAAATTCACATACACACAATATATATGTGTACATACACATGCACACATATACATACACATACACACACACACATATATATACATATTACATATGCACTCACACACATACATATAAAAAATATAAAAAATTAATGAATATTATGAAAAAGAGCATTTAAATAGCTAAAAAAATTTTTTTCTCAAAAATACATATATGCACACATACATATATACATATATACACACATATATACAAATATGCACATCCACACACAAACATACACATATACATAAAAATTATAAAAGAAAAATTAAAAATTAAAAATTAAAAAATTAAAAATTAAAAAAATTAAAATTTAACAAAATTAAAAAAAATTTTGAAAAATTTAAAATTAAAATTTAAAATTAAAAATTAAATTTTAAAATCCGCCCTATGACGGCACTTATTAATAAATTCCTTCCTAAGATTCAAAAGTAAGTCCTAATGAGGATACTTCAAAATCAGAATCTTCTCCAATAAACATAGACGACACCTATCACAAAAATTTTTAGGGGTACAAGCTGAGCCTATTAATTTCCAGCTGATTATAGGGTCCTGCCCTTCCTCCTTCATTTCCCAGAATCTACGTGATAGTGCCGTCTGGAATCTTTGGTTAGGGTTCGAAAATGAGTACTTGTGATTGTAAAGTCTCTGTTTGAAAGGGCCCGTGGACATGCCAATATAAGTCTGGTAATTGTCTTTGTTGTTAGATGGAGAAATACGGGCTTCATAAATTACATGGGTGGATTTACATTTGCCTTGCACCGGGCAGGCATCCACAGAATTACAATTACATTTATCAATATATCCACACATATACACATACACACATATACAAACACACTTACTTACATACATGCATACATACACATAAACACATGGATATTCACACATTCATATATACATACAATAATACAATCTAAAATATTATAAAAAAACAATACAATAATATAACTATAAACATAATAATTATGAAAAATAAAAAACATAAAAATCTTTTCTGGTAAAATGTTTCCAACGGCACATTCCAGATATTTCTCCAAAAGAAACACCTATTTAAGTTAAAGTAATGTAAATTAATTTAATTTAAACTAATTTAAATCAATCTAGAATTAGCTAGATTATTTTATATTTATTTTTATGTCTGCGTTTAAATATCAGTTCGTTATGTTGATTAAGGAGTTCCTTTGGATTATTGTATTTGATAATAATCAATTTCTCCTCCAGGCATAAATTACACCTACCCCTGAAGTTGTTGGGAGTGTTAGCGTATTTTATAATCCTCCATTTGACCAGTAAGATAAATCCTCCATCCTTAATATCCCAGTATTGTTTAGGCAGGGCAGTTTAATGTTTTAAGGAGGCATTGGAAAATGAGTGTGTGGTTGTAAAGTCTGTTTCCAACTACCCGGAGATATATATATATATTCAAATCTGTCATGCTTACTGAGGAATAACAGGTGAGAAAACGTCTAGAAATTTGAACTTCCTTCAAGGCAGTTCGCATAAATTTACAAACTCTTGAATGCCTTTGTTTGATTGGTTAGAAGAGAAATATATTTGCATATCCTTTAAAGCAGCCTCCTTAACTCTGCTAACTCTTGAATACTTAGTTTGATAGGTTAGGAAAGAAATGTATTTGCATGACCTTTACAGCAGTCAATGTAAATCAGCCAAACCTTGAATGCCTAGTTTGTTTGGTTAGCAGTTATATGGATTTGCCTTTCCTTTAAAGCAGTCTACTTAAATCAGCCAACCTTTGAATGTCTAATTTGATTGGTTAAGACTTAAATGTTTTTGCATATTATTTAAAGCAGTAAACTTATATCTGCCAACTCTTGAATGCTTAAATTGATTTGCTAGGAGTGTCATGGATTTCAGGTTTTTCAAAGCAGTCTACTTAATGCTGCCAACTCTTTAATGTCTAATTTGATTGGGCAAAAGTGAAATGGATTTGCATGTCATTTAAAGCAGTCCACATAAATATGCCAACTCTAGAATGCCTAGTTTGAGTGGTTAGAAATGAAATAGTTTAGCATGGCATTTAAAGCAGTCTACTTAAATCTGCAAACTTTTGGAAGCCTTGTTTGATTGATTTGGGGTTAAATTATTTCCATATCTTCAAAGCAGTCTACATAAATTAAAGCGGTCAATTTAAAGCTGCCAACTCTTGAATGCCTAGTTTCATTGGTTAGAAGTGAAAAAGATTTCCATATTGTTTAAAACAGTCTGCATAAATCTATCAAATCTTAAATGACTAGTTTGCTGGTAAGAAGTGAAATGAATCTGCACATCCTTTAAAGCAGTCTACTTAAATCTGCCAACTCTTGCATGCCTAGTTTGAACAGATCAAAGTGAAATATATTTACATGTTCTTTAAAAAAGTGTACCTAAATTTGCTAATTTTTGTATGTACAGTTTGATTGGTTAAGAGAGAAATTGATTTGCATGTCCTTTAAGGTAGTCCACTTAAATTTGCAGACACTTGACTGCCTAAATTTATTGGTTAGGGGTTAAATAGATTTGCATGTCCTTTAAAGAATCTACTTTAATCTGTAAATTCTTGAATGTCTAGTTTGATTAGTAAGGAGTGAAATGGATTTCCATGTCCTTTAAAGCAGTCTACTTAAATCTGCAAACTATTGAAAGCTTAGTTTGATTGATTAGGATTGAAATGGATTTGTATGTTCTATAAAGCAGTTGACATAAAGCTGCCAACTGAAGCAGTCTACTTCAATCTGCCAATTCTTGATTGCCTAATTTATTTGGTTAGGAGTGAAATGGATTTGCATGTGCTTTAAAGCATTCCAATTAAATCTACCAACTCATGAATATTTATTTTGATTGGTTAGGAGTGAAATAGATTTGTATGCCCTTTAAAGCAATTCACATAAATCTGTCAACTCTTGAATGCCTAATTCAATTGGTTAGGAGTGAAATGGATTTACATGTGCTTTCAAGCAGTCTAATTTAATCTGCCAACTCTTAAATGCATAGTTGGATTGGGTAGAAATGAAATAGATTTGCATATTCTTTAAAGCAGTCTACTTAAATCTGCCAATTCTTGAATGTCTAGTTTGAATGGTTACAAGTAAAATGGTTTTACATGTCCATTAAAGAAGGCTACCTAAATTTGCAAACTCTTGAATGGCTAGTTTGTTTGGTTAGGAGTGAAACAGATTTGCATGTTCACCTACCTACAACACCAGTTTTGTCCAAAGCGATATTGTTCATCATAAACCTGTGTGTAATGCTTGAGCATTTAGGCAAATAAAATTTTTGCCATTGTATCCAATATGTAGACAAAATATAAACTTACATGAAGACAGAAATCAACAGACTACAGACATTTTCTTGCCAAAAACCTCTACCTTGTGGTACAGACTCCTTGGAGGATACTTTGCACTTACTACAATCGGAAACTCTTCAAGTTAAGGGCCAACCGTTATTGTTCCTGCTGATCATCATATCTTACAAGATAATCTGAAAACGTCATTCAATAACACTTCACCTTAAGTGACTCTTAAGCCTTGTATTGGCTATACAAAAAACAAAAAAATAAAAATGTCTGCATGTAGTGTCTTTTTATTCACTGTCCACTCATTTATGTAACCATCCAACTTTTTGTTTCATTCTCCTGCTTATTGTTCTCTTTATCCTCTTCTTTCTGCTCTTCTCTTCTTGCACAAACATCATTGTCCTTCTCATCCTTTTTCTTTTTGTCTTCCTCTTTTTTCTCCTCCTTGTACTTTTACCAATTGCACACAACAGCCTCTTTCTTTGAAAATTCCTTGCCTTTTACAATGTCCTTCAATTTTAATACTAAAGCAATTTTGTAGATAATATTTCTGGTAGACTCCTTTTTGTCTCAGTTAAATCCAAATATTTGAAAATTGTTCAAGTTTTTGCCTGTCTATTTACATTCCTTTGGATGTCTCTTTAAAAATTCTCATCATTTTGTTCTTTTTAATATTAATCTTCACATTACAACATCATGAAATCCTACTTCAAATCTTTCAAGGCTTTCTACAAGCATTTTGGATTAATTGCCCTAACATAAATCCACATTTATTCCCATTCTTCTTAAATAGCTACTTCATTCACTTTGCTTTTGTTGGGTGTATTTCTTTATCAGAGGTAATTTCTTTTTTGATATAATTACAATTTCAGAAATGTATTGTGTTTGTAGTTATAAACATATCCCCAGGCTTGAATCATCAGGAAAATTACTCAGAGTCAAAGTAAATAAAGAAATGGAAACATTAAGAATATGACATTTCTGCAATTTACTCATTTTCACAGTTTACATTATAATAGAAATAAGCATCCATTGCACAATGTGAGCAAACACATTTCACAAGTTGTTTATTATGTGAGATTCTTGGTGAAACAATTTCATCTTTTCACATATTTTTTAATTGTTTTGATTAACTTCTTTGTTATTTTGTTGTCATAAATTTTATGCTGTGTAGAATAACATTGAAGTGAAAGACAGTAACAGAAGAATAAAGAATGAAGAATTATATTTTTTTAAAATTTCACCCTAAGCAAATCAGTAAAAAGTTACATGGATGCAAAGTGTTTCTCAGAGTGAAAACTATATAAAGGGAAATAAAAAAAACAGAATTCAAGATTTCAACTATACATGACTTTTTTACTAATTCTCCTCCAAATGCAAAACCCAAGAGCCACTCAAAGTAAAGGTTTACTGAATAAGGTTGTTGTATTTTAGTAAACTACCACAGAGCGCAAAGAGAAATATGGCTTGAACTGTCAATGTAAGGCTTGAGAAAATGGCTTACCTCTAGGACAAAAACAGATTTGAATGTGCCTCACATGTAAACTGTCCCCAAAACAAAAATATCGGCTTCACAGGTCACACACTTAAAATATCCTGGAATTGGATACTCTTTCCCAAGAGTTTCTTTTCACATATGTGAATTTTGGCTGTCAAATGGATATAAAAAAGGCATAATGAGACAACAGGTAGAACGGTTACTGCTATATTGAGTAAGATGCACATGGTCCAGGCAGAGGATGAGTTGACTAAAAGAAAACAGATTGCAAGTATTAATTATAAGACAGAAGACACTACTATTTTAGAAACTTTTCACTACATGTATGAACCAAAGAGAAGGAAGTAAGAAGTGCAGATTATGAGGATATGTAGGAAAGACAACAATTGACTCTAGACTTGGAGAAGGTAAGATTACAGGGATTAGGAAAGCATCCTCTCAGAAGTTTTTCACATGAATTAGCAGTCTTTAGACATAAGCTGTCTGAATGAAACTTCTTTCTTACTAATGGAATAAAAAGGAGATGGGGATGATTCATTCCATTGTTCATAGCTGTGAAGGGTCTTAGCTGTGAAGGTCTGAACTAGTGGTACTAATGAATGTCGTTTGTCAGAACCTTTGCCATGAAAATAATGTTAGAGTAGCAAGAGGCTTGCAATATTTTGTCTGTAAAACAGGGATTGTACAGTGAAAAATATTTAATCACCCACAAGACCATAACAATTCTTCTGAAGTTTCTTAAGACTGGAAAGGAAAGACTTGACAGCACAATCCCTGATACAGGAGCAATATACCATGATTTAGCATTATGTCACCCTTGTAAAGATAAAAAATAGAAGGTGGAACCAGGGAATTACTGTTGTGGTACAAAGTATCTTCATCAATGGTTCATTTTATGAGTTGAACCAATAGATGTTCAAAGTAAAGAGTCACCTTAAGAAAACGACTGTTGATTTTGACATGTGAAAATTCTGGGTCTGTGATAGTTGAACATTACTTGTGTTGCAAATTTAAATTAGCCTACAAAAAAACAAAGGCAAGAAAGGTTTCTAAATATAAGAATATAAAATGTTTTTAGTTTCTTGTTTTTACAACACAATATTTCTCAGTGTGCTTGAGCATTAAAGTTCTTGTGTTAATGTTCCTTGTTTGTGGTCATTTAAGATGAAAAGAAATGTGATTTCTTCATGCATATATGAGAAAAAAAGGCAACAGAGAAAGAGAGGTTGAAACTGTTTCATACAGTTTGATGAAGAAGAGTGTAAGTGTCATGAAGCTTGGTGAGGAAGAGTGTATGTGTTATATAGCTTGATGAAGAAAAGGGTACATGTCGTGCAGTTTGGTAAGGAAGATGGGTGAATGAGTAAGGACATTGCTGTTAAGCAATGGCATCATGAATCTGTTGCAGTATGTTGCTACTTCTCCCTACTGATATATCTGTCCTGGTGACTTTGCTTATATACTCTTCAAAGAGACCACTAAGTATATTCTTTTATTGTAGGCAGAACACTACCCATTGGTTGAAAATGGTAATTATTTATTTTCAAAGGATTAATTTATTAGCCAAAAGTATGTGTGAATCCTCTAACTCAGAAAATATTTTTTGTCATTTTGTGATTGATTGTCTTGGTTTTTATTTCCATCTTTGCATGACACTAGAGTTTGGTTTTGTAGGTATTGAAGGTTAAAACATGGGCTCATATTTAAAATGATCCCTTAGTATTGCTACATTATAAGTTGTCCTTTCCTTACTGGCTTATTTTTAATTATTTATTTTTGTTGGGAAATATCATTTTTTTATGAAGTCTCAATTATAAAAGAAGAGATACTTCTCTGTCCATCACTGTCTCTGTGTGATGTATATGTGTATAGTATGTTTTGTGTATGAGCAACTTACATGTCATTTAATGCATACACACACACATGCACACAGAATTTGACTGTGTTTGAGTTTTAAAAAATTAACCAACTCTTTTTTGCACTGGACAGTATGTCCTTGTGTTTGGATCAAGTGACTTGACCCAAAGAGTTGTGAGTTCAATACCTGGCTACAGCAGTAGTGAACAAAATACTTAGAGAGCTGAGTTAAAGGAAGATAGCATCCAGAAATAGCATAACTCATGGAATGGGAGCAATCTACCCCAGTGACTGAAATAAAGGATTCAGTTCAAAATTCCAATCATCTGAAGAAGGTTGGAGCATACAATAGCAAAACATCTACAACAAAGATGAGAATAACAGTCTGAATAATATAATTAATTACAATAGCACATCTCAGAAATTTAGGCAAATTTTAAGATGTATAAACAATTTAAGTGAATTTATAAATGTAAATGTTAAAAATTTTCATAACTTTTAATCTGTTCATTATTAGTCAATTAAGTCTCATAAATGATACATGCTTGGGCAATCATGTCTCAAAAGAGACATGACTAACCGGGTAGAAGATTTTCCCACAGTAGGTTGCAGTTACATTCTGTGGTAGACTGGTTGTTAACCAAGGCTACAGAACCCAATCTGTCCTGTTATTTAACACACAGCTGGAGGGAAGAAATGGATTAATACCTTTCCCAAGGGTATTTGCATGTAAGTGAATGCAATGAATTCAACTGGAATTTAAACTTGACTTTTTGATTTGTCATTCTGAACTGATATCCATTGCACCACATCTATTCATTATATTTTTCTAATAAAGATTAATATTATTATTAATTTTCAGTGTTTAGTATTTTATTGATTGTGTACAAATAATATTTTGGCACCGATCAACTACTGGTCTCTAACACAGTGGAAAATAAAATTGTGCATCTGTAAGAATAGTGATTTTGAAAGCCAGAGATGTGTACCACTTCAATGCAAATAAAAATTTTCAAATCAGGGTGAAAAAAAAAGGTCTTTAATTAATTTACTTGTTTGAATGAATATATTAATAAAGAAGGAAGTTGAATATTTACTGCCAGAGTGAAAAAAATTCAGTGTATAAATATTTTTTCAATTAATTTCATTTTTCAATTAATTTCATTGATATAAATCAGAAGATTCATACTGGAAAAAAGCTGATATTTAAATGCATTTCTGCTGTTGATGAACTTAGTCAATTTTGGTTCTCAGTTCAACTTTAAAAGAATAGGTTGCATGAAACTGTCAGGTTGTTAAATAGAGGGAAAAGAGAGATTCCAAAAGTCAAGTAAGTAATTCTTAATCTTTTCTGACTCTTATGATAAACACATTTCTATTATTTTTTTTTTTCTCGGGATGATGAATATATGTCAAGATAGAATTAATGTTGAGGGAAAATGTCAGATAAAATAAATTGTTTTTATTAAATATTTTTCATTTATTTTATTTAAATAAATTGGCAAATTTTATGTTGAAAAACCTGATAAATAAAAATGATTTCAAGGAAAATATTAGGCAGTGACTAATACACAATGAAAGTGTCTCTTTCCACAGATGACAATAATAGTCGACTAAACTTCAAAGAAAATCCATTAACTGAATTGGCTTGAAAGAGAAAAACAAACAAAGAAACAGGTGTAGAAATGTCATTGGATGATTCCAGAAGAATTCTCTTCAGCTTCAAATCATGAAAATATTCTATTGTACAGAGGAAAAAAAAAAAACAACAAATACAACTGCTATCCAACTTTCCAAAAATTAAAATTTCCACTAAGAAGAAAATTGTGTTTTGCTTGAAGGAGTATTGTGATGTGAGCAGTTATGTCTGCAACTTTCTCAAGAGATTATTCAAAAACACCCCAAGCTGATCATAATGGAGGTAAAATAATTCCTGAGCCAGCCAAAGAGCACTCAAGTAAAAACACTCCTTGGTGCTGGCTCAAAGACTTTTTCTGACACAAGTGAGCCATTCCTTCTGGTCTTTCTATTAATCTTTCTTTGAATTGACAAAGGCTCCAGTAAACTCACTCAAACATGGCATTGATGTAAAAAGGATTTATTTGGGAGGTATTTTTATATCCTGCTCCAGACAATCACATTTTTCACTTTTTTTATTGTCATAGATTCGGCAGAAAAGATTCTCAAACTTTTGAACTTGATTGACTGACACTGACTCCCCAAGTGTAGCTTTTACATTTTTTTTTTCATTTTCCACTTTTTTAAGTCCTAAATCCCAAAAATAAAAAGCAATTGTTGTCAATGTTATAACAAAAAATCTCTTAAAAACACCAAATAATCTTTGGCCTCAGTTTTTGTTGAAGGTATTATTGTCAGTATTTCCTAAGTTCATTTATTGAACAATTCTCTTCGTAGTCTTAGGTGTGGTTTTTCTCTGCCAAGAGGCGAAAGGGATTTTCTTTATGTCTTTTTTTACAATACCTCTTTCTAAGAAGTAGGAATTTCCTTGAAAGTCAAATGTCAACTTTTAAATTCTTTTACTTTTCTTTCTATAAACTTTTTAGTTGATTTTACTCTTTAACTTAAATTCACTGCAAAAAGTTTATGTAGAACAAAATACCAAAATTTAAAAAAAAAAAACTTTTTTTCATAAATATCTATAAAAAAGATGAAGCATTTACAAAAAGATCTTATTCTACCAAAGGGTCACAGTCATGGAACATCCAGTGAGTATGATCCTCACTATGTTAAAGATTGATCTGAGTGATAATCTTTTTATCTGCAACAGGCAGATCTCAACTAGTAACATAAATTTATTCACTAAGCCTTGTTTAGTCTGACAAAAGGCCTTAACTGAGGTGCATCTGGAAAGATTAAAATTACTTGACTGATGAATTTGTAAGGATCTAATATTATTACATTGGAATTTCTTTCCAAACAGAGAACTTGTGGAATCATATTCTTCTATTTTAATATAGAAATAAGCATTTCTAAAAATTCTGTTTCCACTAAGGTCAGAAAGACCTACATTATCTGTAAGGATTTCTGATTAATCAGACATAATATATTCTTTATTCCTGAGTTTAAGGCCAGAGCATTCTTCTGAGATTTTATTAATGGAATCCATTTTAGTGACAGCTAAAAAATCGCAAAGTCAATAAGTTATGCATCTTCCTCTGAGACTAATATAATTATTAATAAGTTTAGTTTCAAAAACAGAATTATCCTCTTGGGTATATGTTTGCATAAGCACATAAGCACACACACACATACACACACACACACACACACACACACACACACATCACTTTGGTTTTGAATTGAATTATATATATATATATATATATATATAATTCAATTCAAAACTAAACTGAAAAATTAATTATTTGCCAAAATGTAGTTATATGAATAAAAATTCTCAGTGCAATATCAAATCAGGAAAATTCAGGACAATTTAAAACATAAAATTAAAAAAATATAACCTTCTCTCTCGATAGAAACTCTAGCTTACTACCTGAAGACACTGAAGATGGTGAAATTGCAGCAGTAGAAAGGTTAGTTTTTCTACAAAATTTTAAGCCTGAAATATATATAATTAATGTGTGTGTATATATATATATATATATATATATATATATATATATATATAATTAATGTGCAGAAGTTTGTCACTTAGCTGAGCAGTGTTATTCCAGTCATGCTGACCTCAAAGTTTCGTGATGGCATTATTGGAATGTGTTCTCTCTTCAGGGTTTTTGTTTTTCTGACTGAAATAACACCACTCAGCCAAGTGAGAAACATAATCATATTAATTCTAATAATGCTTTATCTCTGTCTTGATACTGAGCACAATATAAAAAAAATGTCCTTGTCTAAAATAACTTTCTACTAGTAAACTAATGAAAAAACACCAATTTTTGCACTATGCATCATTACAATTTAACACTATATATATATACATATATATATATATATATATTATGAAGAAGGTACTTCAATTTTACTTATTAAACAGTGTATATATTGTTTATCAGCATGTGCGTTTGAGAAATCTTAATAAAGAAAAATGTGTTTCTCAACATATTTTTTTATAATCGTGTCACACCAAGCAAGGCATTTGTATTGCCACTGTTGTGCAGGGGGTTACATGGGAGGAATTTTATGAGAAAGAATGATAGGTTACAAGAGGTGTCAGGAAGAGGGTAAGAAAAGGATGAGAATACTGATGAGAGTTGGGTAGATGGAGAAAAGAGCATGAGAAAGAGTATGCAAGTTAGTGAGACAGAAGATGACTATTGACTTTACATTTAAATTCTTAAAGATTGTAGCTGTCTGGAAAGCAAGTAAGTGGAAGAGAAGAGAATTCTGCAGACAGGAAGTGCAAGAAAAGAAGCTGTTGGTGTAGAATTTGTGTTTACAAACTATTGATTTTACATAAAAAGGGTGGGATCTAGTTACTAATTTTGTGGCTCAAGTAAATTCATATATAGGAGGTAACAGCCGTATTCAATGCAGGGGAAGATGGTAGATGTGCAGGATTGTTTCAGAGGGGGAAAAACTTCCTGGCCCTGCACAGAGAACCGACCTTTTACACAGCGGATTTAGGTATGGATTCTATATAGTCATTCCACTTGAGGTCTGATGTGAGAGTTAACCTGAGGAGGCGCAGTGTTTTACTTTCAGGAAGACTAGACTGATCCATGCTAATTGGGGTGGGAGTAAATACAATTGTCTGTGGTAGTTAATAATTCGTTTTGGAAGCATTAAAATTCACAAGCCATTTCTTACCCCAGTTCACCACGGATTGGGGGTTCTTTTCAAACTTGGCAGCAAGGTTTGCTTTGTCAGCCTCAGTAAATTTTTGATTGAGGCGAGAGTAAACTGTAGTGTCATCACCGTATATGCCTACTTGCAATTTTATTACATTGGGGAGATCGTTAATATAGATAATAAAAAGCATAGGACCTAAAATAGAGCCTTGAGGGACACCCACGTTCATGTGATAATATTGGGAGACTTGTCCGCTCAATAGTACCTACATTGTGCGATTTGAAAGAAATGACTGGATTAGGTCAAACAACAGTCCAGTTACACCGTAGCACTTCAGCATGCATAGAAGGCCAGCATGCCAGACTCTGTCAAACACTTTGCAACAGTTCAGGCTACGCTTTTCTTGTCCAGAGCCTGATGAATATACACAGTGATGGTAGTGAGTATATCATCAGTAGACCTGGTGAAGCAGAAACCATAGTTTGTCAGAGAAGAGTCTGTGGACTGTGAAAGGTTGTAACACCTCTGCATTGATGATGGCTTCAAACACTTTGCCAAAAATTGGTAGGAGGCTGATAAGGTGATAATTAGCAGAGTCAGAGTGTTCTCCAGTATTTTTATATATACAAACCATGGAGGAAGATTTCCAGCAGGCAGGAAAGCAAAAAGCAGAGAGCCAGTAGTTATAGAGTTTAGAGAGAACAGAGGAGAGTTCAGGAGCACATTTTTTTTAGGACAATGTTTGGTATTCCGCCACCACCACTCGCTTTATAGTGGTCAAGCTTTGAAATTAATTTAAGACTGCCGAGGGAGTAATGAGTGTGTCAGTTGGGCCTGGGTTCAGGGTGGGAAATTGGGTACAGATACTCCAAACAAGTCCAGTGTTGAGTTGGAGGATCTGTTAGTGAAGCACTCAGCCTTGTCTGTTAAAGAGGTGAGGACCTCAAATTTGTTGATTAGAGGAGGGATTGAGGGCTTGCTGCTGTTCAGCACACTTTTACAGAGCCTCCAGTAGTCTTTGGAATAGAACTTACAGAATGCTATGCGCTGCTTCATTCTGGCTGCAGACATCAGCTTATTGAACTTGTGTCTCTCTTTTTAGGGAAAAACCACCATTTAATCCAGTCTGCTTTACTGCCTGGCTATTGTAAATGGCACAGCAAGGTCCTATTTTTCCTTTTAAAGAAAGCACATACTTTTCACCCAGATTATTTTCTCAAAAACTGCTCAGTTTCCTATCTGAAATGTAAACAATGTGCATATTTTTATATTTCTAAATGTTATTTATGTTGATTAATCATATTGTAATAGTATAATAAACTATAAAGTACTTTAATATAATCACAATTATAATATCGTAATAATATAATATAATACTTTAGCATATATTTTAATATTTCTAAATATTATTTATATTACTTAATTATAATATTGTAACATATTTAATAATGCATAAATATTAGTGAAAGTGAATGGGGTAAGATCAGAGCATTTTCTGTTGTTTCATTGCATTCATCAAGGTTGTCTTACTTTCAAAATTTATTTATTTATTTCTAAAAAAATTGTTTTATACTTGTATACATTATTTTGCTAGAATTTTAAGTGGAAGCATTTCGAGAGGAAGACCATGTAATCTAGGCAGCAGACACCCTCCATGTACAATTGCTAGACTAGGAGTGGGGAAACTTTGAATTTAAACCACCTGCTGCCTTGTAGGTCACAACTCTTTAACTTCTGAAAGAAGAGAAGAAGTAACCTCACCATCCCTGATGTAAAAAGAACCAGCAAGGCATTGCACTATTCTGCCTTGCATGTCACTATGAACCACAATTGAGAGGGGGAGGAGAGTGGTGACCACAGTGGTACAAAATGCACTAACTGAACAAATGTATGTTTTCAAATAAAACTTCAAAAATCACATGTGATGTATGATCATTTACACAAGGAATACTCACTTTATCAGCAACCAAATTTTTATTTTGGAAAACTCAAGACCAAAAGTTCACCCATAAAGAAGGAAAAAGAAAAGAAATAAGAAAGAACAGTGGAAGGGTGAGTTAAAAGAGTGAGTGGATTATGTTACAGAGGGTAGGGAAGACAGAGAGAATACTATCAATCAAATTTTCTCATATATATATATATATATATATATATATATATATATATATATGCAGAAAGAGAGGCTAATTGTGAATAATGTTTTCTGTTCATTGCCACCAAAGCTATGATCAAGGCATGAAGAGTTCAGAATCAGTCACATGTCCAAAGGTCTTAAGTGCTCCCAGGCTTGATTACCAGAATCATTAATTGGAAAAAGCTATAACTTTGAAAGAATTGATTACCAACTATATTGATCAAACAGGTGTGCCAAATCTGCCCTTAAAGACTCTAACTTTGTAGTTGAGAGACAAGTTGAAAAATCAAATCTCATGGCCAAGAAAGGTAACTCATCACAAAAATATTTGTTTGATAATGTCAGATTTCTTTGGCTGTGAAAGAAAAAGTAAAATGTCAAAAGACATGAATTCTAATAAGATCTTACCCTAACCCTAACCCAATGTGGAGTCGATTAGCTAGAAATGTTGCAAGAGATTGGAGAAGTAAATGACACCTAATAATGAAATTAATTCATTTTAGTTGATTCCTCGATAAAAAGTGATCTGATAAAAATCAGCAAAACAACAAAGAAATGAGTCAACTACTAAGCATCATAATATATTTATGGTTTGTTAATTTAGTGACATAGTAATAGAAAGTTCAATCCCTGGGCCAGAAAGTGCATACAATGAGAATTGTCAAGCACTTGCTAAGCATGACTAAAGTACATGACAAAATATCACTCGACATGGACAGAGAAACAACAATCTACTCTCTTAGATAAACAAAGGGTTCAATTTAAAATTCCCTGAAGGTTACCCAAATTAACAAGCACAGATAAAGGTTAACAGATGTAATGGCTCAAAAGTTGTGATAACAACAACACAGATGAGGACAATAGACTGATGAAAGTAATATAAATTAAATATATTCAACAGTTGAAGAATGGATTTGCTATAGATGAATGACAAAAATATTAAATAAAAAAAATGAGGCAACTACAAAATATATCATATAAAGACATAATCTTAATTATATTTGGAATAAAAATGTAATTGTGATAATAATAAATAATGGAATAATAAAAATATAATAGTAATGATATTTGAAATAGCAAAAAATATAATTATAATTATATTTGGAATAATAAAGATATAATTTTAATGATATATGGAATAGTAAAAATATTATTGTAATGATATTTCTAATAATAAAATATAATTGTTATGATATTTTGAATAATAAAAATATAACAAAATGGAAATTAATATTGAGTATCAGGAAGAGACAGCTAAAGTTCCTGGGGCATACAATGAGGAAGGAGGGCCTGGAGAAACTGATATCAACAGGCCAGACAGAGGGGAAAAAGAGACAGAGAAAAGCAGCAGATAACATATTTGAAGGGCCTGAGCAGGTGGATAACTGAAGAGAGGTTGCATGGTGTTACAGAAGAAATTGTGCTAAGAGCCACCAGGAATAGGGACACATGGAAGGCCATGATAGCCTACGTCCTGAAAGCACAAGGTACATAGAAGAAGAAGATATTTGGAATAATAAAAATATAATTGTAATGATATATGCTACAATAAAATATAACTGTAATGATATTTAGAATAATAGAAATATAATCATAATCATATATGAATTAAAAATACAATTGAAATTATGTTTGGAATAATAAAAATGTCATCGTAATTATATTTGGAATAATAAAAATATAATGGCAATGGTATATGGAATAAAATTAATATAATTGTAATGATATTTGGAATAATCAAAATACAATTGAAATTATGTTTGGAATAATAAAAATGTCATCGTAATTATATTTGGAATAATAAAAATATAATGGCAATGGTATATGGAATAAAATTAATATAATTGTAATGATATTTGGAATAATCAAAATACAATTGAAATTATGTTTGGAATAATAAAAATGTCATCGTAATTATATTTGGAATAATAAAAATATAATGGCAATGGTATATGGAATAAAATTAATATAATTGTAATGATATTTGGAATAATCAAAATACAATTGAAATTATGTTTGGAATAATAAAAATGTCATCGTAATTATATTTGGAATAATAAAAATATAATGGCAATGGTATATGGAATAAAATTAATATAATTGTAATGATATTTGGAATAATCAAAATACAATTGAAATTATGTTTGGAATAATAAAAATGTCATCGTAATTATATTTGGAATAATAAAAATATAATGGCAATGGTATATGGAATAAAATTAATATAATTGTAATGATATTTGGAATAATCAAAATACAATTGAAATTATGTTTGGAATAATAAAAATGTCATCGTAATTATATTTGGAATAATAAAAATATAATGGCAATGGTATATGGAATAAAATTAATATAATTGTAATGATATTTGGAATAATCAAAATAAGATTTTGTCGCAAAAAGAAAAATAAATATAGATTAGTTGAAAACAACCACAGGAAAGTATTCCCAACAGATCCACCAGCAAACCAAATTCTCAGTTCTCGTCTTGATCTCTGAAACGTTACTCTCATGCCAATGACAGCTCAAACAGCAACTCCCCCTCAAATGAGCATACCATGTTTTATGCACTCAACCTGGCAACCACTCAGCCAATGAGTGCTCACAACCAGTAAATATAAACAGCTCCAAGTGACACCAATTATACAACCATGAGGTGCTATCTGATTCTCCATCCAACCAATGCTCATCAATTCACCGTCTTTACACTCCCTTGCAAAACATACATCTGACTCTGGCCCTTTTGGGTTACTAGATAAAGTCATTGTTACAAATTTAAGATATTTGGAATAATAAAAAATCACTGTAATTATATATGGAATAATAAAAATATAATCATAATGATATTTGGAATAATAAAAATATGATCATAATGATATTTAAAATAGCAAAGATATACTTGAAATTATATTTAGAATAATAAAAATATAATTTTAATATTTGGAATAATAAAATTATAATCAAAGGTTTTCAAAATATTAAATAATGGTAATGTTATTTGGAATAAAAGAAATATAATTTTAATTATGTATGGAATTGTAAAGATATAATTTTAATGATATTTGAAATAATAACAAAATAATTATAACTATATTTTAAATAATGAAAATATAATCTTAATATTTTGAATATTAAAAATATAATGATAATGATATTTGGAATCATAAGAATATAACCGTAATAATATTTGGAATAATAAAATTATAGTCATAATTATATTTAGAATAAAAAATATATAATCATAATGATATTTGAAATAGTAAAAATATAATTGTAATGTCATTTGGAATAATAAAAATATAATTATAATGATATTTGGAATAATAAAAATATAAACATGATGATATTTGGAATATTGACAATCATTTTCACTTTTTACATTGTTCCAACTGTTGTCCTCATCTTTAATATCACACTAGCAACATTTCAGCCACTGTATGCTCAGCCTTCTTCAAGTGATATCTGTTTGAATTTTGTACTGAACACAGAATAGTGAAAGAAATCAAACAAATTCTCAGTGACTTTAATGAGTGATCCAGGAATGTGAAATTGATATGTCACCCTGTTTCAGGATATAAACATGGGAAGAACATCCATACAAACATCATCAAAACAATCTTCAGAACTATCAACATACAGATTGACTATTCTAGGTTTGGTTCGAAATTCAAACAAATATCACCTGAAGAAGATCAGAGCATACAACAACTGAAACATTGTGAATGTGACAATAAAAATGGGGACAGCAGTTCAAACATTGTAAATAGTGTAGTTACAATATCTTGTCTCCGAAATATAGACCAAAATATAAACATTATGATATTTGGAATAACACTTCAAAACAACTGTATTTCATCTTAAAAATAGGAATGCCATTTTTTATGGTAATTTTAAAATATGAATATACAAAAATTTAAGATGAGGAATTCATTTCCTGATTTAATAAAAAAAGAGTAAATCATTTAAAAATTCATCCAGAAGCACCATAACCTTTCCACTTGTGAAGAAGACTGGTATGCTTAACTCTGTTGAGGTATATTTATTAATTTAACTAAACATTTCTTCATAATCTTTGTTTGGAACAACTGTCTTCACACCATAAAATCTGTAAGTCTAATGATGTGAATATTCTATGTATAACTTGTTATTTTTAGGTTGTTATTAAGGTGTCATGTGTTGATGAACAGAAACACACCAAGCTGAATCAGTTGAAAGAAGTAGACAAACAAGAGAATTAATAAAATGAGATAGAAATTTTCATTCTATTGAAAACTTTTAGTATAGAGAATGTTCGAGAATATTTCCTGAAGGAGAATGTAAATTTAAGGAAGGAATGTTCTTATGACAGTCTTTGAAAAAAGAGAGAAATGGAAGTAGTTGAATTTAGTGAGTTAAAAAGTGACTTGTTTAAGCCATTCATGTGTCCTAGGCATGCTGAGTTTTATGCCCTGCCTTGACTGCAGCATGGTATGAAATGAGTCTATCCTATTGGGATTTGTGCTACTCTTGTTCACAATTTTTGAGCTCAAAAGCTCAAAAGGGTTGCTGCACAGCTGAGGCCTCAAACAGAGGAAATCATTTTTGAAGAATAGGTTAGAATTCAATGGAGAAGAATCACCAGAGAACTGACATTCAGTCTCTGAGTTCTTATAGAACAACTGATGAAAGAAACCAGAATCAAGCAAGTAATAACATTGCTACTGCAACATTTAATGTACTGATATGGCACAGCCAGGAAAATTCCAAAAACTAAAGCATGAACTGAAGTTTTAGTTCTAATAGTCAGTCAATCAGTTACATGCCATACTTGGGTGATGTCTTAAAAGAGTCATGACTGACTGAGCATAAGATTTTCCCAGTAGGTTTTGATTACTTTCTGTGGTAGACTGATTGCCAACCAAGTCTACAGAACCCAATTTATTCTTCTTCAAACCACAAAGACTAGCACTATAGAATCATAAACAAAGAGCAGTACCAAATAATGAACTACATCACTTTAGGAATTTCAATAGAAGCAACAACTCAAATGGGACTAATGACATAATCTTGATGTTGACTGTTATAATGAAATATCCCAGTACCCTCTATGAACACTATGGTGGACTAAGTCTGTCATGTCTATCATGAATAAATGAGCAAGAGCATTTTCACTATTGAGTCTTGCTTACAGATTGAGTTGTGATCATTCTTGATCAGGCTCTCTCCTGTTAAGCTTTCTCTTGTTAAACTCTCTGCTTCCAATCAAAGTGAGACCCAAATGAGTCTTTGTCAAAGAGTAGAATCTTGTTTGGGGTGAAAAACAAGAGTCCAACCCAGCATTAAGCTGGGTCTACAGGATATTTTTGGCTGGGCCTAAAAGCTCAGAATCCCCACATTAATCAACCTTGTGTTGCATCCACCTTGGTGGGAAGGTGGTAAATACCATCTTGTTTACAGATTAGAACCTGGCAGTACTGTTCTCATCTGTAATAATTCTCATGCTGAATAAATCTTTTATTCTAGTAAGCCTAGCTTTGTGATATTTCTACTTGGATTTACACTTTGTTAAATTGTACCTTTGTGACATTCCACACTACTTCAAACAAAAGAGGAAGAAGGAAACTTCCATGAATACTGAAAAGAGTCATAATATTTACTAGACTTGAGAAAGCTATTTTCCTGAAAAATTAATTTAAAAGAAGTATTTTATAAATTTCAAATGATGGTAGCACTGGCTGTTGGATCAATGGGTGCCAAATGTGTCCTCATATGGAATAATAATGTTAATATAATATTAATGTTATCATTAACATTTCTTCAGTAAATGAGATTTGTCTGGCATCAATTATACATGGTATTTGTAGTCACTGAGATCTTTTCATCAGACACTCTCCAGTTACTTACACCAACATGACTCAAACAAGCACACAAGTGGCAAGCACAGTTTTCCATCAGAGTGATAGATACTTTCTGCCACTCATAAAATTATAATTTTCGACTTTATTTGTATGTCATAACACATTCAACTCTTCATCAATAATACACAACTTAGGGACATCAAGTAAAGAGGAACTCAGCTGAACTTACAACCAAGTTCAAAGTAATAATAACTCATCAACAATATCAACAACTTTTACTTCACATCAAAGTGTAGAACTTTTAACAGGATATCTGAACTCTATTTTCTGCAATGAGAATGACAAGTGCATGCAACCTATTAATGTACAAGGTTTCATTCTACTTTGTCATATTTTCTGTTTTTAACCTCAACTATGATTCTCTTGATTGATGTGAATATTTTCTTTTCTCCCAAGATTATCTTCTGTCAAGAAAAATTCAGAATAACAGATACAAAAAGAATCTACCTTTCTTTCTCACTCACACACACACACACACATATATAATAAGATATCAATTGTTAAATAAGTCATTTCAAATGAGTCTAAAGCCAAAACCTAATTCATAACTTTAATCAAAACTGTATTGGGGTTTTTGATTTCTCAAACCTGAAGTCTATTGGAAAAATGTAAATTTAATTCATACACTTATAGGTATAAAATAATTATCTGCTTAATAGAGTGTCCATTGTTTGAAAAACAGAGAGAAATGGTACATCTTAATTACATCAGGAATTCCCAAAACAAAGTTGGTTGGTTGATTTTGTTTGGCAGCATATCAACCAACTTATTTAATTCTAAAATATATAATTTTATGCTTTCAACTATAGGTGTTTTGTACATAACTTCATACTTTCAGGGTATGTTTTGTTAGCTAGATGTATAGATCATAATATGTAGATGTTTTTTTAGATATGTAGATCATAATATGTAGATTATATCAATCAGATATGTTGATCATAAAAATTTTTTTGGTAATTTTACTATAAAAATATATTTTTATATTTTTTGTGTTGCATTGTCATTTTGTTATAAAATGTATTGTTGCTTATTTTATTATTGATTTTTGTTTAGGAGATTCACTATTTGTTCAAAGCTGGAACCTTAACAGATGCTTCTGCACCAGGTTAGGATGCACCTGGGAACAATAGCAGTTTAGAGGTGGTTTCACACCCCTTTCAGAGACCTTGCTGCTAGATGTAGTTTGTCATCATACCCAGGACAAACAAAGCAAAGTTAGGTTTGCTTTTGACTACTAGCTATAATATACAAGTAGAAAACATGGGTGCTGTGGTTTAAGTGAAAGAACTGTAAGAGTCTGGTATTGTTTTTATTTTAATTTCAAATCAAGGTTCAGATTAAGGTTGTTATAAGCAGATGTCTAATGCCAGGAAAAGCACATGCTGAAAAGAAGAACCTCATTTTGGAATTCTGGGACTGAGATCAGCTGAGTAAGGTCTTTTCATTTCCTGTTTTCTTTTTTCTTTGCATCATGGAGAAAGTTTACTTATCTATTTGTTTTAAGAGTCTTCTGTTACAATAAAAATGAGTGGGAAAAAACAAGACAGTACGGAAAACTTGTGTTCTGAATAGAAAAACCCTTCAATAGTAAAGTCATTTATGGTTTTTATGAAGGAAGGTGTTGTTGGCAAAAGACAACCAAGAAATATTAGAGGTATCCAGTTTACAGTAGTTATGATTGTGTGAACTGTGTTCATATTATTATGGGGTGCATCTATCTTGTTTTGAGAGCAGCCATTTGCAAGGAGAGAATGCAGTTTCATTGATTGAAGAAATTCACTTTCCTAAATACATTTATTTAACAACAATAATGTATTTATAGTGTGGTATGTGTAAGAACAAAGTTCTTTTCTTTTTTACTTTCTTTCTTTCTTCTTCTTCTTCTCAACATGCTAACAATCTGTCCCCTTCAACAACTGAGAGCACAACTGATAAATGTCAAATTGGGACTCCATTTATCTTTCTTGGGCTGACCATGATTTGTATATGTGTGAGCTTCCTTTTTGGTTCTCCCACGCATGCGCACAGTCATTCCAGGCTTCGCCCCCATATTGCTTGCCTTGTCTAGCACCTGTCCTGCAATTACAAAAGATGCAGGCAACACTAAGCCTCTTGCTTCATCTAGGACTATGTTCACCACAAATTATAAACAAAACACAATTTTAGCAAAATGGAGACAAGATCATTAATCTTTAAACTGGCATTTTATTGTGAAACTTAGGAATCAAGCAATAGCATTTGTCTAAATACAACAATTCTGTTTGTTGTGATCAAGGTTTTCCACTTTTCTTATCTCATGTGACCTTAAATAGTTTTTCTGCTATCACTTTTCTACCATCTTGTCACACAATTTGTCAGGTAAGTGACTTGTTGACTTCCTTTAACTCTTTTGCTCTCAATATGCTCTCTGAGGATTAACTTTTCTAAGCCCACCTTCCTCATTATGTATCCAAAAGATTTCAGCTGTTTTTTCCCAATTCTGAATATAAGAGATCCTTCTGTTACCATTTTGTTAAAGTTTTCTTTATTGCTTACTTGCTCAATCCAAAAAAAATTTTCAGTATCCTTCTGTAGAACCATATTTCTGTTGCCTCTAGATCCTTGTTTGTAGAAAGATTGTCCAACATTTACTGCCATATAAGACAAAGGATAACATATCACAATTCAGCACTCTTTTCTCAGAACCTTTCTTAAATTTTGGAGTGCTTCCAATGCATGTTTGGATTTTGTTTTTGCATTTCTCATCCTCAGATATTTAAATTTCTGCACCTGCTTGACATTTATATCTTTAATGTGTGACTTATATTTTGCACGTTTTTTTTCTTGCTGATGACATGGACTTTCTATTTTCTTGTAGTTGATAGTTAATCCTTTGTTCTCACCTTCTTCTTCCACTTTGTCTAGGATTTCCTATAGTTTTCTTTTTGATTCAGCCATGAACCCAGTGTCATCTGTATATCATAGATTGTTAAGATTATGCTCACCAGTGATTAATTCTGTTCCTTAAGATATCATTGCTGCAGAAGTTAAATGAACATGGATAGAAGACACATCCTTGTCTCATGCCAATTTTTCTAGAGGTTTAATAAACATGGAGGTTACTTTCTAATAAAAACTACATTTGAAAACAAAATTAACCATGTTAATAGAAAGACGTAAATTAATACAAAACATTAGGCATGTGACTGATAGCATAAAAGTAAATGAAAAAAAAACTAATTAAATCAAACCATGACTGATTGGTTAATTAGTTCAAAAGGATTGCTTCAAATTTAACATTAGTCTGCATAAGCAAACCAAAAGTAGTTCAAGTTTGTAAAGAATTATCTGGAAATAAGGAAAACCCCAGACATTTTGAAAAACAACAAAGTTTGTTTCCAAGCAGTTAAATATTGCACTTTAAATGCTGTGAACTCAGAAACAACAGCAATTTATAGGTAGCCCGATACTTCTCAAAACATCCAATCTCCCAAGGAGAGACCTTGCTGCCAGATATATATATATCATCATAACCAGGACTAGACAATGTTGAGCACAAGGATATATCTGAACTGCTAGAAAATTAATCTATTTTAAAAGGGTTTTAGAATAATCCAGAACTTATACACCACCCACATAGAGATAGAAAATAAATTAAGTACATACACAAAAATAGAAAGAGGTATAAAACAAGAATGTGTCTTTCCTCCAGACTTCGTCTGAAGGATGCAACCTTGAAGCTGAGAAATAGGATAATTCTGTCTGAAATTCTGGGATGAGATGTTATCTTTATTTGCACTATTTATATTTGGACTATTGTCCTCATCTTTATTTTTGTTATCACAACATTTCCATTGTGATGCCCTCTGCCCTTCTCTTCCCCAGGTTTATATCGATTTGGTCAAGACTGTTCTTGTTCCATTGCTCATCTCTCCTGCCACCAATCGAGTACTGTGCTTAAATACATAAAGAGGAAAGTTTATCAGAAAAATTACCAGTAAAGTAATTATAGCCTCATATGGCTGATTAGAGTAACTGAATCCATAAACTTTTTAGAAAAAGGTAAAATGACGCTAGAAAGGCAAGGATGCCAAAAAAGAAAAAGGTATATGGAGACAAAGTTGCCTTAGTCTGAAAACTTTAATTGGTGTTGTTTTACAGTTCAAAATAAACTCTTGGGTTGCTGTGGGAATGATGTTGATTGAGCAGTATCCACCATTCAGAGGCTTGAATTGTCAACGTATACAGTTAAAAATGCATAGGTCAGGAAATGGGGCTTGACTTGCCAGTCATTGCTTGCATTAAGTGGATAAGATTGGTTTGTCACATGTTTGCCATAGTCAGATGACATAGACTGCGCTGCCTGACAAAGTGTGGTTTGATCGGTTTGATTGTTGTGTAGGCTTTGTTAGCAGTAAGTTCAATAAGATCGGTATGCTTGAAGTCACTGTTACATTGATCTGGACTGATCACTGGTAGTCACTGCATCAGGTTAGTGCATATCTCATGAAGATAAATTAACCTGCCCTGAAAAGGGCAGTTGTAGTGACTAGAGGAAAAAAACCTGTTGGTTTTTTTTAAAAAAAAAAACACTTATTTTTGTCCTGAAAAGAACAGTTGCAGTACAAGTGATAGGAGTGGTAGGAGGCATCAGCATGCAAGATAGCAGATTGGAGGCATCAGCAGGGTGGTAGGAGTCGTTTGAGACATCAGGCAGTGTCAGGTCCTCAAAACAACCTTGCGTCTTTCCTTTTCCCATGCAGGCCAGCTACTGATTTGTTTACCTTTAGACTGCTCCTTTTATAAGCTCCTTGTGAGCCTCGTTTTTACTGAGTCATGTTTATATGATTCAAGACACAGAGCTTGTAGGTGTGTAGCTTGTGTTTACGATAATAGAAATGACACAATTACCATGTAAGTATTTATAGAAATTTATGTTACAGCAATAGCAAAGTAACTGAAGCTGAGATGCTAGTTCAGGACCAATACCATTGCAGATTTTTCTTTTGATTTTATCAAAACTTTCTAAATATATAGCAGATTTGGCAACAATATTCAACACAGGGATTAATGGTAGACTTGTAAATATGTAAAATAAATATATAAGACAGATATGCAAGCTGTTTTGATTTAAAGATAAGT
Organism: Ascarosepion bandense; assembly: GCA_037127315.1. NCBI lineage: Eukaryota > Metazoa > Mollusca > Cephalopoda > Sepiida > Sepiidae > Ascarosepion > Ascarosepion bandense. The sequence continues at coordinate 108,381 of JBBBDQ010000476.1, forward strand.
CCTTATCAAATTACAATTATTGTCGTTTAGATGCAAAGTATAATCTCAACTCTGTTTATCATATTTCTAAAGCAATTCTTAGAAGTAAACCTCACCAGTCTCTGATAAGTAGAAGATAGCTTTTTGATTTAAAATACGATGTAGAGAAATTAACAGTTTTTTTTAGGGTAAGTTTTCCTTTCATTAAATATCAACGGAATGCTTCTGTATTCATCTTTAATCATTAAATGACAGGAAAGCTTTACATGAATGTGAAAAAATCAGGTCAACAAAAGATCTCCTACAGGAAGTAGTTAAAGAAAGCAGGAAAAAAGCACTACATATAAACTACAAGAAAACAGAATGCATGGTTATCAATAAAAAGAGGAGCCCAAAATACCAATTAGAGACACAGCACAAAGAAGAAGAAGTATTAACAATATCTACCAAACATAAAATGAGATATAAAAAGCTAAAAAATGAGAAAATACATTGTTTTTTAAAGAGAAATATTTTCTTCTATGTACCATGTTCTTTCAGGAGATAAGCAATCATGGCTCTCCAAAATGTCTGTCTTTTGTAGCTCTTATTAAATTTTGTCTTTTTACCTATCTCTCCTTAACCCCATTCTCGCATCTATTTACACAAGCTTGTGAGATAGGTTATACTCTGTCCCTTTTTTTCCATCAATCTGCCCTGTTAGTATCAAAATTTCCAAGACAACTTTCCTCCTTATGTACCCTAGAAATTTAAACTCTCTGATGTTAAGTATAAGTTTTTTTTTTGTTTCCATTTTCTCTAAAACTTTGTTATTACTCACAAGTTTGATCCATGGTATTCTTAGCATCTTTCTGTAGAACCACTTTGTTTCAAATCTCCTCTTCATTTGCAAGAAGATCGTTTAGCATTCACTAACATATAGAAAGACTGATATTATGTAACAGTTCAGTATTCTTTTCTTTGTTTCTGAAAGAAAAAAATTCCTGTTTTAAATTACAAAAATAAAGGAAAATGATAATTAAATAAATGTTACATTTCTGAATTTAATTTTTTAACAGAGTATGTCCTAAGAATGATGTTAAACTCCTTAGGCTGGGTAAGAGTTTTTAGCTTTGGATAGTAACCCATCTAACTCTGGTAGGTAATCTTTCTAGAGATGGTATCTCAAGTTTCCATGCTCCATAACTGGTTGTTGTCAGTAAGGGCATACAGCTGTAAAATTCACTCCAATATTTCATGATAGTCCAATCATGGAGCCATCAAGAAAACCTTGTCAAGTCCATAGAAATAGACCAAATTAAATCATTAACCTAAAATCTCGAATCATGTCAGATCGAGACTTTCATATGCATGGTGCCAACCAGTTCACAAATGTCTAAACTGTCAGCTGTATACAACTGCTTTCTAAATTCAATGGTTCAAAAGTTTTTTAGCAGCTGAAGCCTATGGGTTTTGGCAAAGATCATCTTTCTTTAAATATTATGGACTGTCATGACTGCTTCACAAAGAAAGAACTGAACCAAATAAAAAAAAGCACATCAGTTGCAGACAACCAACAGCAGCAACAACTAAAATAGATAGGACATGTAACTCACAGAGAAAATAATAATTTAATCAAGATGTTAACATTCCCAACTACTTCAAATAAAGTTAGAAATGAAATCCCATCAAATCTAGAAAGAGTGATAATGGCTACTAGACTTGAAAAAGCTATTTTTTTGGAAAATTGTTTTAAGAGAAAGATTTTATGAATTTCATCTGAAAGCAATATTAGTTGCTTAGTCAATGAATGCCAAATTTTACATAGTAGAGAAACAGCTAATATAACCATTGTTTTGTGTCATGCAGACATCATGAACAATGCACCATAAAAAAATGAAAGAAATAGTGCGTAAAGAGTACTATAGAAGGCTACAACTGATATTACAAACTGAATTGAATTCTCAGAACAGATTTATGGCCATTATTAGCCTTGCCATCCCAGTTATCCAATATAGTTTCAACATCTTAAACTGAACTCTAAATGAATGGATTCTAAAACAAGAAAGCTTCTTTCTAAGCATAAGATGCATCATCCAAAGGCTGATGTAGACCGTCTATACATACCCCATAAAGAAGGTGGAAGAGGTCTTATTCAGCTAGAATTGTCATACAAGACAACAACTATTGGTTTACTAACATACATAGAAACAACAAAGGATTGGATGATACAATTATTCAAACAACATGAAAACAAAGAAAAAATATTCAATAATAAAAGAAGGCAGTAAATACAAACAAGATTTACATTTAGTAGATTCTGTAGAAAAGCAAAACAGAAGCCAAGAACCAACTATTGCAGCAAAAAATATGAAAATGAAAGCCAAGGATAAAGCTTTTGAACAGATAAAACAAAGCTGGCAAGACAAACCTCTGCATGGCCAATATCCAGAACGTGCCAATAAATCCAATGTTCATAAAGTTAATACTCACCGATGGTTACATGTATCTGGATTAAAGTTTGAGACTGAAGGCTTTATTCTTGCAGCACAAGACCAAAGTCTTTCACTAGTAACTTTCAGGCAAATTTTATACATAATAATGTTGATCCAAAATGCAGATTCTGTGATAAATACCAAGAAACAATAGACCATCTAATCTCAGGATGTTCTGTACTTTCCCCAAATGAATATAAAAATAATCACGATAGAGTGGGGCAATATTTACTTTGGACAATGTGCAAACACTATTGAAAATCTGTAAACAAACACTGGTATGAACATCACCCAGCACCGGTTACAGAAATAGATGTCACTATTCTTTGGGATTACACCATCTACACAGACAAAAAATTGAAGCAAATAGGTCAGACATTATTGTTAAAAACCAGAAAGAAATAACTTGCCTATTAATTGATATGGCTTGTCCAGCGGATTGTAACATAGCAACCAAGAAATTTGAAAAACTGTCAAAATATAAAGACCTGGAAATTGAAATAGAAAAAATCTGGAAATTGAAAACAAGAGTTGTGCCAGTGATCGTAGGTGCACTTGGAATGATAAAAAAAGGAAGAAAACAACACATTGAAAGAATCCCTGGAAATCCCAGCTGAAGAGATATACAAAAAATTGTCTTGTTAAGTACAGCCCACACACTAAGGAAAACTTTGTCTATGTAATGTTAGGGATGATAGAGGAGATAAAAAAAACATGAAATGGAGCCATAAGAACACACCACGACCTGCCTTATGTCTTTCCACAGACTTGGTTGTTTTTTTTTTTGTTTTTTTTTTAAACAATATAGATAATATATAGAGCTGCATAAAAGGTGAATTTTTATACACATTAAAATTTCTCTCAACTGCTGTTTGGCTTCTGTAAACATTCAGTCGGTTTCAATGCATGTGAATGAATTCAGTGATACATATCTGCTTTTTATGGTGTTTTTTGTCAGATGCTATTTTACCAGACTGCTATCTGTAAGAAGCTTATTAACAAGGTTGGAGTTCAATCTCTACTGATATATTTATCTATACTTCTGAGATGAGGTAGTATTTACACTATTTACATTATTCAGACTATTGTTCTCACTTTTCCTGCCATGTTTATGATGTTTTAGCTGTTGTACACTCCAGCCTTCTTGAGATGCTAGGAATTTTGAACCAAACCCATCATTACAATCCCTGGGGTGATCACTGAGGACACATGACCCAGTGGATATAGATGTTGGTTAGTTCCAGTGATTTAACCCAAAGAGTTGTGAGTCTAGTATCAGGCTACTGCAGTGAACAAATATCTTAGAAGACTTAAGTTAAAGGGAGATAACTCATGGCTACCAGAAGTGGTTTCACACATGATATGAGAATGTTATATCCCTTTGATTGTAATAAAAGGTTCAGTTTGAAATTCTTAGCACCTGAAGAAGGCTGGAGCATACAACAGCCAAAATATCGTAAACATGGCAGAAAAGATAAAGTCAATAGTCCAAATAATGTAAATAGTGTACTACTACTTGCTGTTTCCTAACATTGTAAACTAACATACAAAGAATTATTTTCATAGAGAAAACTCTCAATTTTTCTATTTGTGTTTATGTTTTTGTCTGCCATTTTTTCATCATTTGCAATTTGTTTCAAAATTGTCTGGAAAACTACGACATCGATATTTTGCACTAATCTTAAAACTTTCTTCTAATATGTCAGTTTGGACCTAGAATACATAAAGAGAATTGCTCTGCAGAATGGTAAGAACCCCACCTCAAAAAGAGGCACCTGTTTGCTAAGTGTGGCAACCCATGCTACCTGAGGACTGAAATTTAGTGAGCCCTGTATGACTTATAAACATGAATGGTCATGCAAGCTGCAACACACCACTTTGGCCTCTGCTTATGCTGGATGAACAGTCAGAAAGGCCTAATCTGATCAATCTGCTGGTTATGACAGCCATAAATCAGATTTTTCATAAAAACAATTCCCCCAACACTATATCTCTTACAGTCATACTAGGAGCATAAAACATAATTCTATTTTCCAGTGGCTGTAGGGTCCATAATATTGCTGTATTTCTATCTAAGTGATGTGTGACATAGATTTTACAACTTATAGACCCTTGAATTCAAATCTGTCAACTGTGTAATTCTGCTATATCAAAATGAATGGGTTTCTCTCTTGCTACTTCTCTTGTGTGGGGAGCATGTTTGATAAACACAAGAAAAAAACGTTTTATGACACCTGAGAAAACTTCCAAGAGATTACATGCAAATATTGACTTGGATATAAATAATGATATTAATGTTTTCTGATATGGTAATAGTAATAATAGCCATTTCATTAAAAGGAAACATTTGGAATTCATTGAACAAGAACCAGTACTGCATTTGGCTAAAATTTATAAAATCTTTCTCTTAAAACATTTTTCAGGACAATAGGTTTCTCATGTCCAGTAGCTATTATCACTCTTTCCAGTATTGATGGTGGGGGGTATCTTTCTTAACTTTTTCTTTGGATGTCAGCATTTTGCTGATGTCATTACTTTCTCTTTCATTTCCATGTGATATTCATTTTAATTGTTGCTGTTGCTGAAAGACATGATTGCCCAGCATGTATCATGTAGGGCACTTAACTGACTGATTGTTTTAGAAGTAGTTGTAACAAATTTTATGTTAAGCTTCTTTTCATTTGTAGTTAGTTGTGATAAAGTTGGTGGGTAAAATAATACATTTTGATTCATTAAATATACCAGAAGGTTTGACTACTTCATTTTAAAATATTTTACAAGCCTTTTTTTTCATACTGAATATGAATTAATTATGGTATTGGAGGTTCTTAAATGCATTTTTAGTGTATTTATCCTCTTCATGTAAATGTTGAAGGTTATAAATTCTGAGTACTCTCAAATAAAATCCAGCAATTATTCCAGATTTTATTTAGTTGTTATGGTAATAATAGTAATTTATGAGATTTAAATTTATAATTTTAGCATCCCTCTCCTTCATGCACATATGTAAACACATTAATATAAACATCACTTTAGTCTGATGAAGTCCTAAATGACAAAACATCTTTATCTGTCCCATGAGTATCAGATTTTCCATGCCCTCTTTCCTCATTATATCACCCAGAAACCTCAACTGTCTCCTCCTGATGTTAAGTATTAGTTTCCTTTTTGTTTCAATTTTCTTTAAAACTTTGTCATTACTCACATGTTTGGTCCTCAGTATCCTCAACATCCTTCTGTAGAACCACATTTATGTAGCTTCAAGTTTCCTCTTCAATTTTGAGCAGATTGTCCAACACTCACTGTCATTCTAGCAAAATTTTCCAGTACTCTGCTTAGCTTTTGGAATGCTTATTTGGCTATCCCAATACACTTTCAGATCTCAGTGTGGTTTTTCCATCCTATGTTAAAATACTTCCCAGATATTTAAGTTGTCATAGGTTTTCATAAAATAACAAAATATAACACCAAATATTTGCATGCATATATATATATATATACATTTGAGTATGTGTATACATGTATGTGTGTGTGTATAAGTATATAAACTCACTTTACAAAAAGTTATAAACATTATTGACATAATATAACTCTCCTGTTGAAATGTCATAAAGCACAAAAACTCAAAATGAAAATATGATTAGATTTTTTTCTTTAATCCCCTTCATCTTGGTGTGGTGTTTTTGCTATGTATTTAAAACTTCTTTATAAAATACAAAGATGAATCTGCAATGTTATTAGTACTGACATGACATATTGTTTTCAGCAATTCCACTGCCATAATGTAGCTTCCCCATGCTTTTTCTGTAAATATTTGTATGGTAATTACTCTGATGAGCTTTGGTACCTAGATTTTATGAATTTAATGGTACTCCTAGATTCACAGCAAATTTTACAGTTGAAATGGCTTAATGTAACTGTAAGTTCTATACTAACAGTTTTATTTCTTGCACTTCTCACTTGCGGAACTGTCTTTTGGCTTCTTGCTTTCCAGTCAAGTTTGATCTTCAAAAATTTAAATGAAGCACTAATGGTTATCTTCTGTCCCATTTTTTCTTGTTCTCATTTCTTAATCATGTTTTCTTTTACTCATATTCTCTCACACTCAGTAACTCTTAGTAGTTTTATTGCCTTACTTCGGGAGTGAAATGAATAAATAAAAAAATATAAATAAAAAATATCCCGATTCATTAAAAGATAATCTTGAAGAACAGGTAATGTATGCAAAGACTTCAATTCTAAATCATAGGATCCAAATTCTTTGAGAGTTTATCTAATATTATTTATCTTTAGAAATGATTGTTTCCTTCGACTACAGATTTTTACAAAGAAATTCATTTTTAAAAGATAATTTATCCAGGTTTCTTTAAGCAGTTCTTTTTTCCTAGGTCATCAGAAAAATATATTATTGAAACTAGAAAGTGATATTTAGCTGTGTAGATATTAATTTTAATAATTCCATTTGCTTTAGTCCACCAAACCTAAGAAAAGAAAAATTTCTATTAAATTGAATATTTACACATCATCAATTTTTTACATGGGGTTCCAACCTTCAGAACCACCATTTTGTTATAGAAATCATGAAATCTCATAGAGATTTCAGACATTTAAATTGATTGTCAAGGTGGGCAGTACAAAGATGATTAGTTGTCAAATATAATAATTTAGTCAATAAAACTGAAAATAAGAAACCAAAAACTAACAATTTGAGGATGAAAATGATAAATCTGTGGATTTCGAGACAAATTTCAATATAACATGTCACTACTGCGTTTTGTAACAAATTCCTAAAGAAAAAGCAAAAACATTCTTTTAGCAAGTAAATGTTTGAATTATTTTGTTTTTAACAGAAATTACATTGCTAAACTTTGAGCCTGACAAGAAAAAATTATTTTTGATAGGTCATCAGTAAAAGTCATATCAGAAGCAATAGTTAAAGGAATTTATTTAGTGGAACATTTCAACAGTAAAGAATGTTAAGCAAAAAGATGCATGGAATGGTAACTTTTATTGTAGTCTTGAAAAACACTTTTAAGAATGCAAATTATTGAAACTGTACATTTGCAAATTGGTTCAAGAGGAATGAAAACAAATAAAAAGATTTGAAAACATATCTATATTATTTATCTCTACTTCTGAGATGATTTAGTATTTATATCATTTACATTGTTTAAACTGTTTTCCTCATCTTTATTCCCATAGATGGAGAAAGGAGGTCACCGCCCCCTATGGGTTGAAGTTGAAATAATTGATAGAGAACACCATTGAAAACTATATCAACTTAAGGAATCAGTACATATGCTGGACCACAAAAATCTCCTTAGCTGGCCAAGCATAGAAATGAATACAATATGGGAACCATTAATACAGAATGCTAGAGAAAATCATTAGCATCAAAGATTGCAATATGAGCTATGCTAAAGATAATTTCTGAAATATTGGGTTAATAAGTCCCATAAATTTATAAATTGATGTCCTCAAGGACATACAGCCCAACTGATATAGGTGTTGGTTAGTTCCAGTGACTTAACCCAAAGAGTTGTGGCTACAGCAGTAGTGAACAAATAACTTAGAGTGTTGAGTTAAAAGGAGATAACAACATGGCTACAAGGAGTCAAATTGCTCAAGGAATGAGAATGATATACTCCAGTGATTGAAATAAAGGTTTTGCTTCAAAATTCCAACATCTGAAGAGCGCTAAAGAAAGAAAATGCTTTAAAAATGGTAATAAAGATGAGGACAACAGTCCAAATAAGTTAAATGATGTATATCTATATTATTATTATTGTTATTATACTTTTCTATCAAGAATTAATGCATGGTATCTGTTCAAACACCGTCCCTTCTGAACTAGAATCAGTTTCCCTTTCTAATCAAGAAAACTACTAGTTTATTCATCAAAATGCCTCTTTTGTTGGGGTGGGGGAGGGGGTTCAGTTGCACCCTCACACACACACACACACACACACACACACACATATATATATGTGTGTGTGTGTGTGTGTGTGTTCCTGCAATTTCTCTTAGACTCGGAATAATTATGTCGTACCTCTTGTCCAGTATGAAGAACCTTTTGTTTGCATGACATCTTTGGAGATCAATGTCAAAATATCTGGTCTGTTAGATTCTGTTATTGACTACTTCGAACAACCTGCTGCTAATGTCTTCTGTGTAACCCCAGCACTGATAGGTCCCAGATGCTATGCAGTGTGTATGTGACTATGAAAATTGATATAATATTAAGCAAAAACAAATTTGAAAAAGCAAGGAAGATGAGGAAAAGTGAAAGAGGAAAAAGAAAGCTATATAAAATTTTAAAATATATGAAAAGCTATATAAAAGCAAAAAAGGACATGTGAAAGTAAACACAAACACAAACACACATGCACATACACACACATATATATTGTCAAAGTTCTTGACAAAATCCAAAAAAGGAAGGATCTGCAATGTAAGTGATCCTGACTCGGCATCTCAACTTCACTCACTCACACACTGACGTGATAAAGCTTCTCTTTTTGTCTACAAATATTTTCATGGCAACTACTTTAACAAGCTTTTTTTACTAGTGCCCCAACAACATGAATTTAAGCACTACTAGGTTGGCAACTAGGTCCCACCCTTTTACGATTGAAATAGTTAAATATAACTGCTATTTCAATAAAACGTTTATTACCATCATTATTAACTACCTGATGAGATATTGTTCTTTCAATATCGAATTGAAATGTACAATTTTGTAGAAGTTTGTACATGCTCTAAGCATAATTAATAATAAATATTCATTACTCTATTTTTATATTGAGCACTGTTTTAAATTAATGTTTTGAATGTTGCAATTATTTTCTTCATTCCTTATTCATTTGAATATATATATATATTAATCATTTCACCCCAAGCAAGGTAGTTTTCCTGCCATTGTTGTGCAGGGGGTTGCATACAAGGGAAAGTGATGAAAAAGAGGGGCAGGTTATGGGGAGTGTCAGAAAGAGGGTAATAGAAGGATGAGAATATCAGTGTAATGGGGATGGAAGTGGATCACTTGAGAGAAAGGATGCGAATCAGTGAGATAGGAGATAACTATTGATCTCACATTTAAATTCCTGGAGATTGTAGCTGTTAAAGAAACAAGTAAACAGAAGGGAATTCCACAGACAGGAAGTATGAGAAAAGAACCTGCAAGAGTAGAAATTGTGGTTACATTTTATCGGTTTTACTGTAAAAGAGTGGGACCTAGTTGCTAGTCTAGTTGATTGAGTAAGTCCATATCTAAGGGGCACCAGTGAGCTAAGTTCATTGGAGCAGAAGCTGTGAAAGTATTTGTAGAAGAGACAGAGAAAAGCCATATCATGCCAGGAAGAGAGCAACTGAAGCTGAGCTACCAAGTCGGGATTGATCACATTACAGATTCTCCGTTGGATTTTGTCAAGAACCCTGAGGTGAATAGCAGGGGCACTTGACCAGATGTGGCAGCAGTATTCAATACACAGATGAATAGTAGATTTATATATGTGCAAGATGGATTCAGATGGGAAAAACTTTCTGGCCCTGCACAGTGACCCATCCTTCTTAGCAGTTGATTTAGATATGGATTCAATACAGTAATTCCACCTGAGGTCTGCTGAGAAAGTTAGGCCAAGGAGGCACAGTGTTTTGCTCTCAGGGAGGCTAGCCTGATCCATGCTTTTGCTGGGTATGAGCAATTGTCTGTGATGGTTAACAGATAACTGCTTTGCTTTGGAAGCATTAAAATTTACAAACCATTTCTTACCCCAGTCCACCACAGATTGGGGGTCCTTTTCAAGCTCACAATGAGGTTTATTTTGTCAAACTCAGCAGGTTTTTGAATGAGGCAAGAGTAAACAGTGGTGTCATCAGTGTATATGCCTACTTGGGAACTGATTACATCAGGGATATCATTAATAAAGATCAAGGAAAGCAAAGGACCTAGAATAGAGCCTTGAGGGACACCTGTGTTCATATGATAGTATCAGGAGGTATTTCCATTCAATACTACTCTCATTGTGCGATTTGAAAGGAATAATTGGATTAGGTCAAGCAACTGTCCAGTTATACCATAGCCCCACATCTTGCGGAGAAGGCCAACATGCCAGTCTCTTTGTCAAATGCTTTGAAAATATCCAGGGCAAGATTTTTAGCTTTGCCATTCTTGTCGAGAGTCTGGTATATATACAGAGTGATGGTTGTTAGCATATCAGCAGTAGACCTGGTGAAGTGGGAAACCATACTATTTGTCAGAGAAGAGTCTGTGGGCTGTGATATGTTGTACCACCTCAGCATTGATAATAGTGTCAAACACTTTGCCAAAAATCAGTAGGAGGCTGAGAGGGCGGTAGGAGGCTGATAGTGTCCGAGGGTTTTCCAGTATTCTTAAATATAGGGACCACTCAGGAAGACTTCCAACAGGCAGGAAAGCAAGAAGCAGATAGACAGTAGTTATAGAGTTTGGAGAGAACAGAGGCACATTTCTTCAAAACTATAATTGAGATGATTTGCTCACTTTATGGGGGTCAAGCTTTGAAATAATTTTAGATACCAGTGAGGAGGTAATGTGGACGTCATTCAGGTCAGCCTCAGTTTTAGGTGAGAAATCAGGTGCAAATACTCCAGACGCATCCAGTATCAAATTGGTAGAGTATCTGCCACAAAGCACTCAGCCTTGTCCACTGAAGAGGTAAGGACCTCAAATTCATCAATTAGAGAGGGTATTGAGGGTTTACTGTTATTTACAGAACCGCAAGTAGTCTTTGGAACCAAACATATGGGATTCTATGCACTGCTTCATTCTGGCAGAAATTAGTAGCTTAGCTTCATTAAGTATCTTTTAGCACTCATTACGAGCAGAGGCAAAAAGGTGCCTGTTATAGTCCGATGCATGGCTCCTATAAAGTTGGAAGAAATGATTCCAGTGGGCAATGGTGGCTGAGCAAGCAGGGGAGAACCAGGTGGACAAATAGGATTTAAGTCACAACTTCCTGGCTGGAATGAAAGCATCAATGCCAGCCTTAACCCAAGATGAGACCTTGGAAGCACAGTCTTCAATGTGAAGATTAAAACATTGTTCCAAGACACGTCACACAGAAAATCGCGAAACGAGTCCCAGTCTGCTCTTTGATAGCAGTAGGATATTCTGCTTGTCTGAGTTTCTTGGGTAAATTGGGAGTGGAAGGAGATGTTAACAGAAACCACTGCATGGTCAGAGTTTCCAAGAGGGCAGAGATGCTTGACATTGCAAGAGTCAGGGATGGAAGTGAAACAGAGGTTTAGCAGTGAGTCACTTCTGTCAGGATTATTAGAGAAATGTGTGGGGAAATCCATCACTTGTGTAAGGGACTGAGTGATTGAAAAATTCATGATGTGGGCACCAGCAAGATCAGTGACAGAGTTTTCCAGCCACTTGGCATGGTGGGCGTTAAAGTAACCAAACACAAATATATGGGCAGATGGATGAGAAGAAATGGCCTTTTCGATATTATTGGAGATGCTGTCAAGTACGGAACAGTCAGAAGACGAGGGGGTGCAGTAGAGAAATTCAAGATAATGGGATAAGACAGTGGGAACAATTCTGGATAATATGTGAAGATTCAAATGGGCACTACTTTGAATACTGATAAATATTGTAGTTTTTTTATTATAGCACCAGTCCCAATACTTTCTGATCAGACCTCATATATATATATATATCCAAAAGGAAGTAGCTTGATAGTATAATCCCAAAAGAGATTTTATTAATATTAAATATTAAAAATTGAATATTAAAACTGATTCAGCCAGAGGGTTCAATGTAATTAAAATTATTTATAGTGCGAATATATATATTTTTTATATTTAAAAAAAATTAAAAACTCCCAAGATCATATGGCCATTTCAATGTGTGAAACTGTGTATTGTCAGTGATTGTAATCGTTTATGATTAATTAAATCTTTTGTTTGAGTGTGTTGTGTGTAAAAACAATGGAAGTAGAGGTAGTGAAAAGAAAAGGAAAAAGAAGGAGAAGAAGAAAGAAAAAAGAAGAAAGGGAGAAAGAGGAAATAAAAAGCATGTCTGATTGGCAGACAGGAGGGAATGCTGGCAAATGGGGTTGGGAGAAATTGAGATAGATACATTAACAAATATATAAAAGTCTATTTAAAAATGCAAGGTGTCAAGTTTTTTTTTAAAAATCTTTATAATTTATTTATTAACTATAATTTTTACAAGAAATGGATATGAAAGAAAAGTGTTTAGCATGAGATTTTATTTAAAAATCAATAGTGGCACCAGATTTCGTTATCAGCTTCTCGACTTGCCCAAGAAAACATGACAACTGATTTCCTAGAAATTCCTGTGGTATGGAAACATAACTTCTTGTTTCAAGTTCTTCCAAAGTCTTGGTACACTTGCTTCTTTAAACAACTCTAAAGAAAAAAGTCACAGGATGTTAAGTCAGGGCTCCAGGCTGGAATAAGAATACATAGAATAAGGAATTACTTTATGTTCATGCTGTATATATAAGATAGAGAGAATGTAAGAAGAAGAGATGATGAGGAAAAATAGGTTTGCTGGTTGGCAATGAGTGAAATATTGAAAGGCAGGTATGGTTGAAAGGCAAAAAATCAAAATTCTTTGGTGAAGAAAGAGAGCAAATGAAAAATAAAAGAAGATATTTGTTTAATTTTTTTTTCCTTTCCATATATGAAACTGACCCATATTTGTATATGGAGATAAAAATATGAACAGGCAATAAACATTGGAAAGGTTAAGGGAAAGAATGAGAAGATACAGACAAAGGCTGAAGGACACACAAAGGCATGAGGTAATCGATACTATCAGTTGGATTGGAAGAGATAAAAGAGAGAAAGAAGAGATGTAGGTAAAGGGTAAGAGAAGAGCAGATGCGCGAGATAATGAATAACCTGAGTTTTATTAGAAAGGATAAGGGAGAGAATGAGAAGATACAGGCAAAGAGTGGGTGAAGAGAAGAGAAGATAATCAATAATTTTAGTTGTTAACCTCTGAAAAAATTTAGCTAGTATTTTATGAAAAGAGTATTTTGCAGAAAACTTATTTCAGTTTTTCTATGGGGAAGAAAATATTTCTTAGCATATCTGGACAAACAACAGCAACTAATTTTAATGATTCTAAGTGCCTCCAATGTGGCACAATACATTGCCATCAGCTATGGCTGAAAAGAGAAGGAAGAGCTCTTCAATTTGCACAAAAAATCTGACAAAAGTATTTTCTGCTGTAGTTCGACTTAGTATTTCTGCTTCCCATGGGACTCCATGTAAATGCAGTCTATAGAAAAAGCCAATTTCATGAAAAGCATTGCCAGTAGAAAAATAAAGCAAGGAATAAAGAAAAGAAAACTCTATATAAAAACTGTCAGAGTCATCAGTTCCTCTTCGGAATAAAATTTAGAATAATATCTCTTGAGGCATTAGTAGCAAATATATTGATATTATAATGTTAAATGTTGGTACTTAGTTTTTAGTCTATGGTGTGGGTGGAAATCATCATAACTTATGGGGGATGTTAGAATAATGGTTGTCATATACTAGAGAAGAGCAAATATGACTCACACTGGGAAGTGTTTTAACAGACACCAGAAAGTGCGACACTGAAATCCAAAGGCATATTTGGATAGAAAATATGCCTTCCAGTAGCTAACTAAAGTATTAAGAAGCAGAAACATTTCATTAAAAGCAAGGAAAAGAGTACTGTACTGTTATGTAAGACCAGTTTTTCTATATGGAAGTGAATGCTGGACGATCTCCTCACAGAAGAAAAAAGTTGAAACAACAGAAATCTAGTTCTACAGATGGATGCTGAGTATATGGTGGGCTGAATATGAGAGAAATGTCAGAGATCTACATAAAATGGAAACAAAAAGGACACTTATACTTAATATCAGAATGAGAGAGTTGAAATTTCTAGAGCATATTATATAAAAAGAGGGCTTAGAAATTTTGATAATCACAGGACACATTGAAGACAAGAGGAACAGATGAAAACAATGCATAAGTAAGTAGCAAGCTTCAGTAATGGATGATGGAAGGAGGCTTAAGTGAGATAATAAAAAAACAAAATTTACTACAGGCTACAAAGAACAGGAAATTGTGGAGAGTGATGATCACCAACATTCTAAAGGGACATGACACATAGGAGTGGAGATCTAAAACTAACTGTCAGTTATTTAAGTGCCATATGTGATACACTGCTTGGGCAGAAGATTTTCCAGCAGTAGGTTGCTATTACTTTCTCTAGTAGACTGGTTGCCAAATGAGGATATAGAACTCAATTTGTCCTTCAATTTAACCCATAGCTGGGGGAAGGAGAGACAGATTAATATCTTTCCCAAATATATTTGCATATAAGTGAATGCAACCAATTCAACTGGACTTCAAACTCGGCATTCTGATTTCTTGTTCTGAGTCAATATCTAAACTTATTTATAAATGGAACTTTGTGTGTGTGTGTATGTGTGTGTGTGTGTGTGTGTGTGTCCTATAGACTCCAAAATGGCTGAACCAATTTTCTTGAAAATTTACACAGTTGTACTATAAACGTCTGCAAGTGTTCTTAGCTAGGTTTTGTGTTGAGGTACCCCCAATAAATATCAAAAACCGATAATCGAAAAAATCGGGTTATAGAAGGAGTGGTCCGATTTTAATCAAATTTGATACACTCATAGACAAAAACATTAGAAACTATATTCAGAAGTTTCAAGATTGTAGTTCTTACAATAGTGCAGAAAATCGATAATATATATATATACATAAAAGGCAAAATGTTTATGTGTGTGTCTGTTTATCTGCCTGTATGTCTGTATTTTTTCAGTCCTTTTATTTTAGTTTTTGCTTCGGGTTTGGCTCTAAGTAGGTATAATTGTAGTTCTTAGTCTTATCCATGATAACATTTACTCAGAGGACTTATTTAGCCTTCAAAATTCAGTTTACGATGAAAAAAGCTTATTTGATATTGATACCAGGAAATCAAAATTTGACTTACATCCATTCATTTTTCTTTCAGACTACAGTTTCACTTTAACTGGAAACAACTATTGCTTTTTAGTCTTTTGTGCCAATGTCCAAAGAGTCTGAGCTCCAGGACCATGGATTAGTTTTAAAGCTTTCATTTCACCCGAGCAACACCGGGCTATACTGCTAGTCCACTATACCACAATTTCTGTACTCAAGATTAAAATACAAAAATAAATGTCCTAAGCTGGAAAAATTGCAGGAAATGAGTCAATTAGCCTTCTTTATCCAGTATTTACTGATACAATCATTCTTCGTTGTTCCTTTCAAAAGAGCGTTGTATTTATTAAGAATCTTTCATGAATCATTTATCAATAAGTTACATTTACTACATGACTGAGGATTTCTCCTTTCACCAGTGGTCAGTTACAACTGTGAAGGTCTTCTTTTGAAAGCTTATGTGACTTTCCAAAAAAGATCTTGGCAGCAGTAAAAAAGATTACAAAGTTTTTACTTAATATTTATTTTGTGCAGTATATAGAAAAGATATAACATAAACCTGTAAAATTAGAATAATGAACAGAAAGTCAGTCTCCTCTACCAAGTGTTCCAAGAAAATAATGAACAGGAGTAGAGGATTATTCTTTGTTTCCTGCTTAAGAAATGCCAATAGGGGGTTACAGGGATTAAAAATGAAGAAGATTCAGTAAAGGGAGGATTAAGGAAACGAGAAAAATGAACTGGATTCAAGAAGACAGAAGATGGCGATTGACATTACATTTAAATTTTTTTGAGATTATAGTTATCATGGAAGCAAGTAAATGGAAGAAAGTTCCATAGGCAGAAAGTGTCAGAAAAGAAACTGTTTGAGTAGAAGTGGGAGTTGCACATTCACATAATGTTGAGGTATTTGCATGAAAAAGTGTTTCTGCAATTGGGCAATTCTAATGCCATATTATGCTGCAATCTGCACCAATTTCCATCCATCAAATATTACTTTAGACAATCAGTAGCTGCTATTAAACTTGATCTTTCCATCTTTTAAAAAAACCTACCAATACCAAAAACAATAAGGACAATAACCAAGCTTGCCAAAAAATACCTAAATACGTTTATTTCTTCAACATTCATGGTATTCATACCAATTTCTGTAGTATGAAATCTTTCTCTTGGAATGCTCTCTAGATATTCTAGCTCTCTGTGAAAGTAATCTAAATTCTTCAGTCTCTTCCACTGAATTCCCTGTTCCTGGTTATTTTCCTCACTTTTGAAAGACTCTAATGTCCACATGCATGGAACATCTTCCACTGGAAAATATTCTTTCATGTATCTCTGTCTTTTCCTCTTTCATTCCTCTGACTGTTGCATGCTTGATAGAATAAGTATAGATAGTATAGATAAGTCCCTCTCTCTCTCTCTCTCTCTCTCTCTCTCTCTCTCTCTCTCTCTCTCCATCCATCCATTTGCAAATATCTTTGTGTTCAGCAATTCCAATGCCCACCATGTTAGGTAGCTTACTCATTCTAATGTCACTGACCTTACTGACATCCAGAACTTGAACTTCTCTATTATGCAATCTTTTACACAAATAAGAGATTTCCCCAGTAATTCTGATGGATGCACTTGTCTTCTTGATCTCTTCCATACTTCCTTCTATGAATTATGTTATGCACTGCAGCTCTTTCCTCTTGGCAGCTTTGATCATGCCATGGTATCTATAGATATCTTTTTCCAATCTCCCACAATTCACAAAACTCTCATTAGCAGAATTTCTCTCTGTTATCAACATGTTGAGTGGAACTCATTTCATAACTTTTTTGTGACGTCCCCCTGCAAGGTTATTTCTTATCATCCTGTTCAGAAAGGTGTCATTGAGGTCTCTTCCTGGGTAAAAGCTAGCATCAACACTTTTGTTCCAGCCTGGAAATACCAAGTGAAACCACAATCATCTCCCTAGTTCTCACTTACCTGCTAAGCCACTATAGCCCACAGGAATCACTTTTTCTGGCTATACAAGATCAACTAGTCTGATAGTAATATGCTTTGTTTTTGTATCCTAATGTAAACAAATGTAAACAAAGACAATTCTATTTTACAAAATGTTATAAAACAGATTAACAGATATGAATATTACAAAAAATCAGTAATTTACATGTTTATAAGGCTTAAATGTGAGCTTTGTCTAACTGCAGATTTCTTTGTGGTCAAGTATCAGATCAAATGACAGATTTCCCTAGGCCTCAGGGATGCAGGTTTGAATTCTGCCAAAACACACATATTTTCCTAACAAGATTTCTTGATTATTCAAACTGGTAGACATATATAAATATACAATTTAATAATAACAATTTGAGTCTACTCAAATACAAGTATCCATTAAAAATGTTTAAACAAATAAACTGAAAATATGTAAGAGTTAATCCATTTTGTAACATTTCTTAAAATAAAATATGCAACTATCTTCACATATGGATCAGTTATAACAAATGTAGTACAGATAAAAAGGAAATTGAATGTAGACCATGCTGTACTGGGGATAGTTTGCCTAATGTGGCAAATTGCTAACAAACCAAAAAACTTGAAAACTTGAAGCATGTTCTTAAATAGCTTTATCAGATTGAGACTTTCATATGGAAGTCATGCATGGCATCAAACCCATTCAAAAATATCTAAACTGTCAGCTGTATACAACTGTTTCCTAAGATAAATGTTTTAAAAGCACCTTGAACAAATAAAGTCTGAGGTTTTTGGCAAAGATAATCCTGCTTGAATATTATGGACTGGCAATACAGAATCACAAAGAAAGAATTGTACCAAATAACAGAAACCACATCCCTTGAGGATAACCAACAGCAGCAACAACTAAAAGAGATAGCATATGTAAATTGAAGAGAAAATATTGACATAATCAAAATGTCGACATTTGACACTACTTCAAATAAATGGTTAGAAAGAAAACGTCCTTCAGTACTAGAAAGAGTGATATCAGCTACTGGATCTGAGAAATGTATTTTCATGAAAAATTGTTTCAAGAGAAAAATTTTATAATTACAAGACAAAAGAAGTATTGGCTGATTAATCAATGGATGTCAGGTTTTTTCTTTATATGGAAATAACTAATATTGCCATTACCATCATTAATTTAGCTTGTTGCATTGACTGATGCAATTATTCTTTGTTGTTCCTTTCAAAATAACATTGCATTTATTTTTTTATCTTTCAAGCCCAAAAATTTCTGTTTTGCAATATAATGTGAGGTGTAAAAATAAAAAAATATTTATATACCACAGTTTATGATAATAATAAAAATAAGAATAAGAATATTAAAATTTAATGTAAAAATTACAAAAATTTAATGCTTATTATGCAAGCAGAACTATTGTCAAAAAGCACTCAATCATCCAGTTCACACTCCCACCACCAGTCTTCTGAATAAGAGTAGAACATTATCCTTTGTTTCCTATTCAGAGTTAGATTTCTGGTTCTTTCTAAATTCTTCTCATTCATTTTCACTCTCAGTAGACCTTGCATCTTAGTGGCATTATTTTACCTTGCTTGGAGCAAAATGATTGAAAAAAGAGAAAAAGATAACTAAAGCTATAATATTTCAAGTGAATTATCTGATTGACTGACTCAAAATTTATCAAACTGTGACAAACAATAAAAGCACTTACCAGGATGCTTTGCATTCTTAGTTGGCCATTTGCAATTTGGAAAAAAGTGCATGCAGAGATTGGCATACCTGATATAACTTTCAATTGACAGCCATATAAATTCAAAATATATATGAAAGCTACAAATTTGTTAGTGGGCATTTTTTCACTGCTGACAATGTAACTACAGGAGAAGAAATATTCCATATGATTTCTAATATTTTTTCTTTTTCTTTACAAAACCTCAAACATTTTGAGGTGAAAATCTTGACTTGGTCAACTAAATAAATCTCTTGAAGTATTTTTGATTTGCTTAATGTACTACAATTTTAAAATATTTCTCTAAATATTGTAAATAAAATAAAATATATTTACAAAAACTATTTAATATATGTCTTCATTACAGTATAAGATAAGAGAAAGCAACTTAACCAGTTATGAAATGATGTGAGAAATATAGAAGCAAAAAAGGCAAGATAAACAAGCAAGCAAAATATGCACATCTGAGAGAACTTTACATTCTGACATCAAATTAAGAAGAAAGAAATAACTGGGAAATGAAAATTTGAAAAACTTAGAAGAAAAAATGAGCATACATTTTCTATCTAAATTAAACTACTTCAAAAGAAAAGAAAACAATGTTAGTTTATCTTAACCCAGACTGAGATGACAAGTCCTTCACAAAAGTATAAAATACTTTTACTCAACTAATCACATGAAGATGCTACTTTAAGTTAACATCAATCACATGATACAAGCATGACTTTGCATTTGTGCTACTGGTAGAGCACCCAATCATTTTCCATCTGTTAATATGGCATTATTAGGCACAGGACAGTGTTTTGGTACATTTAAAAATAAGAAGGCAAATAAGATTGCACTGATCAGGGAAGCATATTCTTGGAAATCATTTCCACAAATCATAGGAAGAATCTGCTTGACTAGAACTTACATCTCACTAATGAAATACATGTAAGCAAGAGTCTTGTAATATTTCATCTGAAAGAAAGGGGTTTTAGGGAGCAAAATAATTCACCACCCACAAGGACATGAAGACTTGAACTCTATCAAGATTAGAAAGTTAAGACGGGGCAGCTCCTGTTCAAATATGGCAGTAGTATTACATTTTTGGTCTTATCTGGCTCTTGTCAAAGTAGAAGATAGCAAGAGGAGTCATGTACTTACTTGAATGGTAAAGGGAATTGTCCAGTATCTGTAGTAGTAGTTAAAATGTGTGAGTTTCAACTGAGATCTAGGTTTAGTTTAAGTCTCAATAGGCATTCAATGCATGGGGTCTCCCATTCATCATAAAGTCAATTTAATGGTGATGATGGAACATTACCAATATAGATATATAGTCCATTGCTGATAGCCCCTGATGAGGGTCTATTTACAAAACTCTGAATTCAGGATGCTGAAGGTAATATCAATCAGCTAAGTGACAAACCTTTTACTTGTATTAATTCTATAAACATATATGTCAAAATGGGAGAAAGAAAGGGAAAGACAAAGAGAGTGACATAAACCCTAAGATTACATCTTATGTACCAAGTACCTTCAACCATCATTGTTCGTTTTCAAGGAAGGAAGAATTACAATTACTCTATACCAGCTAGCAGATTTAATGATCTATTCTTGTAGATGAGTGTGTCTGCATATTGACTGAAAATTAATTAATATTTGCAAATAGTAAAATAGAGTGAAATATAACCAATCTTTCAGTCCTAAGTACAACTATGATCAGTAGATTAGTATGGAAATTAATAAAAATAGTTTAATAGATACTAACTTGCATACAAAGATGAGGACAAATTTAGTTAGCTAAACAGATATACACAAAGATACACACACACACACACACACACACACACACACACATATATATATATATATATATATATATATACAAAAAGATATACTGTAATTTTATTACAATAGTTTATAAAAGCATAATATCACTACACAAAAATATTCATGTTTCAGAATAATACTGTTCTTCTTCAGATGATATATTAAAATAAAATAAATGGTGGAAATGATTTATTTTTAAAATATAAGATGAATTTACAATTATTTAGAAAATTAGGGAGTGGCAGTCGGAGAAGATGCTTTAGGTGTGTCAATATTGTTCAATCAAAAATGAGAATTATGTAACCATAGAGTTTTAATGTTTGGGTTATGAAAGAAAGGGAGCAGGATGGCTTGGATCTAGACATGTCACTTTTTAATTTTGTCTGGATAAGATACATAGTGGGACATTAGATTTTTTAAATATTGTTTTCACTTCAGTGTTTTTCACTTCAGAGGTTTTCTTTACATGACTGGCCAACACGGATCTTAATTTTTTTGGCAAACATTTGTCCAGCAGGTGACAGTTCAGGATCCACATTTGGATTAGGTGTGATTCTGTATACAGCTAGAAACTTTTGTGTAGCATCATTGTTTGTATCCATTCCTTAATTTCTTAAAGGTATCCACAAATCTCTCTGCTTACCCGTTAGACCTTGGGTGATATACAGAGGTAGTTGCAGGACTTATTGCCAAGGATATACATACAATCTTGAATTCACATCCAGTGAACTGTGTATTGTAATTGGAAACTAGAGTTTTTCGAACACCAAATCTAGAAAATAGTTAATTCAGCATATTTATTGTGGTAGCTGCTGTTGGATTCTTACATTTTACAACTTCAGGCTACTTTGAGAGGCTGTCCATGACTATGAGGTAGTATTGTCCATTAATAGGTCCTGCATAGTTGACATGTAACATTGCCCATGGCACATTCGTTTTTGGCCATGGTTATATTTTAATAGCTTGTGCCTTTGCTGCCAGTTGACATTATCTACATTGTTTAACTATATGTTCAATATCTCTGTCCATAATCAGCTAGTATGTAAATCTATGCATCAAGGATTTAATTCTTGAAATACCTAAATGGCCTACATGAAATTCCTTTAGAATTTTCTTTGGTAAAGTGTGAGGTATCAGACCTCTGTCTCCATATCGTATTTGTCTACACATTGAAAATGGAGATATTTTCACTTCTCTTTTGTTATTCCTGTTTTCTGATAACTGCTTCTTCATCTTGTTAATAAAAACATCATTCTCAGTGGACTTTCTTAAGTCTTCGAGCATTACTGGTAACTCCCGAATTGTATTACACAATAACACTGCAATCTCATTCTCTTCTTGCAATGCTGCACAACAGTCTCTTTCAATGGCTCTGGACATTTCGGTATCAACCTTGAAAGATCATCACCATGTGTCAATTTTTTGGAAGACAAGAATTCCATTCTGAAATCCTAATTAGTGAAATTACGCTCCAATGCTGCAGTCTATTCTCTGCATGCATTGGTATACCTTTTCTGGAACCAAAAATTTCTAACATCGGTTTGTGATCTACTTGAAGCACAAATTTTCTGCCATAAATGAACCAGTGACACCTTTTCACAGCATAAATCACCACTAGAAATTCCTTCTCGATTTGGTTGTAATTTTTTCCATCAGTTGCAGTCTTCTAGATGTGTGCTCTATTCGTTTTCTCAATTCATCCTTGAACCTATGCAAGTTTACGGCCCCGATGTTATAGTCACTTGCATCAGATCCTAAGATAATCTACTTTTCTGGATCTAAATGTGCTAACAACAAATCTGCCAATAGACATTCCTTAATTTCATGGAATACCTTTTCATATTTTTCAAAATAATACCATCTAACGTTTTTCTTTAGCAATTCATTTAATGGAACTCTTAGGTCATACAACTTAGGGATGTAAATACCATAATAGTTCGCTAGCCCCAGAAATGCCAGTAACTCATTTACATTTGTTATTCACAGATTATTCTTGATTGGTTCCGCTCTTTCCGAGTATGGTCTTCTACCATGTTGACCAATAATCTGATCCAAATATTTAATTTGTCACATAAAAAATTCACATTTATGAATGTTCAGCCTAAAGCCAGACTCCTGAATCCTTCCGAATGCTGCTGTAATGTGCTTGACATGTTCTTTACATCCAGGCTTCTTACCAGAATATCATCTAAATAGGATGTGAAATCAAAACCAGCCAACATCGTGTCCATCACTTATTGAAACAGGTATAGTGCTATTTTTAACCCAAATGGTAAATGGTTCATTTTTAAAAAGATCTTGTGCGTGTTGATCACTAGCAGTTTTTAACATTCTTCTTCAACTCTCAGTTGTAAATATACATCTGAAAGATCAACTTTCAAGATAATCTTACCACCATTCAATTTTACAAATATACCCTCTGGCGTCAGTAATGGATAGATATGATCTTTTATAAAATCATTCAATCCCGTAGCGAAATCAGCAATTCTAATGTTTTTGTTTTTCTTATTTACATAAACTCTCAGAGATGCTCACTTTGAATAATCAACTTTTATGAAAACACCTATCTTTTCCAAGCATTCTAACTCATCATTTATTTGTTTGAGTCCTCCTTTTTGTTTTAAATACCGACTTTTTCCTTAAGCTTGAACTTGACTTCTGTTTTTGTACAGAGTCCCAACCCTTTCATAAATACTTTAGGAAATTCACTAGTCATTTTTTTCTATTTCTTTCATTCTTTTCTATATGGGGTGATTGCCAGGAATCCTAACCACTAGACCATGTAAAAATCTGATTTGCTGCACCCGGCATCATGTAAATTTTAGATTTACACATCAGTGCAACATTTTTTGGAACAGAGATTTGAATATTGAGGATTAAAAACAACTGAGTGTTTGTTAATTATAATAATCATAGTCAGAAAGAATTTTTTTTGTTTTCTATTATTTTTGTTTCAGCAGTTGCTTTTTTGGAAATTGTGCGTAAATATATTTTCTGCTAAAAATGAAAAATGAAAGAGATATAAATATCAAAAAAAATTTGAAGAGGCCCTAGGAGTTCTTCCTCTTGCTAAGGTAATTATTTTAATAATTTAAATGGTTGTATTCTTTAGAGATATTAACTATATGCAATTAAATACATGTAGAAATGGATAGATTGCACTTTAGATGTTTTATAAAGTTATCTTCATTTAATATATTGATATATTGGCAAACTACTTTGGAAGTTGAACATAGTATAGCTTTGAAATGGGAATGCCTACCTTGACATTCAATAGCTTGTCACACACACATAAACTTCACACCTCTGCTAAAATACATTATTCATTTCCCAACTATGCTCACATCCACTGTACAGTCATCATATACTTTCATCAAATATTGATGAATGGCAACAGTTTCAATTGCTTTCCCTCATGGAGGAATTTATTGACATGCTTCTGCTTAAAAATTATTTTCTTGTCAGATGCCATTTTGCCAGATTTCTCATCAATAAGAAGGTAAAATACATAATAAGGTATTTCCAAGAAGGTTCAAGTTCTAATGGAATTCCACTATATGACATCCAGATCATATTTGCATAAATATGAGACAGATAGATAGATAGATAGATAGATAGATAGATATGGATGTGCTGGTCGTTTAATAATGAAAATTTAAAGACCTGAGTTTGAATTCCAGTTGATTTCATTTTATTCACATGTGCAAATATCCTTGGGGAAAGTATAAATTAATCTCTTCATCTTCTCCTAATTATAGGTTAAATAGTAGGACAAAGTGAGCCATTTAGTATTTTGGAAAAATGTGTCCCCTTAAAAGGTGACATTTTTCAAAAATTTGTCCCTTGCCTGGAAAGGAAAGACATGAGCAACAGGTGTCTCTGGACTGTTACTCTGCGATTGTGCACAACAAAGAAAAAATTACCTTAGGAACATGGAACGTCAGGACGCTGAACAGCTGTGGTCAATTTGAGAATATCAAGCATGAAATAACCAGATTGAACATCAAAATTTTGGGCATATGTGAAACTAGATGGCCAAACAATGGAGACTTCAGCAGCAACAACCACATAATCATATATGCAGGAGGTAAAAAAAAAGATTAAAAAGGAGTCTGCTTAATACTGGACAAAGAAATGAAGAAATGCATTCTAGGATACTGCCAGTTTTGTGAAAGAATTTTCCTGGTGAAACTGAAAGGGAGACCCTTCAACATAGCAATTATAGTCATCTATGCACCAACAACACTGAGGAAGAAATAGTATAGTGGGGGATGTGTTCTAGTGGAGAGTAGTTGCATGTTGTTGCAGATTAACGGAATTTGGCCTCATTGTAGAGAGCCCACTATAAGTCATAAAAATGGTTATAAAATCAAGAAAAGCAAATTGAGTTTAGAAACAACATTTTATATATGCATATATCGATTAAGGTTTTACAATTAAAGTAATTTTTTTTTTATGGGTCCAATGGATGTTAAAATGTTCATGGCAATAAATGCTGAAAAGAGAATTTTTGCATATGAATGTAGGAGCGTTGTAAATTAGGAATGTCTTTAATGTATCTGCTCCTTTGGTCAGTAAGTAGTTTTGAGACAGCAAAGAAGGAAAGGAGAGGAAAGGGAGGCGAGCATAGTAAGCCACTTGACATCGGTCAAGGGATCGTCTCTCTCAAGTCAGTCTGTGTGTGTCTGTTTCTCTCTGGGACTGTCTGTTGATGCTTTCTGTATCAGCTTTTTGTTTCTTCTTTTTGGATTGCAGAAGATCATTTGGGAATTCACACTCATATTTGATTCTGGGCTTCCCATTGGCCAATAAATAAAGTTCGCATAGGCTTGCAAACTGGAATTTGATATTTAATTAATTTTTAGTTTTCAACTGGAACATCTGTGTGGAGCCAGGGTGCACACTGACGAGTTTTGGTCATTTTCTTTTTGGTCGTGAGAGTGCAAACATCCAGTCCCTCACTTTGCTTGGTATCACTACAATAGAATCTTTCTACTCTACTGTTGACAATGCCAAGGCTCAATGTAAAAGCCAAGAAATTAGAATCATCATGGGAGATTTGAATGCCAAAGTAGGCAAGAAAAGGGAAGGGGAGACAACTGGCAACTTTAGATTAGAAATCCACAATGACCAGGGTGAAAGACGGGTCCAGTGGTGTAAGGCGAATGACCAGGTGATAGCCAACACTTGGTTTCAAGAACACTCAAGTTGTTTATGGACATGAAGAAGCCCAGGAGGTGACACAAAAAACCAAATCAATTATATAATCATAAACAAATGATTCATAAATGCAGTGATTCAATGCAAAACCTATCTAAGTGCTGACTGTGGAAGCTACCACTTTCCAGTTATCTGCAAACTAAGAGTAAAACTTTGAAGACTAAAGAAGCCTAGGGCAGCACCCAGACTGCAATACTACATGTTGCTGAATGACCTCAATAAAAATACACTGACAGTGTGAGAAACAAATACAAAAAACAAATGGGAAATGGAAATTTTAAATGGGATGCACTTAAAGAAGCACTAGTGACATCAGCAAACAACATGGTCCCAGAGGAAATCAGACGCAGAAGTAAAAACAAGTGGATGACTGAAGAAATTCTTGACATGATACAAAGGAGACAGAAAACTATGCCAAGAGATGGAACTGAATAAAGGAAACTACAAAAGGAAATAAGGACCACATGCAAAAAGGTTTAAGAGGAATGGCT
Organism: Ascarosepion bandense; assembly: GCA_037127315.1. Classification (NCBI taxonomy): domain Eukaryota; kingdom Metazoa; phylum Mollusca; class Cephalopoda; order Sepiida; family Sepiidae; genus Ascarosepion; species Ascarosepion bandense. The sequence continues at coordinate 135,030 of JBBBDQ010000476.1, forward strand.
CAACAATAAATGTGCCGAAATAGAGGGATTTACCAAGCCTAACAAGGAAAAATGCATAAAGAAATAATGGAACTAACTGGACAAAGAATATGCTCCTCAACAAGATGTATAAAATCTAAGGATGGAACAATCATATTGGAGAAAGAGGAAATACTCCAGCAATGGGAAGAGTATATAACAAATCTCTTCCATGACAAGAGAGAGCAAACAAAGATGCCAACAAACAAGAAATACTAAAATTTGAAATTAAAGCTGCAATGGCCAAACTGAATAGGAACAAAACAGCTGGACCAGACAGCAATGTAATAGAGATATTGACAGCCTTAGAAGATTTTGACATAGAAAAAATTATGGAAATAATAAATGAAATCTACAACAGTGTGTAACACCAGATGACCTAAGCAAATCAATTTTCATAGTTCTGCCTAAAAAGCTAGGTGTAATCAAATGCAAACTCCACCAAACATTCAGTTTGTTGAGCCACATAATAAAACTCATTATCCGAATCCTGATAAATAGAGTCCAAAGTAGAATCATACCAGAAATAGGATAAGAACAGTGCGGTTTCATCAAGGACACTGGCACAAGGGATGCAATATTTATGCTTAGGATGCTGTCAGAAAGGACAATACAAATGAAAAAAGAAGTTTACCTGTTTTTTGTAGACTATGTCAAGGCATTCAACAAAGTATGTCACAAGGAACTGACAGAAATTCTCAGCAACCTTGACATATTTGGAAAAGACATCAGAGTAATCAAGAACCTCTACTGGCAGCAAACCACCTTCATATGAACAAGAATCAAATTCAGCAGATATACAAAAAGAGAATGGGGTGTAATTCAAGGATGTGTCTTTTCACCAGATCTATTCAACTTGTACATTGAGACTCTTCTGAAGACCCTAGAAGTTATGCCAGGATTCATCAATGGTGGTCACAATCAGAACAACATAAGATATGCAGATGATACACTGCTGACAGCTAACATTGAAAGAAAACTACAAGACCTGATAAAAAAGGTAGATGAAGAAATTAAAAGAAAAAAGACTAGAAATAAACTACAAGAAAATCAAATGTACGATCATCATCAAACAGAGGAGCCCAAAATGTCAATTATAGGTTGGGGATACTAAAATCAAGCAAGTACAAAAATTTAAGTACTTCAGAAAAGTTCTAACGGAAGACGGAAAGTGTGACACTGAGATCTGAAAGCGAATTGGCATGGTGAAGGACGCATTCCAGAAGTTGAGTAAAGTATTAAGAGACAGGAAAATTTCACATAAAATAAAGAAGAGCGTACTGAATTGTTATGTGATATCTATCCTTCAATATGGCAGTGAATGATGTACAATATCATACAAGATGTAGGAAAAAGGTGAATCTATTGAAATGTGGTTCTGCAGAAGGATGATGTGAATATTATGGATTGAGAATATGAGCAATGATGAGGTTTTAGAAAGGAGAGAAATGAAAAGGAAATTAATACTGAGCATCAGGAAGAGACAACTGAAGTTCTTGAGAAATGTGATGGGGAAGGAAGGCTTAGAGAATCTGATACTCACAGGTCAGATAGAGGGAAAGAGAGATAGGAGAAAGCAGTAGCTAACATATTTGAAGGGCCTGAGCAGGTGGATGGCAGAGTGGAATTTTGGTGGAGTTTGAGAAAGCATGCTAAAAGCTACCAGAGATAGGGAGACATGGATAGCCATGATCGCCTACACCCTGAAGGGACATGGCACATAGAAAAGAAGAAGAATCAACTATTTAGGAGGAGGACAATGTTAATTACAAAACCTGAAGAAGGTTATTTAGAGACTTTGTGGTACTAATTCTCTATTGTGATTGGTTCTGTACAAGCCTTCACCACTGTAATAAATTATATATGTGGTTAATCTGGCTGTTCAATTCTGAAAACTGGTTGAGCCATGACATTTTAAAGATGATTGAAGCATTCATCAGATACCTAAACAGATAGATAGATAGATAGATAGATAGATAGATAGATAGATAGATAGATATGAATAGACTTAAATAGAGAGAAATAGAGAAAGAGGGAGATTGAGAAGAGATACAGCTAATCATGGGCAGATATAAATAGACTTATAATTATACAGAAATGAGTCGCGATTGATAGAAAGATAAATAGATTCTTCACAAAGCTCTCAAGAAAAAGAGATATTTATTTTTATGCAGTGGTCATAGAGACAGCTTAAAAAAGAAAGAAGAAAAACACATATACCTTTCATCTCTGATTATTAGGATTTTCTATCAAAAAATACTTCTAATTTGTTCAGGAAAATCAAATTGAAGCAAGAGAAATTACTTTACATTTGCTGTGTCAAATATGTTTTTTCTTTGCTTTGGGAACCAAGTTCAATACTTCTATCCAAAAAAGTCAAATATCCTTCTAATCTTCAATTAGCAGAAATATACTGAACAAAGTGTCTCTTTTTAGATTTCTATATTTTATGATCATTCGAGTTCAGAAAGACATTCACTTTAAGATAAATAAATCACACAACCTTCTTCTTTGATGGTTGATATCCCTTCAGGGTGAAGCAAATCATGATTTTTCACATCTCCCTATCCCTTGTAGCTCTTAACACCTTTCTCCTGTTATCGTGTTCAAACCCTGCTCTGCCATCCATCTACTCAAGTCCCTCAAATATGTCATGCATTTCTTTCTCTAGTCTCTCCATCACTCTATCTTTCATGTGAGCATCATATTCTTCAAGCCCTCATTCCTCACTACATGTACTATTCTTCTTTCTTTTTTATGTCCATCCTCTCCAAAACCTTGTCATTGCTCACATTTTCTGTCTATGGTATCCTCAGCATCCTTCTGTAGAATCATGTTTTGGTTACTTCAAGTCTTTCCTTCATCTTTGCTAAGATTGTTGACAATTCACTGCTATATTAAAAGACCAGCATCACATGACAGTCCAGTACTCTCTTCTTTGTTTCCAGCAAAGTTTTCCTATCTCTCAATACTGTATTTAGCTTCTGGAATGCATCCTTGGCCATACCAATAGACCTTCGGATTTCAGTGTTGCACTTTCCATCTTCTGTTAGGACACTTCCTAGGTATTTAAATTTCTGTAACTGATTGATTTGTGGTTTATAACTCTTTCCAAATACTAATTTGGTAATCTATTTTTGTAAATTATATTGTACTTTCTATGTGAATTTGTGTCATCAGCAAAAGAGGAGCCCAAAATGCCAGCTACAGGCCAAGGATACTAAAATCAAGCAACACTGAGATCCAATGGTGCACTGGTATTGTCAAGCAAAGCAGAGTATAAAGAGACAGCAAAATTTTATTCGAAACAGAAAAGAGTGATATGTGATATTTCTCCTCCTATATGACAGCAAATGCTGGACAATTTTCTAAAAGATGAAAGAAAGACTCAAAGAAATAGAAATGTGGTTCGACAGAAAGATGCTGAGGATACCATGGATCAAATATGTGTGTAATGACAAGGTTTTGGATAGAATGAAAACAAAAAGGAAGCTTATAATCAACATCAAGAAGAGATAGGTGAAGTTTCTAGGAAACAATGAAAAAGGAGGGTTGATACTCACAGGGTAGAAAGACAGGAGAAAACAGTATGTAACATACTTGATGAGCTTAAAGAAATGGATGGCAGAGTGAGGTTTGAAAGAAATAACAGGAAAAAATATATTAAGAGCAACACAGGGCAGGAAGATGTGGAGAGCCCTCATTGCATACATCCTGAAGGGATATGACATATAAAAGAAGTTGTCCTTAATCTTTGTTGTTATTATGATATCCTTTCAATAATTGTGCTACTTGGCCTTCATTAGATGCTTATCTATCAAAGTAACCATCAGGGAATTTTAGACTGAACTTTTATGTAATCTTTGAGAACAGATTGTACTTACTCTACTGACCCTATAAATATCTGATCTAGTACTTATTTAATACTGATCAGTTATTGATCACCCGTTTCCACTGAGACTAAATCTGCACTAGCCAGCCCAGGGATTGAACTTCCAATTGCTATATCACAAAATAAACCAATAATTCAGTTCTTTACATACTTAGTTTGGATAACTCGCTCCTAGTGCTTATAATATTATGTCTTGTTTGGGCTGCTTACCATGTCATTGTTAGAAATTCTTCTCAACTGACTCAAATGGATTTCCTCTGAATTACTTGAGTTCTCTATTTAAGACATCTTGTCTCTTTCATTTGTGTCACTGTTGGGTGTGTTATTTACTCCACAACATTGCTAGAAAGAAGACAAACAGTAACCAAGCCGTACTAAGTAAGAACTAGAAGAAATATCCTCACACATGGTCAGCTGAACAAGAACAATCTACCTCCATATAATAAAGGTTTTGAAGTTCCTTGTGGGTTTTTTTTTTAAGTCTGAATAAAAAAATGAAACAAGAATATTGTTTTGATCCAATTTTTTTAAATTTCTTCCTTTATATGCTGTGTTCCTCCTGGAAGTGAGCTATCAAAGCAACTCACTACTTGTTGTCCTTTCTAGTTCATAGTAAGTTTTGTCTTTTTTGCTATCCCTCCTAGTCCCTGTTCTGCCAACCATTTACACAACCTTGTGAGGCAGGTTATTTGCTGTTTTCTTCTTTATCCCTTTCCTTCAACATGTCCTGTGAGTATCTAATTTCCAAAGCCTTCTTTTCTCATTATTTGCCCTAGAAATTTAATTTGTCACTTTCTGAAAGTGTCCATTTTCTTTCCATTTTTCTAAAACATTTTATTACTCCCAAGTTCAATTCATGGCATTCTAAGTGTCCTGTGGAACTAAATTTCTGTTGCTTCAAGTTTCTTCTTCATCTGTGAGGAGATTGTCTAGCATTGATTGCCATATAGAAAGACCAATACTACATAACACTTTAGAATTCTTTTCTTCATTTCTAACAAAATTTTCCTGTTTCTTAATACTTTGCTTACCTTTTGGAAGGTTACTTTTGATATTGCAATGAATGTTTGGATTTCAGTGATACATTTTCCATTCTCTATTAAAAATACTTCCTATACATTTAAATAGTTGTACTTGATTGATTTGGGTGTCTCCAATTCTTAGTTTGCATTTTGGACTGTTCCTTTTGCTTACATTCTATCTACATACAACTGATGATTAGTCCTTTCTTCTTGCTTTCCTTTACTACCTTCTGTAGCAGTTTCTCTAGTTTCATTTCTATGCTTGCTATTAACACTGTATTATCTGCATATCTTATGGCATTAGGATTATGGATGCTAACAATGAATCCTGGTAGGAGTTCTAATTCTCTCAGGATTACCTCTCTGTATAGGTTGAATAAGTCTGGTGAGAAGACACATCCTTGTCTTATGCCTCTTTCTATTTTTGTGTATTAACTGAATTAATTTTCTATCCATATGCAGGGGGTTTGTTCCCAGTATAATTTCTAGATTATTCTAATATCTTTTCTAAATAAATTCCACATCAAGCTTACCTAGTAATTTTAGCAGTTCTTTCTCACTTACTTTATCTAATGCTTTTGTATAATCTATAAAACTTGGGCATTTTGTAATCTGTGTTCCTCTTTATTTTATCATTATAAAAATCACATTCCCTGTTCCAATGTCTTTGACAAAAACGATGATGTTCTTGTCAAATTCTTCCATGTGCTCTATTCATCAGAATTCAGGTCATGAGTTTTATAATACAGCTTATTAGACTGATTATCTGATGGAATTTAATTCATTCGTACCTGGCTTCTTAGGCAGTCATTGGGTTATGAATATTTTTTCACTTATTTAATGACTATGTTTTATAATATTTTCAGTAATCTATTCTGGGCAATTCTCAATTGTTATTCTTTAATAATTTTGTTTTAACTGAAAAATATAACCACTTAATATGATAAGTCTAGGATATGTTGCTGCCACAATGAAAATTCTGTAACAAACCCTTTTTTTACTTTTTCCTTTTTTTTAATAATTTGATCTCAAGCAAAGCAATAATGCCATTAGGGTGTAAGGTGTTACAAGGAGTAAAAGAGAATGAAACTTTAGTGAGGAGAAGTAAAGAAATGATAATACATGAACAGGATATAGGACAACAGAAGATGGCAACAGATCTTGCACTTAATATTTTGAAGATTGTAGGTGGCAGGGAAACAAAAAATCAAAAAGAATTCCATAGGTGAGAAAAGAATCAATGGTTGCATCTAGCTAGTTCAATGTTAAAATGGTGGGACCTAATTGACAACCTAGTAACATGCTTAAATTTCATTCAGTCAAGGCATGAGAGAAAAGGTTCTTCAGAACAATTGCCATGAACGTATTTGCAGAAAAGACAGAAGAAAAGCCATATCACATTGGTCAGAAAGTGACTGAAGTCAAGATGTCAGGTCAGGATTGATTACATAACAGACCTTTATTTGAATTTTGACAAGAATCTTAAGAAATATAAGGAAACTGGACAACTATCAAAATGGTATGGCTAAACACATCTACAAAGGTCTCCCCACAATAGACAAATTTTAAAGAATTTAGATAGAGCTAATATTAAAACTGGCTTAATACTGTCTTGCAATTGTAAGTTCATCAACTTTTGTCCCATGGAAGACAAATGTAAGTCTACCCAAATGATTTTCCCAAGCCAACATCTCCCCACAAAATAGCAAAAATAATTATCAAGTTTACATTGGAATTTTGACGGGAGAATTTAAACAAAATTACTACTCCCATAAATACTTCTTTTTCAACTTCAATCTGAAATTCCAAGCTTGTCTTTCTTGAAGATTTTAAGAAATGAAAGAAGAGGGACTTAACCCAACAATGAGTTAGAGACAAATGGGTTTGGTGCACATGCCAATAACCTTTATGATAGAACTTAAGAAAAGAATTTGAAGTAAATGCCATCTAAAATTTAAATTTAGATACAAACTTCAAAATAATTAATCTAAAAATAAAATGCCTTTAAATAGTTGTTTCTTTCCTTCCTAATAACTGCATAATTAAATTATATAATAACTTTCCTTTTCTTAAATCTATATTCCTTCTAGTTTCATAGTTTGTTTTAAGGTATTAATGCTTTCATAGATTTAAATTTAATTTAATTTCCTAATAATTAATATGTTTTGTCCCTTCTTATTAGCAATATAATTAAATTCTATTATATAATAATTTTCAGTTTTTAAATCCCATTTTCTCTCTAAGTTTATTTTCAACTTAAGTGATGTTTAAACTATTTTTGGTATTAATGGCTTCAATTTAATCTAATTTCCTAAGCATTAATTTAAAATTAAAATTCCTTAAAATAGTTGTTTTATTTCTTATTATTATCCATATAATTTAATTATATAATATAATAACTTTCTCTTAAATTTCTTTTCCTTCCTAGTAAAATTTTTAACTTGAGTTAATTAACCAGTTTATTTTGATAAACTTTTAAAAGTGACTTTGTAAGGTTGTTATTTTATCTGTTTCATTTTTTCTTATATACTTTTTAATTTGAAATTTATTTTAATGTATCTTCTTTTTGCTTCTGTCACCAAATGGCAAACTTAAAAGTTCCAACAGCAAAAATCTGCCATATTTTTTACTTTTTTGCTTTTTTCTTTTTCTTTTTTTCCTTACCCGTACTTCCATTTTTTTTTCCCACACACACAAACAAAAAAATAAATTTATTCTCCATAATGTTTTATTATTGCTGATGAGACAGGTGTTAAATTCACTTGTCAAAATGGTCATCCAATTTTAGAAAATTTGAATTTTTTATATGTGCAATATATCACTTTCTCAAAGGTAACAATAATTCTGGAACAATATTGCTGGAGATTTGGGGCTCTCTCACTATGATTGCAAGGATGATAATTCTTCTACTAACACGATGCTGGAAAATACAAGGCTGCAATTCTGTGTCCACTGTACTGAACCAATGATGTTGGAACAACAAATGCTGCACATCGATATTGAGCTGGTGACAAACATTAAGCTTCATAAATTCTGTGGCCTTGACTGCTACCACTCTGGTGATGATTCTCAAACTTCTTGGGTGATGATTAAACTTCAAAATCTGCAACAAATTTGGGGCAATAATTAAACTTTTCTAATCATAAATCACCTTGTCAGGGACAACTCAAGCAAACTTCTTCACAAAAATCAGTTTCATATAATCATTTCATAATCTATTTTTTACCTTCTTTGTTCTTTTTTCATCACCATCAGCAACAACAAATACAATCTGCAACAAATCCCTCTGTCAAAAAGGATAGGACCAGACCCAAATGTAAATAAAATATAAAATATATTTTATTTTCCTTTTTCATACAAAGACATCTTTGGTTAGGAGGTTGTTTGGTCAGAGTTGTCAGCACCCCCCCCCCTCATCGAAGTGACCTGATCTTACTCAACTGTATGCTTCAACAGCTGTGTCCAAACTCTTCAAAATCAAAAGTGCTACTAAAGCTTTTCTAACTGTCACATCTGTACTATTGACAGCTATTTTCCGGTACAAACCCAAATGTGAAACACAAACCCTTGACCCCGGTAGACAAAATAAAAATCCAAATGCGAAGAATGTTTTCCTATTTTGTGCACCTGGTTGATCTTTTTCAAGAAAATACATCTCACTCAAATCTCAAAATATGTCAACAAGCACAAATACACTCCATTGTCAAAAATTTCATGGTCTCTAAAATATCGTCTGACAAATATTTAACATATGCAATAAATATTGACTCTGTAAATAAGTAAATCTAATTACATTGAGCCTTCTGGCTCGATCAGCTTTAACATTTATAATAATAAGATTAATTTGGGATTTAACTTCACTGGAATTAACCAATGCCTATATCTACTTGGCTATGTGTTCTTGTGGATATAGACATTGGTTAATTCTAGTGACTTGACCCAAAGAGTTGTGAGTTCAATGCCAGGCTACAGCAGTGGTGAACAAATAACTTAGAGAGTTAACTACATTACTGGAAGTAGCATCTCACATGGAATGAGAATGATATAACTCCAGTGATCAAAAGAAAGGGTTTGAGTTGATATTCTTAGCACCTGAAAAAGGGCAAAGTGTACAATGGCTGAAATGTTGTAAATATGGCAATAAAGATGTAGATAATAATGCAGTATCTGTTTATGTATATACACTTATATATATATATATATATATATATATATACGCATGTGTGTGGCTAAGAGTTTAAAGAGTGAATCTGTTATAAAAAGTCATAAAATCTAGTCAGTATTTTCACTGGTGCTTTTATACTATGTTTTTTAGTATGTTTATTCATGAATAATGGGGAGGAATTCAATTGTGTCTTTTTTTGTATTTTCCGTTTGATGTCTTTTCAATTTTCTCTCTCTTTCTGCACCCGCTGTACCTAGTGAAGTCAAATATAATTACTCCTGCAAATTATTTCAACTTGTACAGTTCACAGTTTCATGAAAATTGTCAATCATCTTTTACTCACAAAAATATTGCCAGTCAATTACCATTTCATTACCCCTAATGGGACCCTAACACACATCAAACATTTCTTTACTTCTTCCCTCTTCTCTTGAAACAAACCACATTCAAACGCAGCTGATTCCAACAAACACTGAATGCAAAAATCGACAAAATACAAAATGAAAATAAAAGCTACAAATAAAGAAATCATTTTCAATAATCAGATGTTCAGGACAGAAGGTTTTACTTGACAAATTAAGTTATTGACAACGAATTATGTTAAACAGCAAGCAATAATAAAAAAAGATAAAAAAATATGAGTTTATTTTAATTTTGCTTCTTTTTTTATCTTCAATGCATAATTTGTATATTTTCTTTTATCTTTTCTTTTATTTTGATTCTTCTTTCTTGCTTTTCTCTATTCTGAAATTAAATCACAATACCCAACGACCACAAAAGAAGAAACTTTTTTGTTAAGGGATGTTTACGAATAATAAATAGATGTAATTGTGTCTACAACTGAATAGTTTTATCCATGTTTCTTTTAACTTCTCTATTAATATCTCAATAAATAAAATTTATTGATAGCCAGTGTATTTTTCAAGGTCAATTTATTTTTGACATTTGTTTCAATTGTTTTGCAAGAAACTAAGAATATGACTATATAGTTCTAAAAATTTCAAGTCAGAAGTCCCAATAATATTGAACCAATTTCCAAGACTGTCTGAAAAGGTAGATATTTGATTAATCCCATGAAAATCTAGTTTACTCTCCATGTTTAAAATCTCTCTCTTTTCTTCCCTAGGTATGGAATAAATAGTAAAGTGCTATCTGGAAAACTTGTTGATATCTCCAAAAATGTTTGAATGCAATATTCACTCAAGTATTATTCTTATAATCCAAATATTATCAAAGAAATATATTTGATAGCAAATCAGACCACCCCCTACACACACACTATTTACATATAATATGACAGTCTTATGGATTAAAACTATGTACAAGTAATGATAGGCTATTGTATCTATTTATGCAGTCTATTTTATTAAAGTACTTTAGAATAGACTAGTAGTATAGCCCAGCGTTGCTTGGGTGTAATGAAAGCTTTAAAACTAATCCATGGTCCTGGAGCTCAGACTCTTTGGACGTTGGCACGAAACACTAAAAAGCAATAGTTGTTGACTAAAAGAAAAATGAATGAATGTAAGTCAAATTTTGATTTCCTGGTATTGATATCAAATAAGTTTTTTTCTTTGTAAACTGAATTTTGAAGGCTAAATAAGTCCTCTGAGTAAATGGAATCATGGCTGAGACTAAAAACTACAATTATACCTACTTAGAGCCAAACCTGAAGCAAAAACTAAAATTAAAGGGCTGAAAAAATACAGACATACAAGCAGATAAACAGACACACACACAAACATCTTACCTTTTTTTATGTATATATACATATATTATGGATTTTCTGCACTATTGTAAGAACTGCAACCTTGAAACTTCTGAATATCGTTTCTTATGTCTTTGTCTATGAGTATATCAAATTTGATTAAAATCAGACCACTCCTTCTGTAACTCGATTTTTTTCGATTATTGATTTTCAATATTTATCAGGGGTACATCGACACAAACCTAGCTAAGAACACTCACAGACGCTTATAGTACAACTGTGTAAATTTTCAAGAAAATCGGTTCAGCCGTTTCGGAGTCTATAGGTAATGGACACACACACACACACACTGATACACACACACACATAGAGACAAAGTTCCATTTATAAATAAGTTTAGATTAGATTATTTAATGGTGTAAGATTTTATTATGCAAATCAATGGTTGTTTAACATATTGTTATTTTTTGTTTTACTGTATGGTTCACCTTTGTTGGGTCGCCTGTGCCTATTCGGCTATAATGGACTATTCCATTACTATGTAAAGTAATGGTGGCATCTACGGAGGAGAGTGTGCCGAGCAGCCGATCAACAAGTCAGTCGTAGACTTCCGGTGACAACCAGGAAATAACCATTGCTCATACTACGTCTTATGACGGTTGAGACGATTAACCTTTATTCTTGTATTGGATACTAATAACCTTTGTAAATACTATTTTCACGGAATACAACAATTAACCTATTCCTGTTGTTGAGTTATTTATTCTTACTCACGACATAACAACCTTGTAAAAGCTTGGATGTCACTCGAGGAAGCATGTTACAGTAAGAGGTTTTTTCTATGGATAGGAAGGAAAGACAATGGCTAATCCTAGACTTGAACAGATTTAGATTGTAGTGATTTGGGAAACATTCTCTTGGGAGTTGGTTCCAAAGAGCAGTGGTTCACAAGAAGCTGTTCAAGTGGAACTTACTTTTCAGTTACCTCTTGCAGTGATTCAATTTCTGGAGAGTTTAAACAGAAAATCTTCGTGCCACACTTTGTCAAAGAACTTGAAAATATCTAATGCTATGGTCCTTGACATGTATTTGTTTTCTACTGTCACACTAATCCTGTGATTAATGATAGAACATCATCAGTGAATCAGGTCAATTAGAACCCATACTGCTTGTCACTCAAGAGGCTATGCTCAATAACCTTCTTGTTGATTATAGCCTCAAAAAGATTACTAATGATACTAATGATATGTGGTAGAGTGCTTGCCCACATCCTTAAAAACTTGGCATGCACTTAACAATTCTTACAGGGTTAGGAAGAATTTCTTCTTCAGGTAGCAGTTAAATAACTTTGCTAGGATCAGGGATAGTTCCAAGTTGATATTTTTAAGGACAACCACTGGAATTTGGTGGGGGTATAAAAATATCCATTCCAGAGAGAGAAATAATAGTGTTGTAGTGAAACGTGCTATAATATGTATTGGCTGAGGTTAATTCTTGGTAGCAGGTGGAGTTTCAACTTGTTTCTCATGAGGAATGAAAACTTTATGAATAAATGAATTCAAAATTTTCAGAAACAATTGATTGATTGCACAGCTTATCAACCATTTGCAGGTTATTTAAAGCCAGAAAATACTTTTAGATTGTAAGAATATATTTTTTTGATAATAATGATTTAGTGATACAAGTCTTACTAATTAACCCATAGCTGGGGAAAAGGTGATGGCTTCTGACCTTTCTCAAGAGTATTTGCATGTAAGTAAATATAATGAAACAGGAATTGAAAATCTGTTCTCTAATTAACAATTCTGATTTTTTTTCATTACACCACCTACACATCTAAGCTTACAGCACCTGGTATTCCCGTCGTTACCTATCTATGTACTGACCAGACTCAACATTGCTAAACTTCAGTGATTGTGCAGAAACAAGTGTTTCAATGTGATGCAGCCATATGCCTCAAAATTAATCATTCATGTTTTTTTATGTAAAGAAATAAATAGCTTACAAAAAAAAGAAAGAGAACATAGAATTACATCTGTACATATAGCTCAAGATGAGAAGAAAAATATTTGTGGGTTTTGTGTAGTGCTTTTGTGCATCCGTGTGCATTGTCTACTTGTTTTGTTTATCTTATTCATTTCCCCTCAAGCAAGGCTTGAAAGTCTCTAAGGCACAAGAGGTTACTGATTGGGAAAGAATAAGAAAAAAGAAAATATTATTAATATACAGGAACAATAAAAGAAGACAAATCAAGAAGACTGAAAATAACGATTAACATAGAATTTAAATTTTTGAAGATCAAAGTTGATTGCAAAATAGCAAGCTGGAAAAGAGTTCCATAAGTGAGAAAAATCAAGAAGAGAAACTGTTAGCATTAAACTTATGGTTACATTACTACAAATTTTGATTATAAATTGATGAGACCTAGCTGCCAATCTAGTATTGCACTTAAATTCATAAAGCCTAGTTACCATAGAGTAAGGTTCATCAGAACAATTACCACGTAAAATATTCATAGAAAAGGTTACATAACAATGGTGAGTAAGTGACTAAAATTAGGGTGCCAGGTCAGAACCAATAAGATTTCAGATTCTTCTTAGGATTTAATCAAGAATCTCTAACTATATAACAGCAAGCACCAGAATAGATGTGGCAGAAATATTTAAAACAAGGATGAATAGTAGATTTGTAATTATGTAAGATACATTTTCTAACAGCATACCTTAGCATTTGATTCAATATAATATTTCCACTTCGTGTCAGCAGAGAATGTTAGCCCAAGAACTAGTCACTCTCCAGCATCAGCCATGTTGATAGAAAGTAGAAAGAATATCTCAGACGATTGAAAGAAACCAATTTTGTTTTGAAGAGCATTAAAATTAACAAGTCACCTGATTTGGGTCTGCAGTTATTTTTAAAATTGGCATAAAGCCATCCTTGGGGTTGAGCATTATTTGATTCAATGGTATTTTTCTGTTTTTTAATATTATGTTTAATTTCTTTTGAAAATATACTGATTTTTTTCCTGTTGAATATCATTTCATTATACTATTCTTTGTTCTCATTTACCTGGTGCATCTTGTATATTCCACACTTACATATACATTTATACCTGAGATAGTTAAATGGAGGCAAGGTAAAGAGGGAAAATGATTGTGCAAAAGAAACTTATTTTTGGTAATTTCTTGGGACAAAATAAATATATTAAGTAATTTAAAAGTGCTATTCTCTTCTCTGAAACCAGTTTCCCCACCCAACTCTCTTAACCCATTCTTATTCTCCAACCACCATTTTCAATGTTAGGATCATGTTATTCTCCAAAAGATGTCAAAGTCTGAAAGGCTACCTAGAAATCTTAGAGCAGTTCTCTCACTTAATTTGCCCCTCAAGATTCAGTTTCACTCCCTCAAAGTAATAACTAAGCCCACCCTCTCACTTCATTAAATATCTCCTTTGTCTTCTTCCCTTCCTTTTCTTTTTCTCTTCTTCTTCTTGTTTTTCCCCTTAACAATTTCTTTGTCTTGTATCTCTTATTTTTCATCCCTCCATTCTCCCTCTCTCATATATGGCATCCTTTCTGCTTGTTTCATTCTTTTTGCCTGTTCTCTCCTTTTCTCTTTTATCTTTTTTCCCTTTATTCTTTCTTACCTTTATTTCTTTTTTCTCATTTTCTTCTTTCTTATTTTCTTTCTCCCACCATTTTCCAACACCACTTTCCTTACTTTTCTTCCTTCCATTCCATTTTTCTCAAATAACATAAAACTTTTTAATTTTATTTTTGCTTACAACATTTTTAATTTTTTTCTTTCCATTCTTTACTTTTTCTTGTTTACTTCTTTCTTTTTCTTTTTTCTCTTTTATTTCACCATCCCACTCTCTTTCTATAATTATTCTTTCTATCTTTATTGATTTCTCTCCTTCTTCTTAGTCTTTTTTCTTTATTCTTTTCCATCTTCTTTTACTCCAATCTATTTTTCTTTTCTTTTCACCATGCTCTTCACATTATTTCATACTTTGATCTTTTCACCTTCTTTCTTTCTACTCTTTTTTCTTTGCCTCTATAAAATATCCCCACCCCTCATTATTTGCACAGCTTCTTTCTACCCATTCTTATTCTCCACCGCATAATTACTCACTCTTGAAAATTCTAAAATTCTTCTCATATCATATCTCTTCTTCCTCCATTATTCATTGTCACTCCTTTCTTAATTTATCCAACTGTGAGGTCAGACTAAAAATCATAGAATTTAGAATATTTTTAGCTATAATGTTCGGAAACGGAACAAGAGGCACGTGCTTCTCTTTTGTGGTTGCTTTTTATAAACTTTTTCTCATTGTAATTTTTCTTTCTCTGCATCTTACATAAACAGGGAATCTTTTACGTCATTTTTTTTGTTTTTCTGGGATATCAACCCTTCAGAGTTGGAACGGTTGCACTGATGATTTATTTATAATGTGCTTGTTTATCATAAGACTGCATTATTTACTGTAATGTTATCTTTCTATAGACATAATCAAACTTTACATTAAAGCAATCTTGAGAGAATTAGAAGTCCTAAAAGGATTTATTATTTGTGACTACAATCTTAACAATGTAAGATATACAGAAAACACAATGTTGATAGCAGATTCAGAAAGGGCATTCAAGGAACTTCCACAGAAAATAGTAAAGGAAAGTGAGAAAGAAAGGCCTAAACATCACCACCTAATCCATGAAGGGATGTGACACATAAAAGAAGTTTAACAATGCCTTATAAAAACTAAATTATTTCATGTAGAAAATCCCTAGAAAATCACTTATCTATCTTTGAGAATAGCTTACAAAAAGATAAAAACCAAAGGTATAGTAGAGATGGAAAAGTAGTTATGTCTTTCAGTGTGAGATGAATTCACAAGGGTTATGTGATGGCTGGTGAATGACATCAATTTGTGGGGTGATGAACCCCAATTGCTATACAGACCAACATAACAAATTTAGTCTGAAAGAAACATATCACAAAAAAGCTGTTTTACTTTGTCATACATTTTTACCCCATATATATATATATATATATATAATAGTCATCCGAAGACAGTCCTGTTTTACTGTATCATGGTTTATCAGTACAGTTAAACATCTGATTGCTTTTAGTTAGGATTGAAACCCAACCAATTTGACATCAGACGAGATTCCACATCTAAGCTATTGCAGCATGGTGGAAGAAGGTATATATATATATATATATATATATATATATATATATATATATATATATATCTGTTTTCATTTATACATGTATTGCATTATGGAATATGACAAGGAATATTTTGTTAATTCTGTTTTGTTTTTATACTAAGGGAATGACTTTGTTGGTTCAAGATTATCCTGGAATTTTCCATTATTCTTATCATTGGTCCTAGTTATGTTTTTTTTTATATTTTCAATAATTAGAAAAATCTAGCAGGAGAATTATTTAAAAATCCATGTACTAATGATAACAATATAACTTTCCTAGATTTATGCAATAATATCTTTTGATATTAAATTCTTAAGCTATAGCATTTTTTAATGAAAGCACCAATACAATATCAGTTTGAGTTTATCATCACATCTCCGGAGAAATAACACCAATGTTTTTTATCTGATGATGACAATAGAATATTCCAAAGTGCTAGAACCAATGTAACACTACCAAAGATTTGTGCGTAGTCTTAAACCAGCTGTTCATTTCCTTGTATAAAAGCTAGAGAAACTGAATAAAAATTTACTTTGGAAATATTGCAAGCTCTGTTAGAGACCAATGATATGAAGTGAATATCACAATAGAAGGAGTTAATTTTATGATCATATTTTTTGTTTCACACTACATATAAAAGTTATGTTTACACCATACAGTAATCTATTAAGTCTGTTATAAAAAATACCTTACTGTGAGAAATTACTTTAGGCTTAATTCTTTCTAGCTTTTAGTTTAACATGAGAAATGTATAACTTTTCCTTTCATGTGATTAGTAAGAGGACATTGTAGAATTGTTAATTGGCCTAATTTAATAATAATAATAATGACTGCCCCAGTTGACCAAAACAAATCTTTGAAAATAGTTCAGAAAATAAATACAAGGACCTTGAGAAATCAGTAAACTTTGGCATCTCAAGACAATAACATTCTTCTTTTATGTGCTATATTCCTTCAAGACAAAGGTGATCTCTTGTAGCTCTTAATAAGTTTTGTCTTTTTATTATTTCTCCCAAACCTGTTCTGCCATCCATTTACTCAAGATCATCAAGTCTATAAAGGGTTCGGTTCAAAATTCTTAGCACTTGAAAATGCAGTGTGCAATGGCTGAAATGTTGTAAAAATGACAACAAAGATGAGGACAATAGTCCAAATAATTTAAATAGTCCTCATCAAGTATGAGAGAGAAAAGACTGGGTACAGGGGTATTGAAGAAAAGATAAAAGATAGAAGATAACAACTGACGTTACATTTAAATTTTTGAGGATTGTAGCTGCCAAGAAGGCAAATGAATGATCATGAGTCCAACAGGTGAGAAATGTAAGAAAAAAAACTGTTGGAGTAGAGGTGGTCTTACATTTAACTATTTTAACAGTAAAACGGTAGGACCTAGATGTCAATCTAGTAGCAGGCTTAAATTTATGTGGACAGGGCACCAGAGAGAAAAGTTTATCAGAACAGATGCCATGGAAATATTTGTAAAAAAGACACAGAGAAGCCACATCATATCAGTGAGAAAGTGACTGAACTTGAGATGCCAAGTCAAGATTGATTATATTGCAGGACATTCTTTGGATTTTGTTGAAGCCCTCAAGCTGAATAACAAGAGCACTTGATCAGATATGGCAACAGTATTCAATTCATGGACAAATGGTAAATTTATAAATGTGTAAGATGGATTCTGATGCAAAACACATTCTGGCCTGAAACAGAGACCCAACCTTCCTAGCAGTAGATGCAGCTATATAACCGATATATTCATTTCACTTTAAGTCAGTTAAAAAAGTGAGGCCAAGGAGACAAATTGTGTTGCTCTTAAAGAGACATGCATCACCATTGGAGGCATTAAAATTTACAATTAAAACTTTTGCATATCTTAAAACTATATATATAATGTATCCAGGTGAAGAAAACTAACAGGTTTAGAATCCCAAGTTTTCCAGCATTTACATTTTTAAAAAGTGCTCAATACAATACAAATTGTAGGGCATAATATAATTAAATTATCCCCACATATAACCTAAATTTTAAAATTTAAAATTCAAACTTCATTCTAATTAGTTAAATTAAACACACATAAAATCTAATTATATATATATGTTAAAGGCACTTGCTTATATACCTGGCAACTGAAAACTCGACTGAAAATGGAGGGGGACCTCCTTACACCTATGCCTGGTAGAATAGGGAGGAAACCTCCTCACACACACATCTAATGTAGTGAGGCAAATTTATACAATCTGATAGTATATTTATGAACTGTTTAATGAAATTCAAAACTTCCATCAACCTTTTTTCAGATATCGATGGTTACAAGTCTTTGATGTCATATTTGATGGTGCCTCACTACAAACACTTGGTGAACTTGAAATACCATGACTGTCTGTTGGGCATCAGAAAGAGGAAATTTAAACAAATTATTATGATAAATCCTCTGTCAGGACCAACCTTACTTTGTGCAAAATGAATATCAGTTCTTTTTCAACAAAAACATGGCTATGTTTGTATGTATGTATGTATATAACTCTTTCTCACCTTCAAATGACAACTTCAAACCTAGAACTACAATATCATTAATTTATTCTATTGTAACTGGAGGCATTCTAATTATAAACATGACAAAAAGTTATTAAAAATATAATACATTGGTACCTATCTGTTAATGACCCCAACCAACATGTTAGATTTATAATTTGCTATTAAAAGTTCTATATATCTAAACTACATATTAGCAATAAATCAAGATTTAAAAATTCCCTTTATTTAAACATGTATTGTCAATGTGAATGATACACAGAGAAAAATGAGCGCTTAATATATTTATTCAGCACAGAATCCAGTGCTAATGAATATATACAAAAAATACAGAACAATAAGTTATAGACAATTAACAAAACAAAACTTGCAAACAAAAGAGAGGAGGGTCTAAATGATGAATAGCTGACAAAGTAAATCAGTCAAAATGTTTATCTGCTTGTCACAACTTTAATAAGTTGTGACAAGCAGATTAATATTTGGACTGAAACAATCCTTT
Source organism: Ascarosepion bandense (assembly GCA_037127315.1). NCBI lineage: Eukaryota > Metazoa > Mollusca > Cephalopoda > Sepiida > Sepiidae > Ascarosepion > Ascarosepion bandense. Next base: position 154,085 of record JBBBDQ010000476.1, read on the forward strand.
AAAAACAACCTTTCAAATATGTAATTGTAGACTTTTCAGGCTATGAGACAATCCAGCAGTTAGAGTGCTGAGTTAGAGTGGGTGCTAGCTACTCCAAAACATCTTTCTTTTGAAACTTTATGTTCCCTGGACAACATATTTTTGTCTTTTAGGCTCTATTTTCATAGTACCCATTGGTATTTGTTTTCACTTACTTGAGTGATTCTGCAGTACTGTTTGTGGCATAGGTACATTGAACATATTGTAAATCACTGTTATAGCTTCCTTCCTGCATTGATCTGTGTCCAATATATATCTTTTTTTATTTGATAAAAATGTCTCTTAATCACTCATTTTGGATGTTTTATCAAGTACAACATTTTGCCAATTCTTTTACCAATGGTTCCTTCTTCCCACATTCTTCTTCTTCTATGTGCCCTGTCCCTTCAGGACGTAGGCGATCATGGTTCTTCACGTCTCCCTATCCCTTGTGGCTCTTAGTATGTTTGCTCCTGTTACTCCTGGCAACCCCCGTTCCGTCATCCACCTGACGGAATGGGGGTTTATTGCTTTTCTCAATTTATAATTTTTAAAATATATTTTTTTTTGAAGGGGCTGTAGTGTTTATTATTGATATTTCTTCTTTCGTCCATTTTCTTTTCTGTATGTTTTAGTTTATCGAATACCGAATAAATTTTCTTCACAAACATGAGTTCAGCTGGGGCCATTCCTGAACTTGCATTTACATTAGGTGTTATGCAATATATGGACAAAACTTTTTATTATTCTTTGTTCATGGTTTCAGTTCTGTTTGCCTTCTTAAATGCTCTCTTGAACACATCAATAAATCTTTCCGTCATTTCGTTTGATCTTGGGCAGTAGATTAAGGATGTTAGATGTATTATTGAATGGATTTTACAAAACTTTTCAAAATTTTTTGAAGAAAATTGTGTAGCGTTATCAAACAAAATAGTCTCTGAATCTAGTAAATAATTCATGCAAAAGATCAATCATGACTCTTCTAGTTGGCATTTTACATTTAAAAACTTCTGGCCACTTGGTGAAGCTGTCAATCACAATAAAATAATAAGTCCCCTATATTGGGCTGGCATAGTCAGTGTGTAGTTTTAACCATAGTTTATCTGTCTTTGGCCAGGGGTTAGATTTCACAGGTGGTTTCTCTGCTGCCAACACACATTTTTGCAAGTTTTTACAAGATTTTCAATTTCTTTGTCCATGCCATATCAACAGATGTAACTCCTCACAAGAACTTTCATTCTTGATGTTCCTGAATGTCCGGTAAGAATCCCTCAAGATTTTCCTTGTCAAAACTGCTGGTATTACCATACAATCTCCGTATAACAATTAACCATTACATACAGAAAAAATATTATCCTCTTTATTTTTCTTCTGATCATTCTTTATTTCTTTGTAATGAATTTATCAAATTTTCTTTTCAACCCTATTTCTTCCAACGTGACTGGTAGTTCTTTTACTATGTTATACATAATGTTTTAATATCCTTTTTGGAACTCAATGAAGCAATAACTGTCTCCTCTAATACTTCTCTTATTTTTGGAATTAACCCTGACAAACCATCAGCATGTGCTATTTTCTTAGATGATAAAAACTCCATTTTAGATTTTTAGAAATAATTTAACAAGATGATTCCCCATCTGAGTAGGTGATTAGCTGAATGTGTAGGAAGTCCTTTTTTGAGCTGAAAATAGGCAGCAGTGGTTAGTTTGAAGTGTGAACTGTTTTCCATGTATGTATTTGTGAAACTTCTTGCCAGCAAATATCAGATCTAACCCCTTTTTTTCAATTTGTGAATAATTAGTTGCCGCCATAAACAAAGTCCTAGAAACATGAAGTACAGCCTTTAACAGACCATCTTCTTTGTGTAAGAGTACAGCCCCTAGACCCAAATTATTTGCATCACTTGCAACATAAATCTTCTTATTAGGATCATGTTGTCTGAAAGTTAAGTCCATTGTTAATGCTGTTTTTAATTTATCAAAAGCCTTTTGACAATCGACTAACCAGTTCCACTTTACGTCTTTTTTAAGAAGTTTGTTTAGTGGTGCTCTTAATGAGTGCATATTTGGAATGTAATTGCTGTAATAATTTGCTAAACCTAAAAATGGTTTTAGGGAAGATACATTTGTTGAAGCAAGCATGTTCTTTACTGCATCTGTATGGCTAGAATCAGGCCTCCTACCTTCTTTTTGTCTATAATCTGTCCCAGTTACTTGATTTTAGTTTAGAAAAATTGGTATTTTTCAATACTCAGTTTATATTCAAACTTTTTTATTTTTTGAAACTTTCCTTTGCATGTCTTGCATGTTCTTGGGTTTTTCTTTTTATTAATATATTTTCTAGATATGCAATTGCAAAATATAGCCCACCTGCTGAAATATTGCTGGAGCTATCTTTATTTCAAAAGATAGTCTGTTAAATTTGTAGAGCCTTGTGTGTATTGATAGTTAATATTTCAGCATATTTTTCTTCAACTGATAATTCCAGGTAAGTCTCCAATAAATCCAACTTTGAAAAATCTAACTTCCATTTAATTTTTGTGAAATTTCAACTGCCAATAGGAGAGGATAATGAGTTTCTTTTAAACTATCAGTTAGCCCTGTCAAATAATCTGCACAGTTCCTTATCTTGTTATTTTTTAAATATACAGTTGGGCTTGCCCAGGGACTATAATCTGTTTTTTTGATAGCCCCCAAGTTTCCCAACTGTTCAAGTTCTTTGTCAATATTCTCCAATGCCACAAAAGGTACTTGCTTTTTTGGTCAAAATATTGGTATCAAAATATTGGTATCAAAATATTGGTATCAAAATATTGGTATCACATTCTTTTTTAGTTCAAATGTTGCTTTTAGTTTTGAGCAAAACCCAAGACTATCTGAAAAAATTTCATGAACATTTCATTTGGGTTCCCTTTTTAATTTTTCAGTGTTGGTTGACGATCCATCTACATTATTACACAACATGTTTATTAGTACATTGAACAAGTTGAATGATTCCATCCAGTCTGTTACAAATAGGTTTTGTGATCAATCTATGATGAATGCATTTATTTCTTTCCCTTTCCCTGAGAAAAGAAATATTTATGACAATTTCACCCAAGAATTTTAATTTTCCTCTTGTCACAACTCAGTGATTTTTTTAAAAGTGATTAATATTGGACTGTTGATTCTTTTCCAGGCTTCAGCATTTATAACTAAGTCTGAACCCATGCCTAATGGAAATTTGACTTTTTTATTATTTATTCAAATATTTGTATATTTTCTTTTCTTTGTCTCAACTTCTTTTTTTCAATAGTACAATGGATAAAATTTTTATTTTTCATTTTACTTTTGGGTTTCTTTCTATAATGAGAAAATATATGTCCTTTGTCCCTACAAATGTGACACTGTTTTTAAAATGGCAATTTTTAAATTAATGTAATTCACCACAACCAAAACAAGGAATAATTTAAAAAGTTTTTTTTCCTACCTTGTGGCTTATTCTAGACTGCATGAATATGAAACACATCTCATTCTTCAATTTTTGCCATGTCTACCCTTAAATTTAAAATATGTTGACACTCTTTCATTCTAATTAGCAATTTTGATTTTATTTCTGCATTTTTGGGGGCAGTCAGCTCTGAACAAAAATTAAGCATTAAAACATATCTTGTATTATTTCGTTCAATCTAAATTTTTCACATTTTCTGTTGACAAAAGTCATGTAGACCTAACTTTCTTTGTAAGATTCAAACACTGCTAACATGTATTGAAAAGTGAAGTCCACTCACCAAATATTTTTGTTAATATTTGTATGGCTTCCTGGAATTAAATTTCTCCAGGATATCTTGGGAGTATAGAATTAGTGTACTTTTTGTGTTCCACAGCACCAAATTTACCCAGCAATAGTCATATTTTTTTTTCATCCAACCATGTCGCACAGATTTTTTTGAATATTTCTTCGTTTCTCCAAAAATGACATCTTTGTCTGGTTTCTATAAAAATTTATCAATTGAGTTTAAGAAATCCCGAGAAAAACATTAGAGCTGCTTGGATCATTTTCTCTTCTTGAGAAATTTTTCAATCATTTTGAAAACCCTTTTTCTGGTCCTTTGAGTGCTTCTTGATTCCTTTCTAAATTTCCTTGTCACTCCTGCTTGCATACAATTTCTTGCTGTTTAAAAATTTCCAGCATGCAATTTTTAAATTTCTCCATTTTTGCGAGTAGCACTTGTTAATTGGACTGCGAGTAGCACTTGTTAATTTATATTTCCAATGAATGTTTCTGCATGTTCATTCATCTTTTGTTGATGTTGTTGACTATAGTATTTTTTTCGCTACAAGTCTCTCTTGTGTTTTATATTTATTTGTCATAATACATAGTTACCAATTTGTTGTTTCAGTTCTGATTACTTGAATCCCTGTCACCAATCTGCTGTATTGTCAAGGTGAATGATACAAAGAAAAGAATGAGTGCTTATTATATTTATCAGCACAATATCCAGTGTGAAAAGGTATATACAAAAAATACAGAACAATAGGTTACAAACAATTAACAAGACAAAACTCATCAGCAAAAGAGAGGAGGGTATAAATGGTGAATAGCCAACAAACTAAATCAGTCCAAATATTAATCTGCTTGCCTCAACTTATTAAAAATGTCCCTTTAAATAAATACTCATAGACTCTTTCAGACTATAAGCCAGTCCATTGGTTAGAGTGCTGAAGGGGAGCTAGCTACTCTACAACAAAAAATAATATTGCTTATGAATTCTCATGCCTTCTGGAGATTCCATCTTTGATATCAATAATAAAAGAAAACCATTAAATTCTTACACTGATCACACACACACACACACACACACACACACACATAAATATATAAATATATATATAGCAAGAGAGAGAAAGACGGGGGGGTAATATTTTGACATTGTATCAAATGTCCAGATTTTGAATATTGTCTACTTTTTGGAATTCAGGTTGAAGTATATTTATGAAAACTCCTTAATCCTAGTCAAAAAGAATTCAAAATTTGCCTGGAACCAGACCCTTGAAAAAGCCTTTCAGGAATAAAAGCAGGTTATTGTTAAACTAGTAAGACAGGGCATTTCAACATTTGACACATGTTTCAAGTATTTAGGAATTTAATCATCTTGCCAAATATTATGTGGAAAATTTGTATTTTTCTTGTAAAGTTTCTGAATCGTATTCTTGGTTGTTTATTTATTTTTTTCTTCGTGACAGCCTCACCTGTTTTGAGTTTTTTTCTTATTTTGATTCATAATAAAAATATTTTCCCATCCAAATAAAGACATTAAAAATCAAAGAAGTCCTTTTACTGATTGGCCAAAACCTGTTATCTGGTTATATCAACTTCATGAATATTTTAGACAATATTTTAAATGCTCGTTATGATGACAGCTCTGACAACAATTACTTTTCTTAGATAATATTGTAATTAGCATTAGATTCATTTCATTGTTGAGTGCTGGAACAAAAGGACATTTACAGATTGAAACAGAATGAAAAGTAAACATATTCAAATTATGTATTCATTTGATTAAAGCAGTTGTTACAAGAACTTCCTTTACTGAACTACATATTATACAGACAGAATCCAGAGAAAGTCTGTTTGGATTGATATTAATCTTCTCTGCTTACATTATTAGCACATAGACTAGTTTCTTCATCTTTGTTGTTTTTATCAGGTACTTGTTGATCCTAGTAACCTCAGGGAATTACCTCCTTATTTAATCAATAGAGATAGATAGTTCTCATGCCACTGAACATATCTGAGGATATCTTCTCTAGATATAATCTTCTATAAATGTCCATTCTAACTTCAATTAGCACTGAAAATATTCAAATGCCAGTTTGAAATGTTTTATGAAGCAGATTATTTTATAAAATTCTGACAATGATTAATTTTCTATTTTTTATACTATTGTTCATTTTGGCAGGGCCAGCTGAGACGATCTGAACTGGCGGAACTATAGAATGTAGCTCGTTTGAATATTTGCCAACATTAACGTGGGTCCCCACATGCAGGTGATTCCAGAAAATGCCCTGTCCCCTTGGCAATTTCTTTTTGCAGATATGGCTGGTATCCAAGATTGACCAAGCCTCTTCCTATACAATGTAGAAAGGAAAGCCTGAGTGAACATCTCCTTGGAACTGGATTTTGTTTTTAATTACTGCTTCAGAACCAAATAGGCTAAGAAGTGATTTATATTTATTAAGCTTAACTTAGTCTGACACAAAGCCATGATTACCAGTTACCTAGTGAGGACTGAACTCATTTTACAGAAGAGACAGTAAACCAAATTAATTTAGTCAAATGAAAAAAGTCACAACCATTGACAATGTTTCACTACTATTTACAGTTATTTTTAGTTTGAAATGGTACTATGTTTGGTAAAAAAAAGAACAAAGACCTTAGAAGCACTGATAATAAGTGGTACTGGTTTGGCTGTTTCCATAAATGTTTTGCTAAATTTCACTTAATATTAATTCTCAAAGATCAGTAAAAGTCATAAATTTTCTCATTCAGATAATCAAAAGAAAAAAAATGTAGAATCATTTTTTATAAATATCAATTGTATCCAAATTATTTCCATTTTAATGGAGACGAATTTATTAACTATTCCATTTGGGTAAAAAAAAAATTTCTGAAAAATTCTAATTGTTTTCAGGTTAGTACTAATGCTGATCAAGTTGTATAAAAGATACTGCAACCAGTAATAATAATTATTTTCAAAAAAGAATTCATTTTATATTAGGATAGCTTAGGATCTTACAATCACAAATTTCTTTAAAAAAAAATTGAAATTTTATATAAATTTTATCAAAGTTAATTGAGGAGGGCTTCAATTTTCTATATAAATGATTTAAACAAAAAAAAAGTTCCCCCCACATGGAAACCAAAACAAATATGTTCATATGATAGGATTTTTTAAAATGTAATTTTTTTTAAATTCATAATCTGGGAAAATATGAAAGAGAACTATAGATTGTGTATTTCAAAATTTTAAAAAAATGTTTTTACACTTTAAGAAATCACATCTTATAAACATATTAGTTTTAGCTCCTGTGAGAGAATCAGTTTTCGATGAATTTTAGAGCAAATGAACCCACACCATTATTAGCATTTATAGATTTTAATAAAAATAATTTTTTAATTATTCATGATCTGGAAAGTTTAATCTATAGTAATATAAAAAAGAATGTCAAACAAGTGATTATTTCTAGTTGCACTGCTTATTATAAAAGTTGATGATGGCCCTTTTAAAGAGGCACCAATGACCACATAGACATATCAATGGAAAAATTTGAAGAATAAAAACTTGACTGGTGCTGATGACAATTTTTCTTTATTTTTGTTTCTATATCTAAAATAAAAAAAAGAGGTTCTCCAAACTGAGATTTATAAATTAAGCTATCAATAATATCTCCATCTCACTTCTATCAGTTAAATAACATAGTAGATTGGCCTTTAAAGACTTGAATGGCAGCCACTCTAACAGAAGGGCTATTCTGAATTCAAAACCATAGATAAATCAATGGAAAAACATTTCATTATGTTTCTCAAGAAGTCATGGCAAATCACAGATAATAAAAAAGAAATTTATGGCAAGCCATGATTGCCTACGTCCTGAGGAGATAGAATTAAATAAGTGATAAAATCTTTAATGGAAGTTGATATCAATTAAGTCAGCTCACTCGATTTGCTTTCGGAAGAAAATCTTATTTAAAAAGCTATATTTCTTGCCATATAGAAGTGCATTAATTTCCCCTGCCCACCAAAAAAGGAATCTGCAGAAATCATCATCACCTTATATCCCCTATGTTTAGACTATAGGTAGAAAACCAGGGTTCTCAGCAACAGGCAGCTAATAGTCTATTTTTGTGCAGGCCATAAAAAACATTTTCATGACCAATATTTTCCTCAAATTTTAATAAATTTGTCCTTTGCTCATCAATATTTTTTGCAGTAGCAATAGTGAGCTTAAACAACCCAGCAAGTACAATTAATTTGAAGGTCCAAAGAATCTGTTTTAGTTCCTCTCCAACCTTCCCAACACTATGTACTCTTCATCAGCTACCTGACAAGTAGGTACAAATGTACTTTGCACTTTGTCTTGGTTTAATTCTTTTTGATTTTCTTTTATGTGATGTAAATTAATTTTTAATCTAAGAAAATATAATTCTTGCTTGGGATGAAATGATTAAAAAAAAATTATTAAACCTCAACCAAAACTTCTGAAATCTATTTTTCTTATGTTCTTACATATTTTCATTTGTGTTTTCTGATATTCTGCAAACCATTTCAAAAAATAATCTTTCATAGCATTTTTTGCATCTTAGTAACTCTGGTCATCCTATGAAACTTGTCTAATGTTATTGAAATTTTACTTCAGATGAGACACCCATTTTGAGATGGAATGCCAAGAAGACAAGAATGAGCATGTTTAACATCTCTTTGCTTTTAATCCTGGTCAGAAAGATGCCAAAGATGCTCAAGACATTTGTGCTTTACACGGAGATGAAATCCTTCAAATTTTATTTCAGATTAGACACCCCCTTTCTGAAAGAATACCAAGAAGACAAGAATGAGGATATCCAACATCTTTTTTCATTGTCTTTGTTTTTAATCAAGGTCATTTGGTTGCCAAAGCTGTTTGAGATATTTGTGCTTTGTACAAAGATGACCTCATTACTAACAGAATGGCACAAAAATGGTTTTCCCAATTTGGGGGAGGGGATTCAAACACACAGAATCTCCACATTCTAGCCCACCTGTTTAGTTTTATGAGTGCCAATAGCACTGATTACAGAAGAGCCACACCACAAAGATATTGGTAAGAAGATGGCAAGCTCTCATGTTACTGTCGCTTGTCATCTTCATTCAATGGGTAAGAACCAGAAACACAGTGCATAAGTGTCACATGCATTGACCGAGAGAAATAAATTCCAGTGCTCTCCCATTGCTGCTAGTCTACTTGCCCAACATCAAGCTAGTCATGGATACACTCCTTTCTTTTGTCATTTTTCAGGATTTCATTTGTTATGGTATAGAGAGAGTCACTTTTATTTAAGCCAACACATTGTAGTTATTCTCAAGTCTATAATCCTTATAGAATAGAAAGTGTTCCTTTTTCAATCAATCCTTTCTATGGTCTTCCTAGTCTACTGAGTTAATGAAATGGAAAGGATTTTGTCTTCTAGTTAATCAATACTATGATCTTCTTCAGCTGTACAATCTATTTACAAAAGATGAGCAGATTTATATAGTTTCTATGAAGCTTCTCTTTAAAAACAGTAAAACACATGATATACATTATTTTAAAAAAAGAGACCATTTCTTGTTCAAAAATATTGAGTTAAAAATAATTAAATAACGACTTCTAACAATTCTTGAAAGGATAATTGCTCAGCTAACCATTTCAGAAAGTTTTAATAAGAGTAACTCATTTTACTTGATAATTGAAGTCCAAATATCTGACTTAAATTTTAGGGTGACCTTGTAACAACAACTGTTGTGTATTGTATTATCATGAATGTTGTCCATGTCAATTTCATTGAATCTCTAGTTTCTGCCAATAGCTTTTCAACATCATTTGAAGTTCCTGAATTTAGCTGAATTAATGACCTTGAACTGATATCTTATTACATTTGTGCTGCTTAGAAAATAATAAAGAAACTTTAAAGTTGTCTTTGTTAATGCATTTGAACATTTAATTCCAGCTGACACATTCGTTTGCTTTTCTCCAGAAATAAAGCCTTGAATTCATAACTAAACATATTTTCACTTCAATGAGAATATCAAGCAAGTTTTGAGAAATAGTAATATAAACAATTTCCACAGTTACCATGATTCATCTTTTTACTAATTGTTCCTACTAGATTTCAAAAGATCCTTTAAATGTTCCTAACACAAGAGCATTTCAGTAATTCTTGGATTATTAAGCTGATATTTTTATTATCATATTTTAGCTACTCAATTCTTCAGTCTGTACAGAAAAGCAACTTTCTGTTTGTTTTTTCCCAGTTAACATTATCAATCAGACTGACTCAATAAGCCAATCCTTACAGTATCATTTGTGATAAAGAATTTCCTATTTTATATGCACAGGGTTTCTTTCAAAATCTTTCATTGCTAAATGATGAAATCAATGATGACTCAACTTATGCAGTTTGCTCTCTAAATTTTAGCATAAATGTTTTGGTTAATATTAACTGCAGACCTCAAGAATACCAAAGAAATGATCAATTAAAATGTGCAAACAATAAAAAGGATATGATCATTAATTTAAAAATTCATAGAACAACAATGACTTATTTTAGATTAAAGAAGATAAATTTTGTAATCCCTTCCACAAAATAATCTTTGTTTTGTCATTGGCTGCTCCCACTGAAAAGATCCACTAATAGAGAAGAAATTAGTGGGATTGGGGATACCTTGACAATAACATAATCACTAAAAGCTGAATGAAAATAGCTTCATAGAAAACATTGCAAGGGAAGTAACTGTAGCCACCATAGAATCATTTTCTTAATTAATGAAATATTTCTCAATCAAGAAAATATTTGTAAATATAGAACAAAATTTTCTCCATTTTTTTCTGCACCCATGGCTTACCGCTTTACAAATTAACTGAGAATATTTAAAGATATCATGTGGCAAAAAAGTGATAAACAAGTCAACTACAGTGATTATTGGAAGAGGTAATAGATTTCTCTGAGGAGTATCTTTGCCTTTGTTGCTTCTGTCACTACATTTAAGACAGATGTTCTTAGTTTTGTATCCAAAATTCTGTGTTGAAGCATTGCCATCATTCCATGAAACATTCACACTCATATCCGCAATTTGTTGTTACAAGAAATACATTCATTACAAGAATGTCGTAGCAATTCTCATGGTATATTCAGTTCATCTTCTTTTCTTTATTTTCGTCCATTTGAAATGGTTTTTGTTCTTGGTTCAATATCTTTAAAAACATTTTTATACAAATTTTGAGTTTTTTTGTTTCATTGAGAATGCTTCAGTCAATCTCTGCAGTTCACAATTGTGCATATAAAATTCAAACTCTCTAAAATCAAACTTTTATGATTCCTTTTAATTATCATCAAATTTCTACAAATAACGACAGTTCCTTTATACTTAGCCAAAACTGTTTTCAGTTATTTCACCCCAAGCAAGTCAGTGAAGCCACTAAAATGCACAAGGTTACTGAGTATGAAAGAATATGAGAAAAATAAAGACATTATTAACAAGAGATAACAATAAATATTAAGAAAACATAAGATAATGATTGACCCTGCATTTAAATTTTTGAAAATCAAAGTTGACTGGAAAGCAAGTGGCCAGTAGAGAGTACCACAAAAATTCATGTAAGATACAGGAGATTTAATGCACATGTGGTTATTTGAAAGTTAAAATTAAATTCCAACTGAAGCAATTAAATTTTTCACTGTGTAGATGCATTTCAGAAAAGAATAATCTGACTTCTTCCTTCATACAATATACATAATAAATAGAAGTGAGAGTTAATGCAGTTATTAGCATCATCATTGGAAACAGAATCAACAAACTGAGATAAAATTCAAACACAGACTGTTTTGTTTTAGTACTTGCAACCTTGGGAAACATATGAATCTACCTCTCTTCATATATATGTCTTGAATTTTCTTTTCTGAAATTGTCTTGAGTTCTCTTTTATATATATATATATATATATATATATATATATATATATATATATATGCACACACTAACTGAGGTATGAATTTGTATGACATTAGAAGTGCTGAAAATTTCATGTCACTTTCCAAAATTTAACCAAATGATTAAACATACTTTTTCTTGTTTATTTTTATCAGGTTTTCTTGGCCAGATCATAAACATTTCATCACCCTCTAGAAATTGCCATCATTAAATTTAATCAGTACAGGATTAAAATTCTTTCTATACTCTACCCTTTTCATCAGAAGCTGCAATAAAATATCTTGTCATGAGCTTTGCTTCGTAATATCAAAATAACTAGCATGTAAATATCATAGAATCATATAAAAAGACATACAAAAGAAGATCAATTTGTGTGTGTGTGTGTGTGTGTGTGTGTAGGGGTGGGGATTATTCTTCTTTATGTGCCATGTCCCTTTAGGATGTAGGCGATCATGAACTTCCACTTCCTTGTTGCATTCTTAACATTTCTCCTCTTTATATCTTTCCTGAAGCCCGTTCCACCATCCACTTGCTCAAGCTCAACAAGTAAGTCTTGTGCTGCTTTCCCCTGTCTCTTTTTCCTGCTATCTGTCCTGTAAGTATTAGATTCTCCAAGTCTTCTTTCCTCATTATGTGTCCTAGAAATCTTAGCTATCTCTTTTTGATGCTAAGTATAAGTTTCCTTTTCATTTGCATCCTTTCTAAAACCTCATCATTGCTCACATATTCAGTCCATCGTATCCTCAGTATTCCTCTGTAAAACCACATTTCTGTTGCTTCGAGTCTCTCCTTCATCTTTGAGGAGCTCGTCCAGCATTCACTGCCATAAAAAAGGACAGATATTATACTACAGTCCAATACTCTTTTCTTTGTTTCCAAGGAAATCTTCCTGTCTCTTAATATTCTACTCAGCTTTTCAAATATATCATTGGCTATTCTGATACACTGTTGGATCTCAGTGTCACACTTTTCATTCTGAGGATATCTGTGCAAAAATTCAGAAAATAACTTACTAAAGCAAAATGTTCTTAAAAGTGCAATAACTCATTTGCCTAAACATTCAATTACACGCTAGTCCTCTATTTTCAAATATTTTAAAAGAAATGCTCTTGTGTGAACATATTTATACATAACCATAAAAAGGTTTAAATGTAAGAAAACAATTAATTCACAACTTTTAGAAATAAATAAACAAAATAAAATAAAAATATATAAAATAAATAAATGCAGTAAAAATATTTCAAATTTATTTGTCGTTAACAACATAAAGTTTTGTTGGAGAATGTGATAGCTTTCCTAGTTGTGAACATTTTATTTAAAATTTTGTAAATACCTTAAATTGCATTTACCATCAGAAGATTTAAATTAATGTTAAAGAGCTTGTGAAAAAAAAAATCAGGTATTATTGGCTTGGATGCTAATAGCCATGATGCTGACAGATGTTGTCGCCAAGAAATCAAAATCAAAGAAGAATTTGAGATCAACACCGGATTTTGGCAGCACAAAATGATAAATTAGGAAACAGATAATAACTATTATGGTAATTATTTTGTCATCAATACTAAATAGAAAAATGATAATAATAAAGATTATTCAAATAACTATAGTAAAATATTGAACATTATTGAACAAGAGTATAAATAGACATTTAGAGAATTATCAATAAAATTCCATAATTACCCATAAAAACTTTGGATTTCAGAATACCCACTGTGATTTTGTGAGTTAACATAAGAGAGGGAAGTTTAGAAAAGTCCAATAAGAGATATTTACAAAGAACTGATAAGACATACTTACAAAATTGCTGAAGATGAGATATCACACTGATTTGCAATGTGCCTTCAATTTGAAACAGCTCTTATGATTATAATATGAACATTACCCTCACTTTTTCTATCTCAGTTTTTGTAAAATGATCAACAATGATTGAAAATACTCAGAACAGAAACCTATGGTTTGACAAGTTCATTTAGAAATTTGCAACTGATATCAAACTACTTATTTGAAATCATGAGATAGTTGTAAAAAACTTGATCACTTTTCCATATTCCCTTAACAAAGGAGTGTTGCCAAAATATACTATGTTTAAAAATCAGCTTACACTCACCTTCACATATACAAATACTTTCTTGTAAAAATATGAACTGCAGATTTAAGCTTTACCTCAATTATTGGAAATTTATTTGTTAAACTAATTGCAACTAATTACAGTCTATTTCAAACTTTCCTTTTTGAATAACAAACAATCTAAATAAGAAATCTACCAAGGAGTTGACAAAGTAAACCTGGCGGCTACACTTAAAAAGAAACTCCAATCTGTAATTAATAGGGTAAGAAATGGCTTGTAAATTTTAATGCCTCCAAAACAAAGCTGCCCTTCCTTAACAAACATAAAGAAGCATTCCTGACTACCATTAGAATGGAAGACGTCTCCTAAAGAGCAACACACTGCACCTCTTTGACTACACTCCCTCAAATGACCTAAAATTGGATGACTACATCAGATCCAAAGCTGCATCTACTGCTAAGAAGGTTGGGTTGCTGTGCTGAGCCAGGAAGTTTTTCTCATCAGAATTGATTTTGCACATTTATAAATCTACCATTAGTCCATGTATTGAATACTATTGCCATATCTGGTCGGGTCCTCCGGGTATTCATCTTGAGGTTCTTGACAAAATCCAAAGGAGAATCTGCAATATAATTGATCCTGACTTGGCAGCCTGCTTTTAGTCACTTTCTCATTGGCTTCCCTCTGTCTTTTCTGCAAGTATTTTTATAGAAACTTCTCTGACAATCTTCCCCACACGGCACCTTGACCACATGTATTTACTCATGCTACTAGATTGGTATTTAAGGTTTCATTCTTTTACTGACAAAATAATTTAAATGTAATCACCTCTTCTACTCTAATTGTTTCTTTTCCCACATTCCTTGTTTGTGGAACTCACTTACTTAAGTTTGCTTCCCTAACAGCTAAAATCTCCAAATTTTTAAATGCAATATCAACTGCCATCTTTTATCTGTTTGATTCCCATCCATCTCTTATCTTTCCTTCCACATTCCCTGTACTTTTTTTATTCTCTCACTGTAACCCCCTGTGCACCAGTGACATTTTTGCCTTGCTTGGGGTGAAATGATTAAAAAAAACTCTTATGAGCGGAATCATTTATTCCCATTGATAAGAGGAATTGTTTTAAATAAAGTGCATAAAGCAGGACCATTTCAATCAAAGCCCAAAACTTAGATTCTTCTAAGACCTTGAATATGTTTTATGCATGAACTTAAGAGCAGTTAGACATGATGCTTGACAAAAAGAAAGTGAAGTTCTAAGTGAGCTGTGGTGCATCTGTTAAAATAATTCTGCAGAAGTATGTACGTGATGACAATTCCCAACCATCTGTCAAGAAACTATAAATGTTTTTTTGATCAATTCACTCCAAGCAAGGTGATAAACCAACTAAGACACAAGCCGGGGGGGGGGGGCTTCTGTAAGTGAAAGAGAACAAAAATACTTTAGAAGGAACAAGAAACTCAATCCTAAACAAGAAAAAAAGAGATAAACTGCTACTCCTGTCAAAAGACCAGGTGAGAAATATATAAATAAAGTTAGATGTTGTGTCCGTAATCTCTCTAGGTTTCAATCAGGGTTCAATTGGTATAACTGGCTCAGGCTTCTTATCAGAACCTGTGTAAGTTACAAAATATTTAAGATATATTGAGCTTGATTATATCCTTGTATTTCATTCAGGAGATGACTGTGAGCAAATACCAACATCAACCAGCACAACATAAATCAGTAATTGCTACTGCTAGGACTCTATAAAACAGGATAAAGCTGAATAATCAAAAGGTTTACCTGAAGGAATCAGCAACCAGTTTCATGCAGCACCTAGTAACAATCACCAAGTTGCAACCACCTACTTGAGTTGGATTACAGTGACTGTGGAACCATAAATTACCTTGCAAAATTTCTGCCATGACTATCTACTTTTATGGAGCCAATCCAAAAGACTGTTACATAAAGATGCGCCATGGCTATTGTCTACTGAAGATGACGCAGCAATGAAGCAACTCATCTTAAAAAGAAATGTACTCACTTTTTACAACATGAGTAAAGTAACTGTTATTCAGTGAGATGCAAGCTCAGAAGGGCTTCATGCAGTCCTACTACAACAAGGAAATTCTGTAGCACCACAGTGGGGGGGGGGCTGTACATATTGAAAAAAATACTTGCAATTGTATCCCTACTAGAAAAGCACACATATGGACAGAGATCCATACTGTTCCCAAAACAAATGAAGAAACATCTTGAGAAAGAGATACAAATGCTTACATCTAATGCTAATATGTACTCAAAAGTATGATTTTTATGTAATATATGTGAAGCACATGTACATAGCAGAAATGTTATCACGGTTATTTATTTGACAGATGAGAAGAGCTGTTTAACAGAAGTTGAACGTTGAAATATCTTCAGCCTTCTTCTGATCCATAATAATAGGCTGATTTGTACAGTAGCAAATCAAGATAAAGTATTTGATCAGCTCAGCAAAACCATATTACAGGCCTGGCCGCCTGGTAAAGCAAACCTTCCGGCAACACTACACCCATATTTTCGCTTACATGAGGAGATGTCTGCTTATGATGACCTCTATGTACACATTCCTCACATCTTGAAGAGTTATATTAAATGTGCAATTCACTCATCACTAATAAGTATTAATGGATGACAAAACTGGTTTTTAATCATCTGAAAGAACCTTTGTTTTTGTCTTTTATCAGAACGGCCAATAGAGTGATTAATCGCAGCCTTCTTGGGTTAACATTTTCTGCTGACATGAATTAAGTGCTAGGTCAGTGTTATTGGTTTTGACCTTATTTCTTGCCTTCAGTCTATTTCCCACCACCACTGTGACATTACTTCCCTTTAACTTTTCTATGGTAATTTTATCTTTTGTACCTAGACTTTATGAATTAAAGTGCACTACTTGATTGGTAGCAAGGTCTCATCATTTTACAGTTGAAATGACTAGATTTACCTGTAAATTTGATGTTAACTGTTTTGCACTTCTTGTTTGTAGAATTCTGAATTCTCCTTTTCCAGTCAACTTTGATCTTCAAATATTTAATTAAATATAATGTTAATCGTAATTTCGTGTTTTCTTAATTTCTAATTTTTTATGGTACTCTCTCCTCAATAAAGTTTACTCCTCATATTTTTTCACACACAATAACACCTTGTGTCTTTGTGACTTTATTGCATCACTTGCAGGGAAATGACTAATATGAAAACCTAGAGAGCGCTAGGAAATCTGTTTTTTAACCAGGCATATGCAAGTACATTTCTTCATATGAAAAATGATACAAGTTCACAACAGAACATCTTAAAGATATGCTAATGTCACATGATATGCCTGACAATCGATGGGAAAATATTAGTGCTAACCTGTTTGAGTTTGACAGCATTGAGTACCTCATAACTGTTGATTACTATTAAAACTTTTGTTAAATAGATTGACATGGGCAGAGTACCACCTCAATCGTTACCAGCAAATTAAAGGTATGTAAAATGAGGTATGGAATTTAATGACAGCTGATTTCTGATGCTGGACCCCTGTTTGCGTCATAGTCATTTAAGCACATTTATTCTTTATTGATGAATAAGTATAGAATTAACATCAGAAAACTAGAAAAAATAACAACTTTTTCAACATTCTTTAAACAGAAACAACAGCAGTTTGAAACAAACTAAAAAATTTGCCTTTACTTCTGAGATGAGGGAGTATTTATATTATTTACTCTGTTTGGGCAGTTGTCCATATCTTTATTGCCATGCTTACGATGTTTCAACTGTTGTACACTCCAGTCTTCTTCAGGTGCTAGAAAATTTGAACTAAACCCTTTATGTCAATCACTGGGGTATATCATTCTCATTCCATGCGCGATACCACTTCTGAATGCCATGTAGTTGTTTCCCTTTAACTCAACTCTAAGTTATTTATTCACAGCTGCTGTAACCAGGTACTGAACTCACAACTCTTTGGGTCAAGTCACTGGACCATGTAAGTTCACACCATGCATTAGAACAGATGAAACCATGATGGACTTAATCCTTGGGACCATAATCCTCTTCAAAAGTGATGGATAATTGTGACAGTTCTGGAGCTAATACATGGAATGCCATTCTGGACCCCAAGCTAGATAGGGAGCAGGTGGCTAGCAGAAGGTTGGGCAATTGTAGCCTGGTTGACATGATCGATGATTTCGGGCTCGTCAATAGATACCAGGTGAATCACCCTGGGGGAAGATGTGGATGTGAGCACTTAATTGGCCTTCTACCCAGATAGCTAGCTATCTGGACAGAATCTTAGTGAGAACGGTTGATCTAGATTTGTTAGATAGTTCCATGTTCTGCTAGGTAGGCTATTCAAACCACAAACACCTTTGTACTCAGCTTGCGTCAGATCGTAGGCCTAGATTGACTGGACATTGGAAGTTCAGCATGTCTTTACTGGACAAGCTGGACTTCCAGAAATAACTAACTAAATTAGTGAGTGGGAATTAGTGGGGATGGTTATTGGGAATAGGTAAAGGGAGAGGCTTAATTATAGCATTAGGTCTTTCACTGCTGACTATAGTCATTGACTCACCCTAGCTAAGGCTAACAAGGTGAAAAGACTTAAAGATAGTCTGTTCCAGGAGGAGGAATATAGGGAGATAGCTAGGCAGATCCTGGAGTGGTTGGATTGCAAGCATTACCAGGATCAAGTAGTTAGACATATGTTAAACAAGATGTCTAATAAAGCCATGAGTATGGGTGCAGAATTGCTTTTAAGAGATCTAGCAAGGTAGCATTCAATATATTTGAGAGGTCAAGACCCCAGAGTGTTGTACTCTCAGATCAATCAACAATATGTGCGAGGCGTTTTGGTGGCATTTTGATAGCCACTTTATTAAGGAACCTGGTCTCCGTGAGGAAGAATTTTGCAGCTATTTATCTAACTTTCCTCAACTTTTGTTGACTGACAGGTGAGGTCACCGCAAGGGTGAAATCACGAAGAGCAAAGTTCACTTGGCATTGAAGAGGGTCAGCAGGGGCAAGTCTCTGGGACTTGATAGTCTACCCTGTGAATTGTACTTGAGGCTGTAGCACATCTTTGAACCAATTTTGACAGTGGTGTTCAACAACTGGATCCGGCAGGGCTCCATGCCCGACTGAATCTCCCGGGGTGGGATACACTGTTGAAAACGTTCAGAGGTTTTGGGAAGGGCTTAGATGATTACAGGCCTATAACTCTGTTAAACACAGAGTAAAGATTTTGGTCAAGATCTTGACGGAGTGTTTATAGTCAGTTGCCAAGATTTTGTTGGAATCCGAGCAGACTTGTGCTGTGAAGGGTAAACAATTCAGCACAACCTGCACTTTATCCGCACAATCATAGAAAGTGTAAAAGCTGATGAGCAAACCATGCTGATTGATTTGGATCAGTCCAAGGCATTTGATAGGGTCGACCATTGGTATTTGGCAGCTGTCTTGCAGGCCACCGGATTCAAAACTGACTTCTGCTGTTGGATCAACCTGCTGCATCACTCCCCCAGTGCTGTGGTACAGGTAAACGGAAAGCAGTCAGGCGCTTTTGTGCTGTCTCAGTCAATTCATCAGAGTTGCCCACTGTTGCCTCTACTTTATGCTTTGGCATTGTAGTCCCTCCTTCGCCGGATAAGGGACATGGTATGCAGTCTGGCTCTATGCAGAATCGCTGTCCCTGATGGGGCTCGAGACAGGGTTTCTGAATACACTGATGACGTATCCATTTTCGTGACATCTGGGATAGCATTGAAGTAGTACAGAAGGTGCTTGAGTGGTACAAGGTGACAGGGGACAAAATAAATTACAACAGGTCTTTGGGTTTACAGTTAGGTGCCTGGAAGAGGGCCTCGCTTCTGGGACCCTTCACTTGGACTGAAGGACCTGTCCGCATTCTTTTCAGACCAGATCTTCAGTTGGAGAAGAATTGATCGGAGGTATTGGCAAATTTTGAAGCGGCGGTCCAGACTTGTCTTTAATGGCGGTTGTCCATGAATGGGAAGGCTGAGGCATGTGTTATGTCTTTCCCATCATCTTTTATTGGCTGTTGGTATTCCTTTTTTGTGATGACCATAAGAAGGCAGGTGGACGCAAACATCAGGTCAACAGAGATGTTTGTTCCAAATGTTCGGATCAAGAGGGGCTAGTATACCGAGTCATAGACATGCCTCAGGATTGGCTTTCATATGCCGCATGTTGACAGAGAATTCGATTTTGGAGAGGAGTTTAGGGATGCCTTTCATAGCCTTGATATCACTCCGCCCGTTTCAAAATTCTTACTCGATTGTCAAGAGGTGTTAGCCCACTGACCTTACTCGGCTGTGGAGGCACTTGTATCATTTATTAGTGGAGGAGGTCGTGATCGGCTTGGCTTGTTTGTGACCGAGTCATGCTCATTTTGGTCTTGGGCGCCAGCAGCGAATTACCTCAGTAACCCTGAGTTTTTGATTGCTTGGCGATTGATTCGGAAAGGGGCTATCTCTCAATGACATGACTATCAGATGGGGTGGGTGGACTTGCCTGACTGTCATCAGGGTGACCTTAGTTTAGAAGAAATGGCTGAACACGCCTTCTACCATTGTCCTCAGGTGTGCTCTTTCTGGGACCATGACGGCTTGTATCGCTTCTGAACAGCGCATTTCCATCAATCTCACGTACGCGTGCTATAATGTATCGCCTCCGTATTCTGGGGTGAAAAGGATTGTGTTTCTGACGTTGCTGGCCGAAGTGGGAATGGTGATCTGGACGTCGTGCATGGAGGGAATCTAGTGATGTGAATGTTATTCTTATCAGCATCTGATTAGATTCTTTGAGAATCAGCTCAAGATCAGATCTGATAGAAAGTGGTTGATATCGACAGATTTCAGCAAAAGTTGGGTGACTCTGGTTTGCGTTATTGGGGCTAGTCTTGATTTTCTTTTTTAAGTCTATTATGGTACAACGAGGCGGTTTCCTGTGAACCCTTCCCTGGTTAAGTTAGACTTCTTTTATGTACATAGTTAATGTGTGAAAATGTGTTTCTAGCCTATTTCCGGCTTTCTTTTTTGTTATGATCTAAGTCAAGATTCCCAATCCCCCAGTTTGTTTTTGTTCCTATTTTTTCATCTTGACTGAGTCAGTTTTTGATTTTCCCATTCCATTATTTATTTTATCCTTTCCCTCTCCCTTAGTGAGTGTGCTACTTGATTTTGCCATTTGGTGGAATACAGCAGCCGGGCCGTGTCTTACTAACATATGTTTGAAAATTTTGCTATATTTTAATTTGTTTTGGGCATTTCATCCTATCATTTTTTCATTTTCCTATCATTAAACTTTCAAATATATTTTTGTATTATTGTATATAGAATCAATTTTTTATGTCATAGGTTTTGTTTTCCCTTTTTTAGATACCTCTGTAAATATGTAGTATTCTTTTATGTGGTGGATTGGAAGGTGATGGATGCGTTATTGTGGAGAATGAAGAAATTGTAATGAGTGATTGGGTCGTGAATCTGATTAGCTGGGTAAAGGATAGTAAAAGAGTACCAACCTCAACCCACCTACTTTCGGCCTTGTGCCACATTTATTCTAACAAATTAATAGATATATGCTTCAATAATTAGTTATGTCTTAATAATCACTGTCTATGTACTTATTGCTCTCATTTGCAATAACCCTTTCTTCTTTTCATCTCCTATCGTGTTGGTTGTTTTTCACCTCGAGTAACAACCTTGTATACTGTAACCTTTTCTCAAGGATAGAACAGTTACACACAGGCTAGTTTCTGGTACTGCCCAACCCAAGACATAATCCCACTCAAGTAATAAGAACCAGCACTTCTCAATGCCAATAAATAACTGGTCCGAAACGAGGAACTTGAGTTGAGTAAGAAAACTATTGAAAGATGAGCAGAAAGCTCAAAATTTACCTTACATGTGAAGTTGATAGTGATGTTTATATGTGCCCATGCATCGACTGGACGAGCATTCATACGAAGCGGAAAATATTGACATCACTTACAAAAGATCATCAGAACTAGGGGAGCATAAGCTGAATCGTCAGCCACTACCAATCTCTATGCAAATAACACAATGTGCTTCACCACCTATCCCCACTAGCTACAGCTGTCCTATGTGAGGCAGCTAACATGATTGGATTAATAAAATGCAAAACTCCTGTTGGGTTTCACACACGCGCTGGAAGAGGGATACTACAACCAGCAGACCTGAAAGACTATGTGAAGCAAATCAAGTCTCTATATACAAAAAGTGGGAAGTTACATTATTGTTTAATGAATGCTCCTTGTTGTGTTACTATTTAGTACATGTTCTCTATTTAATGTTAAAACGTGATTCTCGCCCATTTTGTATCCCCCCTTCTTGTTTACACAAATAAAGCCGGTTACAGTAAAGTTTTCCCATTCATAAAACTGTGTTTTGCCGCTCTTTCAATGGCTTAGTAACATTAATGAAACAGTTTTTGAATTGTAGTCTTTAATAAGTTTCCACGGCTTTCTAAGAAACTCAAGTATCTCTTCAGCCCGTTACCACCGTGTTCCAAAAGGTGTGTTGTGTTGTTTGTTTTGGTATAATTATAAGATAACACAAACTTGAATTAATGATGTTTATTTTTGGTATAAAACTTTAGGTTTTTACATCAAGTTACAACCTTTAAATTTTGAGTGGATACAGGAGCAGACAAGCTAAATTCTCTTCACTGTGTGATGATAGTAGTAAACGAGCCTATCCCTTCTGGACTCTAGTGGTCAACTGAATAGCGTCTTTCTCTTTTCAAAACTCCTACACAAAACTACTGTCCTTAACTCCTTACTCCCACTCTTACTCCTACCAAAAGAAACGGTTCCTTAATTTGCCGCCCAATTTTGAATTCTTGGCGTCAGTGTGTCTACCTTTTTCTATTTTTAGAACACTCGCCATTTTATAAACCATAACAGAAGTTCCCCCTTTAGAACGGAGTGTACTAATAATAATAGTACTCGTTATATTTCTTCCAGGAAACTTTTCAACCTAAACTAGATTTTGTATTTATCATGGGAGAATCTTCTTTTTTATTTCTTGTATTCATTTTTTGTTCTGAATCACTAAGCGTTTTGTTTTTATTCATCTTTTCTTCTACTTGTTTCTCTACTATTTGTTTTTGTACTTCTATATGTGGTTTCAACCTGTCCACAGAAACTTGAGTATCCATATCATTATTTATCTTAACCAGAAAATATTTAGGTGTTCGCTAAAGGACTGTGTAGGGACCTGAATAGGGTGCCTCCAATGGTTTTTGAACACGATCCACTCTAATCCAAACTTTATCACAAGTTTGAAGTTTTTCTGGGACATAAGATTTTGCGAACTTATTAACTCTTTTGGTGAAGTCTCTCACATCAATTTGTGACATGGTTTTATGTAAATCTCTTGTGAACATTTGAGTTATAGCCTCCTCACTTGTGCTGTCTATTAGTAGCTGTGGTAGCAAACATTGTGTGCCTGTAACAGCATAAAAAGGAGAAAAATCAGAGCTATTGGGCATACTGCGAATCCCAAGAAATACTATTGGAAGAGCTGAGAGCCAGGACTCTTTTCATGCTATAATAGCAGTTTTAATGGTCCTGTGCATTTTCTCAATCAAACCATTACATTGAGGATGATAAGCTGTCGTACATAGTCTATAAAAACCAATTATTTTTGCTACTTCACTAAACAACTCACTTTCAAATTGTCGGCCTCTGTCGGTTATAACATGCAGCGGGACACCCCACGTGTGACCCACGTGTTTATAAAAGCCTCAGCTACACTAGCTGCAGTGATTTTGCAGATGGGTTGTGTTTCTACCCAATGAGTTGTGCGGTCAATACATGTGAGGATATATCTATATGGGCTGATGTAACTGCTATTTGGGCTTTTTGCTGGTGGGAGTGATCCTACTATATCTATATGGACTGTGTGAAATCTAGCTGATGGCATTTCTAATGTCTGTATAGGTGATTTTGTATGTTTGTAGACCTTTGCTTGTTGGCAGGCTGTGCATGATGGACAAAAGTCTTTGATTGATTTATCCATGTTTGGCCAGTAATATCTAGCTTTAATCATCTTAATGGATGATTTAATGCCAGGGTGATTTATGGAATGGATATTATAGAATATGGACTCACGCAATTTAGATGGAACAAAAGGTCTGGGGTAAGACGTTGATAAGTCACACCATATAAATTGGTTATCTCCAGGTATGGTGATTTTTTAAGTCCTGAAAAGATTGAATTTCTGTATCAGATGCCTGTGCTTCTGCAAGTGCAGGTAAATCACACGCATCTATTTGTACAGCAAGAGTTGGTCGGGATAGACAATCAGCAACTATATTCTGACTAAATTTTACATGTTTAATATCTGAAATAAATTCTGTCAGGATAGCTAATTGTCGTTGTTGTCTGTCTGATTTAGCGGGGTTTAAACTATAAAATGCACCACACAATGGCTTATGGTCAGTTAAAAGTAGCACTTGGCGACCTTCTATGAGGTGCCGGAAGTGCAGCACTGACAAATAAGCTGCTAAAAGTTCGCGATCGAATGTAGAATATCTCATTTGTGTTTGTGTTAATTTTTTAGAGAAAAATCCAATCGGTATTGGATTTCCTTCCACCATTTGGTGCAATGCCACACCGACAGCATAATTACTACTGTCAGTGACTAATTGATAATTTGTACAGTTAGGTTCAGTGTGAGCTAATGAGGATGTATCATTAAGTTCCTTAATTACAGAATTGAAAGATTGTCGTTCAGATTCATCTAATGTGAACGAGCCTTTAGGGGATGACCTCATTCTCTCAGATAGGGGTAAGACTATCTCTGAAAATTTTGGCATTAATTTTCTATAAAATCCTACCATTCCAAGAAATCTGCGTAGCCCTTTTGCATCCTTAGGGTAAGGAAAAGATTTTAATTCTTCTATTTTACTAGTTGTAGGTTTAATGCCATCTACGCTAATATGAAAGCCTAAGAAATCTAGTGAAGTCACATTGAAAACAGATTTTGTGGCTGAAATTTTTAAATTGTGTCCATTTAAAATATTAAAAACAGTTTCAATGTCTTTTTTATGAGAAATCTCATCACTGCTGAAAATTGAAATGTCATCAATATATATATAAACACAATCAATGTCTTCAAAGATTTTGTCCATATACCATTGAAATGTAGCTGACGCATTTTTTAATCCAAACGGCATATAATTATATTCATAAAGACCAAATGGGATGGTGAGAGCAGTTTTTGCTACATCGTCCGGATGCATTTTAATTTGGTGATAGGCTGAAATCAAATCGATTTTGGAGAATCGTCGTTTGTTCGCAAGTTTTGCTGAAAAAGAGTCTATGTTTGGTATAAGGTACCTGTCAGTCTTGGTTATGCTATTGAGAGAACGATAGTCTCCACAACATCTAAATCCTCCGCTTTGTTTAGATACTATATGTAGTGGGCTAGACCACTCGCTTTTGGAAAGGGAAATCACTCCGTCTTTTTGTAGGATTTTAAATTCGTTACGCGCGGCTTCCAGTTTTTCTATTTTAAGCCGCCTGGGTTTTGCAAATACTGGCGTATGGCTTCCTGTGTCAATTCTATGGTAAACGCCACAGTGTTTTTTGTTACTGTTCTTATGTGGTGTGATTAGGTTCGGATATTTTTCTTTAATCATGTTCCGTAAGTTTTATAATTTAGCTTTCAATTAAGCTAAAATTAAAATTTCAAGAAAAAGTTTTTATTTTTAAAAATTCAGTTTAAAACTTAGGTATCGAAAATTAAGTGGAGGTACCTCCTTGAATATTTTCGCACACGCATGGACGCGTGTATAACAGCACCCAACCTAGCCTAATGAAATGTACATGGGGTCTTAGCACTTTAACCCGGCTAGAAACGCCAAGCACACCATACAAGTATCAATAAATTATTAATAAACGTATATTTTTGTCATCAATCAGTCGCCACAATTGAAATCAAGAAGAGATAATTTAACGATTTCTTTCAGTGATTTGTATCCTTTTCTTTCTGACTTTGATGTCTCTCTGCTTAATTCCTGATCAATTTTAGACAAGGTAATCTACAGAGAACTTTTGGTTTAGTGGAATCAATTAAGGAAAAATAAACGTTAGTATGTAGTAGTTGACGAGGGGTCCTCTGACTAATTTAGATTTATGAGTCGACTCGACGCAACCTTGGTCATATCTTAAAGCAGGATTTAAGAAAGAACAAAAAGGCGAAAGTAACCAGAAAAACAATGTATTGACAAAGGTTACATGGGGTTGAGAAAGCATGCATGAGAAAGTGAAAAGGAAAAAGTCATTCCCCTTCGTCTGTTCGTAGAAACAAAATAAGATGTATGAAGTTTTTACTCTAGCTGAAAGAAAGGTTTGTAACAATTGTTAAGATTTTCGTAAAGAGTTCAAAGTTCAAATCCTTGATGAAGAAAGTCAGACAGAAGACAAAGTTCTGTGTCTGTGTGTGCGTTGAGTAGAGAGAGAGAGAGACACTTACATGCGAATGTAGCAGTCGGTGGATTTCTACTGACGAACGTTGGAAAAATTGTGGAATTATGTCTAGGAAGTTATTTTATGTAAAGTCCTGTTTGAATGAAAGTTAATGTGCATAGTGTTAATGTCGGAGAAGAAAAATAAAAGAAATTTTGCGCCACTAATTGCTACACGCAATTAGTGCGCGTGTGTTTGTGTGAGTTAGGAAGGTATGTTTGCACTTGTCCCGGGACGAAATCCTAACTAGTGTACCACGTGCTGTTTTCCGTTTTTATTAGCATCGTTTTTGGCAGGAACCAGTCATCACGTGGAACGCCGAGTGATCATGCGTGTGTGTGTGTGTGTGTGTGGGTGTCAATGTATGGAACCCTACAAGTATTATTATAGAGCTCGGTAATACTCTCCGTTTGGTGGCAATCGACTTTTACCAGTTGCAACGAATTTAAAGCATCAACAAAGTATGGACAAAAACAACTTACAGATGTTTGCAGAGCAAACTTATGTCTCATAAAAAAAGATATATACTTGATCATTTCATTTGCTTACCAAAATTTATGTGACAAATATGAACTGTCATATTTTGTGACATTTATATATTTTTGAATGCTCTTTTTATTTCACTACACCTAATTAACTATTCTACTCTTGTTGATTTATGACTTAGTAAATACTAAAAATGTTGTCTCATTTTTATTTTTTGTTGTAAAATCATTATGCCTGTATTCTCTCAATGGGACAAAAAGCCGCTTAAAGAAAAGCCTTGTCCTCACTTTACCATTTGAAGAGTTTACGTTTAAAAGGAAATGTTAACCCTTTAACTTCGAATTAGTGTTATGGTGGTTTTGGTTTGATGAGGTTATCTTATAACAATGTCGCTTCCAACAATATAGCCTTGTCTGACAAGACACCGACTAGGTGGCGCTATTTTACGACAATGAATACACACTGTCTCTTTTACTCCAGATATAGTGTCATATTCTCAAACTGATTGGCCAGAAAATCCAACTTTTTGCACAGACTGTCGTTGTTCTTGATGTAGGATATCCTGCTGGAGAGGAGGGTCTGCCTTTTGTCTTTTCCTCACAACTTCCTTTCAATTACCGAGGCCATCGGGGGCCCTTGCTGGACGCTACCTCTGCTTTTGCTATTGTTGTTTAAGACTTTGGGGCAGTGTTTGTTTTTTCTGGGGCATGCCTTAAACAAGTGCCCGTGGCGCAACACGACCAGCACTGGAGTCGATATCCTTCTACTATGACCAACATTCTTTTGTTGCGACAAATTAGTATGTCGGGATATGTCGAGAAAGTCTTTTCGGGACATGGTCACCTGAAAAACAAAGTTTCCGTTTTACTTATTATCAGAGAGACATCCCAGACTTGTCCATATTTCACGGTCCTTGGTAATACTCGCGGGCAAAACAAGCATGGTTACCCTTGTTTTTCGGATGCCCATGTATTCTGTTTAAAGACATACTGTCTTCGCCATCAAGATGCTTCCGGTCAGTTTCTTCGCCTCCTTCGGAGGCAGCAAGATGTCTCACATGACGTTCGATCTCTTGGCCAGGATTTTCGGAACAATTTTCAGATTTTTCAGCACCACTTTCATGGTTTCCGTGCTGACCCTAATTAATTCCTGTGTTTTTACGTCAGTGGTCAACAGGGAAATTGTCACGACGTCCAAGGCTGTGGGTATTGTCAAAAACTCATTTTCTTTTTATAAAATGTTCATATTTGGCCTGGAGTTGAGCATAGTAGCTCGCATCTTTTGGGGTTCTCTTTTCGGTTCAAGCCGTTTTAGTGGGTGCAGGTTGTTCTCTCTGCTCCGGTGGTGGCCGAGGTCAGGGTCTCACTACAGAAAAATACTAAACAGTTCGCCCCAACAGTGTCACTTGGCACAAAAAGAAATTTACAAATTTTGTAAACAAAAAAAAAAAAGAAAGATTCTATGAGTAAACTTAAAACAACAAAAAGATGAAGTAAAATTAAATTAAGAACGAAAGAGAAAAAACGTATAAAAAGACAGATACAGTAACTAAAAATGGATTACAACTTAAAAGAAAAAAATTAATCAAAAATTAAAAATAAAACAAACTTCAGGCTAAACGGTGGTTACAAAACTGATAAAAGAAAACAAAAATGCAAAGAAAAATTAGAAAATGTCCAAAACTAAACAAAAATAAAGCAAAATGTAAAGTAAACTTTTAAAAAATCAAATTAAAATATAAAATAAACTTAACCGAAGCTTCAAAATTGAACTGCGTTTGAATCAAACGTGACCACTGAGTCTGTCCTAGGTCGGAAAAGAAAGAAAGCGCACACGTGATTCTTCTTGTTCCTAGATGAACGTCATGCAAATATTTGGTTGCGCATAAGATAAACAGTTGTTGCAAGAGTCACGTGATCGATGGTTGCCTCGGAATGTGAAGGGAAAACTGTTGAAACGAGTAGCTGCTGTTGCGAAGTTTATCCCCCTCAAAATTTTACAATATAATTTAAAAGTAACTGTTCATTTTGATTGTACATTTAACAATAAGAAACACGAATAATGTACATTTGTAAATTATGACCTTTAAACTCCCAAGAAAACTTTCATTATCACGTGGAAGGTCATTTTAACCTTATTTTAAAATTAACTTGAAATGCTAATTCAGAAACGAAACCCTGCATGAAATAAACTTAGACAGTATAAAAACCTTTAAAATTAATTTTGTAAAGTTTAGGCTCCTCTGTATATTAGCCATTTACTATTCATTCATTGACAAACAACCAGCACTTCTTCCGGTTGAAATTTATAAGTTTTTCTTTTTTAGTTTTAGTTTTCAGGAAAATAGGTTTCTCATGTTCAGTTGCTTCTATCCCTTTTTTCAGTTATTGATGGGGAATTTCCTTCGTAATCTTTTATTTGAAGTAGTGTGGGATGTCAACATCTTCATTATGTCGTCATTTCCTCTTTGTTTGAGTTATGGTAATGTTATACTCGTGCTTTAGAATAGGTTAACAGATCTGAATAAAATTGACTTTTCCGATCACTTTCAGAAGCCCAAATATAAAAAAAAAAACTGATATTCTGGAATTCTTGATATTTTATTTTTCTCTTGGTTATGCCAGTAATTCAAATTGAATTTCAAGAGAAAGCACTAAATATATGTAATTCCCATTTCTTCTGTTCACCAAGACTTAAGCTCCATTTTTATGGAACTTGTAAAACTCAAAAAGACATGTCTATATATGGTAACACTAGATTCTACAAATCAGTCTGGAATTCAGTTATTGTACAGATATAATAAAACAGAATGCGTGAATAGAATAATTTAGATAGAATTCTATTTACTTTTCAAAGAATTAGTTCTTTTTGTTCCCTACATATTTTGAGCTACACGTACGTACACACACGCAATATATATTATGAGACACACGCATGCACACAAGATTATGAGATACACACACAATATATATTCTCCGACATAGAAACCCACGCACGCGCAAGATATATCATGAGATGCAGATGCAAGATTCTATGAGACACGAGGAATATGACGCACACACACAATATATATAAGTGTATGAAAGATTTTCCAGCAAAAAAAAAAAAAGGTTTACAACGATTTTAATCTAATTTCTTCAAAACGTGATGAAAGTTTATATTCCCACTTCTTATATACTTCAATTCACCCCAAGTAAGGCAAGAGGTTACCGTGAGAGAAAATACTGAAAACATGGTTTATTGAGTAAAGGATAAAAGATGAACAGAAATCAAGAAGAAAGAAGATGGCAATTGACGTTGTATTTAAACTTTTTGAGATTGTAGCTATCAGGGAAGCAAGTAAATGGAAGGGAGTTCTACAAAAGAGAAGTGCGAGAAAAGAAACTGTTAGGGTAGATGTGACGGTTACATTTAACTATTTCAATGGTAAAAGGGTGAGACCTTGATGCCAATCTAGTACCACACGTAAATTCACGTGGTCGGGGCACGAGGGAGAAAAAGCTCGTCAAAGTATTTATCATGAAAACATTTCTAGAAAAGACAGTGAAGCTGTCACATCGGTGAGAAAGTGACTGAAGTCGTGATGCTCAATCAGGATTGATTACATTGCAGATCCTTCATTGGATTTTGTCAAGAACCTCAATATGAATAACAGGAGCACCCAACCAGATATGACAGCAGTATTCAACACACGGACAAATGATGGATTTATAAATGTGTAAGTGCTTACCTATAACCAATGGTTAATACTAGAAAATGAACTGAACACTTTACTAATAAAGAATAAATGTTAGAATAAGCACTATAAGAGAATGCTGAAAAGTTCTTGGCCTAACCAAGTATTTGTAGTGATAGATAACGTAGACATAGAAATCAAGACTGCATAGTGACAGTCAGTTTCATGCATATAGTAATGTTCAAGCCTGGCTTTGATCTTTAGCAAAGAGCACAGATTTTTTGATACACAGGAGAGATAATCTACGCATAATTAATCACATCATATTTAGCGGTTATTATTCTAGTCTTGAAATAAATCTTTGTTTGGAAGAATATATTCAAGCAAATATATAAAATGTATCCACTTGAGATTTCTCAAGAGTCATTTTCAAACATTTTAAACTCTTGAAGTGTCATTCAAACTTAAATATTAATTGCATTTCTTTCCAAAATATTTATTCTTGATTATAAAAATTAAATCAGTTTCTGAGTAAGAACACTTGTAATTAATAAAATGCATATATATATATTTGTGATGTACATAGCAACAGACAGAAAGATTGATACATATTTTTCCATTTTCTCACAAGAAAGTGGCATATGGTTGCTTCAACATGCTGAACTAAAAATGCCTTTATCACTTTTGTATTATACAAATATTGGATTGTATTTCCTTTGAGGAATTGTTGTAAGTGGAAAGAACAACAAATGAGTCTGGAGCTCTAAAGGAAGAATATAAAAATATTCATAAAGTCTTGTCAAGTTGACTTTAGATAAATTGATAGAAACCCACAGAAAATGGGCGTCAAATAGGAAAGGAATCACCCTGATCTATATTTGAATGTAACTGCTTATAATAGGTCTCTTAGTGTCACTACAAATACATATTTTCGTTGATAAGATTTCTTGAATATCGAAGCTGGTAAATGAAAATAAATAAATTTACTGTTTAATAAATAAATCGAGCATCTACTCAGATATGGATATCTGCTAAAATAATGCTTAAACTTATAAAATATGTTGGATTAACAAATAAAAAAATTATTACTTCTTGAGAAATATGCAGGGTCTTTAAAAAGTATTTTTACATACTTTGGGGCAGGTTCCTCAAGCCAAAACAATAGGGGCTTGCAAAATCATTTGATACCCTGTGGGAGTGTTTGGAAAGGTCTGCTACACAATGATCTGACAAGTGCATGTAGAAGCAAGAAGAAAATGTTTGGACATTTGTTATGAGTTGTTGTGTTGAGGTGCAATGATGGCCTTTTGGACATATGTTTATGTGGACATTTTACCTTGTTTTGGGGGTCAGGAACTCACCCACAAAGTTTGTAAAAACATTTTGGGTTGTATCTTGGAATGTAAATTTAACAGCATCTACTAAAAACTTCAAACTTAATAACTGAAAAATGAAGGATTTGTGGTCATATGTTTATATGGCCTTTTGTCCTTGTTTTGGTATGAGGAACCCACCCCAGAAGTTTGTAAAAGATTTTTTGACACACCCTTTTATATATATATATATATATATATATATATGTGTGTGTGTGTGTGTGTGTGTGTGTGTATAAAGACCCTAAGATGCCAGTGTTTATTGAGTGTAAACAAATATAAGACAAAAAAAGATTATTAAGAAGAGAGAACAATAAAAGAACAGAAATTAATGATTAATGTTGCATTGACATTTTTCAAAATCAAAGTTGATTAGAAAGCAAGAAGCCAGAAAAGAGCTTCAGAAATGAGAATTGATAAGGAAGAAACTATGAGCATAGAACCTACAGTTACACCTAGAAATTTCTACAGTAAAATGATGAGACCTAGCTGCCAATCTGGAATTGCATTTAAATTCATAAAGTCATAGTACCAAAGAGGAAATCTCATCAGAACAATTATCATGAAAATGCTAGTAGACATGGCACAGGAAAGATATGTTACTTAAGTACACATGTCTGTATGTGTGGAACAGGTTTGTATGACAATCTATAAAGAACTTGCATATCAATCTAAAGTATATACATATTGATTTTCTGTCTCTATGATGATTTAGATATTGTAAGTATATGACTATCACATTTGTTTTTTTGTCAAGGCAGAGGTTTTATTTTTTCATAAAATTTCTTAATTTTCCTGTCATAATTTTTCTATTTCTTTTTTTCTGAATGCAAAAAATATCTTTTGCTTCTGATATTTCAAAATATATTTGATCAACTCAAAATATGTGTCTGGTGCATGAAATTGATGGATATAGTTCAAAATAATCTATATCTTGTTATGATATTCATTTTATAAAAACGCATATATGTGTGTTCATAGTGTATTTAGTATATTTGGATTAATAATATGCCTCCAAAATGAAATTACTCTATTTTAGTCATTATTCATAACCTTTTTCATAGTCCTCGGTATGGCAATAAACTACATCTGGCAACAAAACCTCTGATCAGAAGTTTTGAGAGGACATGTAACTACCTTTTTTATTGCTATCATTGCCAGGTCCACCCTGACTCATAGTAGTAGCACCTGTTAGGATCCCAGTTATTGGCAAACAATGAACCCTCCAAACTGGGGTCAAAATACCGTGAAACTATAAAAATTCATTTTTGTATAAAAAATACAATAATAGGTATTTCTAGTAAAATTACCAGCAGTATCTATTTCTAATGAAATTATCGACGATTAAATTTTATGGTACATATTTAATTGAAGCCATAAAATTATGTTAAAATATTTATATTGCAGCATTAAATAATCCATAGCAAATGATATGCCACTAGACCAACAATCAAAGAAGCTTTTTTACCTTTTATAAGTAGAGTTCTCTTAGTTTAGCAGCTTCTTGTGTCTTCCAGTTCTAAGGTTTTTATTGATATGTAGTGCAATGATGATATTACATAATTTCATTCACTGTAAAGCTAGATAATCTTTCTTGCTAAAATTTAGCAGATAAAAGATGGTAATTGATATTGCATTGAAACTTTTGCTTTATGTTCATAGTTTATTAATATATTGTAGATTGAAGTTATCAAGAAAGCATGCAAATGGAAGTAAGTTCCAGAAATGGGAAGTGCAAGAAAAGAAACTGTTAGAATAGAAGAGGTGGTTAAACTTAACTATTTTGATGGTAAAAATGTGGGGTCTTAATACCAATCTAGTAGCATGGGTAAATACATGAGGTCAAATATGAGTATGTATTAGTTTATTACAGTTTAATTTTCTGCCAGACTACGAAGATGGAGAAGTCTTTCAATATAACTCTGCTCTTTGCCACATTTCACTTGCAAGAAAATAGATTCATGTGGATGATGATGTTTAACTCTAGGAAAATTGGCCATCGTAAAGTCTTACTCTCAATAATTGAACCCTTATGGTGGGAACAGAAGAAACACGTGCTCTACTGAAAAGCATGCAATCACCAAGATCTTTGTGATTTCTGTCAAGAAGAATGGGAAAAATTTCTAATGAGAAAATCTTGACCATTTTCTAGTCAATGGCACATCAAAATTCAGGCAATTATTTAAGGCAAAAGGCAGCAGCATGACTTACTAACACCATACTTTGATATTTTGTAATTTCTGTAATAGTAATGAGTACTTCTTGCAAAACAAAATTCTTTTTAACTCAAGAAAAGAGTTGAAAGTTGAAACTTTTGCTCACGGTCAAATATTTTTGTACAACCTTTTTACTGAAAATATTCTTACATAAAGCATTAACAAAAATGCAGTAATTTTTTTCTGGCTCTCACAAATCATAAAATCTACTGAGGAAAAACATACTGCTAACCATTCAAAAGTAATTGATTTACCAAGTTGTCCCAAAAGTTTTAGATGCCAGTGTAGACTTAAGAAAATATGTTCTCATTTTTGACAGGTGAGAAAAAAATTAACTTCACACACACACACACACACACACACACACACACACACACACACACACTGCATATTTATTTGAGAGAAATGATATGAATCATATTTTCTTTTGTATAATACAATTTGAATACAATTTAACTCTGAGTTTCTAAAACTAAAACAGAATACATTATATCATTGAGCATATGAACCTGTATTACACCTGTCTCCATGTAATTCTTTGAAAAAGTTGTGCCATATTATCCAATGAAACCTTGATATTGTACATAAATCTCCCTAAAATATTTAAATTTTCATGATATAATCAAAATCAACTGCTAATTTAGCCACTCTGTGTTTCTTCTAATTTTTTTTTAGAAACTTATTTTCAAATTTTTAGAAGAAACTTGCAAATGAGATATACCTGGTAATACATTTTAAGATGTTAATATGTCATACTTTTCTGTTTGATATGAATTTATTATATTTCTATAAATTTAGAAGGTATGCTGAAGTAATGGAAAATGTCTTAGATTGAGGAATCAGAGCAGCAAGTTTGAATTCCAGTCATATTCATTATATTCATTTATGGGCTAATATCTTTGGGAAAAGTATAAATCCATCTCTTCCTGCCCTCCTACTTTTGGTAAATAACAGGACAGACTGATTAAAACAGCCCTGGGTAGCAACCAGTTGAGAAGGAGGAAAACACTGAATTCAGACCATCCTAAAGAGGGTTAGGCTCTATCATGCCTAAGACACACTATTGTTGCTACAGTTGCAGTACAAGAACCCCTTCAATCCTAATAGGTTCTAGAACTCTTGATCATGATATATTAATAAACTATGAAAATAAAGCAAAAATATCATCTTTTATTAAGAATATAGAGAAAAAACTTAACCAAAAAACAAAATCAAAATATAGACAAGATTTATCTTGTCTATATTTTGCAATCTTGTTGTTTCAAATAAGAGGGATTTTATAAGGTGAGTAAAAATTTCTGAAAATATTTACTTGTGTATAATAGAACACCCACCACTTTTTTTGCTTATAATTTTCATTCAAAATTTCTTGTACTATGCACAAGAAAATATGGTCATAATATTTGTGTGATTGCCATATTCTTACTGAAAGGGCCTTCTTGGAAATGTTTCTTGTACATACCACATATCCTTTCTGTATGTAGGCAATTCATTTTCTCCACAACTTGTTCATTGTTTTATCCCTTATCATCATCCTTGACATTTTCTTCTGATACCATTTATACAATATCAAGTACGTTACTTACAATTTCAGGGTCATTAAATTTATTTTGGTAAAAATTCTGCAACTTTTGACAGCACCTCATTATATATGATCAACCTAACCACAGATTTAAAAAATCCATATAAATTTTCAAAAGCAAAATTTGAACTTGCCATACTCCAAGTATTATGCTAAATCCATTTGAATGAAATGTTTCTACAGATTCTAATTTCTTTCTACCACTTATTTGTTAACAATTATGTGCCTTTCCTCATATCCATTTGCTACTTCCATTGCATGCAACTTTTGAAATAAAAATATCTTGAGAAATAAACTTTATTGTACTAAAAAAGACATTAAAATCTATCAGCTTGTTTACTTTTATCAAATTTTTAATTTCAAGATGTTTTTTTAGCCTAAAACTTTTTCAAATACAGTTTTTTAAATGTTGTTTTCCTTGTCACTTTTCAGAAATCTACAGGTCTATAGAGTGTATACAAATGTTTATAATATAAATTTTCATACATATTGCACAAATATTCTGATAAAAATTACTTTGATTCTCCCACAGCCAAGTCAGGTGCAAATTTCCTTTTTTAATTTTTGTCAAATCTTCATAACAACTATTTACACAGTATTTACATTTTCATGAGGTCTTCTAAGCAGATTAAACAGCTTTTTCCTGTGAACCACTCTGTAGAATAGACTCCTATGATGATGTTTCCATGATCACTA
The DNA here is from genome assembly GCA_037127315.1 of Ascarosepion bandense. Taxonomy (NCBI): domain Eukaryota; kingdom Metazoa; phylum Mollusca; class Cephalopoda; order Sepiida; family Sepiidae; genus Ascarosepion; species Ascarosepion bandense. The sequence continues at coordinate 190,429 of JBBBDQ010000476.1, forward strand.
CAATCTTAACATGTTCAAGCCTAGAGTTAACCACTATCTTATCCATGTAAACTACTTAACATAACCCTCTGTCTCAAGTTGTCCCTAGGTATTGTACAGGGTGAACCTTACTGTAAAAAAACAAAAAAGAAATATATCATTCTGATCATTAAAATCATGTTTCTGGTTTAGTTCTGCTCTCTATTCATCAGAATTTAGATAAGCTTTGTTATGTAACACATTAAGCTGATTCTTCAATGGAATTTCAATTCATTTATATCTGTTTTCTTAGGCAATGCTACAGAGATAGATCTGCAAAGGTTTTCTCATATGTTGCTATCATATAGTTCCTTTACTATTTCTGTAATCTTATTGATCATGAAATCATCCAAGGTTGCTAAGCATATTTATTAAAATTTTACTGCTTTATTTCTGTTAATTTTGGCTTGGGTTGATCTTACCGAAAACATTATCTAAAAAAGAAACAAATTTTACAATCTAAAAAGATTTGCTGGCTTTAAATCACCTGCAATGGCTTGATAAGCCATAGAAATTGAATCAATCTTTTCTCATGAAAGAGTTCTCTAGTTCTATCATTCTGTCATTAGGTTATTTTTTTCTTCTCTATTAAGTTTGTTCCTCCTTTAGATTCTTATACATCTTGTGAATGAGCACCTGCCATATTTATTCTGTCTATTCTTTCTTCTTCTGTATAGTTATGACACTATTTCTTGCTGGTATATTCTTTTTTGTTTGGTTTAGCACAACGGAGAAAGGGGAATTAATATTAGTGGTATTATTAGTTGTGCTTTATTGTAATTCGTGATGTGAGCTTATGTAAAAAACTATTTTAATACTATCATGTACTTGTAAAATCCGGAGAATAGATAAATTAGCTGACAATTTGAAAAAGAGAAAAAGAAATATGGTTTTCTTTCTGTTTCATAAATGATATGCATTATTTTGGGCTAGGTGGAAATTTCACAAAATGGTCGCAGTCATAACAAAATGTCAGGATTTACTTGATGAGGTCAGGTAGGATTAAATTCCCAATAGCTGTTTCTGAGAACAGAATTTGTGGGAATTGAAAAATCTAAATATGATGTAATCAAAAGAAAAAAGACAGAAAGACGTTACGTCATGTGAGCTGTTGATATTTCATTCGTCGAGCCATGAATTGTGTGGGTGGAAAACGGTTTCATTGGTCAAAAGCTTTGAGTTGGCCAAATCCCTCAAGAGGATTGGGAATGGTTATAAAAATCCGGACTCGGCAAGAAAAATCAGTAGTTGTTGTTTGTAGTTGTTGGCTGGAGAGTTGGAGTGAGTTTCTGGAATTGCCATCAAAATGTAACAACTGTGGAAAAAGGTTCCCAACTGGGGAGACATGACTCATGGCTGGTCGCCTACCATAAAACTTATGGCTAAAGAGTTAATGTTGAATGAAGCCTGCCACCGATTAACTTAAAGAGTTAATGTTGAATAATGCGCCTCCGATAGGAATCCCAAAAGAACGTTATTGTTTTAAAATTTATTTGAGAGAAATGAAATTTCTGATTATTCTTGACAAAAAGCCCACACTGCTATGAAAATAATTTTTAGAAGTTGAGTTGGGAGAGAGCTTCTAGGTGACAAGGATAAACCAACCCCCAGACTGCCACCGTCACGTTGCCACCATTAGCCACCTCTGATTCAGTAAATTCCATTAAGCTCTGATAAGGACCTGAAAGAACTTTGTTGTTTTAAAAGTTGCATAGAGCATTGACAGCTCTGGTTATAGAAAATATGTGAAAAGACTTTAAAAAGAAATTGAAAAGCTCTAATATTATAACGAAACTTGGAAAAGACACTTGTATTTGAAGATTGAAATCTCTGATATTTTTAAGCTAATCTTCTCTCTGTTGTAAACTGGTGTTCTGACAACTGTACTTTCCACTTTTGTAATTAATAGTTTTTTTTATTATAAAGACTTTATTCGCAACTCTCTGGGCGTCTTCGACCTTGTTCACTTATTTAATTTTTTTTTCTTGGTGCCGTGTTTATTTTTGACCACAAGTGTACACAAATGTCCGGTCTGGATCTGATACGGCTACTAGATTTGCACAACACGACTTTCTGAGATCAAATCACAAAATGGGCAGTGGTCTGTTGTTTTAAAAGACGTCTTGGGGACCAACTTCTGTGATGAGGTCATCACGACCAGCAACAGCGGCCTGAAAGCATCGACATAACTGGTACTGTTTCGACATCGTCGCGGCAAGATCCATTCTTAAGCCAGTGACCAAACAAATCAGCCAACCCGGGCAAGACTGTCCATCCTGTTTGTTTAAACAATAATTCCAGATACAGTGAAACTTGTTACTGTCAAAGGTATTTTTAGTGAGTAAATATACTTCTTTGATCTTTTTTTTTTCTTAATAGTCAAAATAGTATCTACCAGGTGACTCAAACATCCCCATGAAGAATAACATTTATATTAATAATGATTCTTTTTTAATTATTTCACCCTAAGCAAGGCAATAAAGCCACTAATACATAGTGGTTTACTAATAATGAAAACACTTGAGAAAAAATTGAGGAGCAAGAACAATAAAAGAACAGGTTTCAAGGAAATGGAAGATGAAAGTTGAGAATCCATTTAAATTTTTGAGGACAATATTTTTGAGATGAGATTTTGTAACTATTTACGCTATTTACATTATTTGAACTGTTGTCATTATCTTTATTGCCATATTCATGATATATCAGCTGTGGTATGCTCTAGCCTTCTTCAGGTGAGATACTTTGTAATTTCAAGCAGATCTTTATTTAGTCCATGGGGTAAATTGTGCTAATTCCACATGCCATACTTTTTGGGGGAGATATCTCAGTTTCAGTTTAATAACTCTCCAAGTTTTGTTCTCTCTACTGTAGTTAGGTATTGAATCCACAACTCTTTGGATGAAGTCACTTTTTGGATTACTCAACAAACAATGTTATCTATTAGGCCATGTGTCATTTGGTTTGAAATTACAACATAGAAGAAGGTCAGAGCATACGACAGTCAAAAGGGTAATATTGCGTTATAGATGAGGACAACAGTCTGAATGATGTAAATAGTTACTATTAGAATATTTAAATTAAAATACAGGAAAGCTACTTTATGATGGTAGGAAATTGACTGAAGCCAAGATGTCAGTTCAGGGCCAATAACATTGCAGATTCTTCTTTGAATTCTTTCAAGAATCTCTAGATGCAAAAATGCACCAGACTAGACATAGCATCAATATTGAGTGCATGGATTAATAGTGTAAGATAGATTCTGGCAAGAAAAATTGTCTTATACAATATGATGAAGCAACTTTACGAACAAATGAATTAATATAGTTATTCCACTTTTTATCAGTAGAAAACAAAAGAAGGGCCAATGAGCTACTCTCCTAGGAGTTATTATCAGTCATACTGATGGAAGATAAAAAGCATTCTCTAAGAGGATTTTTAAAAAAAGCAGTTTAGCTGTGGAAGTATTAAAAGTAACAAGCAATTTTGTGACCAATTAACAACAAACTAAAGGTCATTTTTTAGATCAGCTGCTAATCTGACTTTTATGAAACCTTTCATACTTACTATTAAAATTTGTGTAAATAGTTGTATAATCAGCATAAATATTGAATCAAGAAATCATGATATTGAAAAGATCATTGATGAAAATTAGGAAGAAAGTAGGTCGAAGAGACCTGGGGGTCACCAGCATTAACATAAAAAAGATTTTGATTCAAGACAATTTAATTTCACAATTTGATAAGCATTGAATCAAATCAAAATCCATCAAGAAACACCATAACATTTCTATTTATGAAAAATACCAGCATATCAAGCACTGTGAAATGCCTTCAAGATATCTAAAGCAACAGCCAGATCTTTACCATTCTTATATAAAGCACAATAGACTCTTTCAGTAATAACAGTTAACAAGTTGACCTAGAGAATTGAAAGTTATATTGCTTATCTGGAAGAAGACCCTACAAAGTAAGATGACATGCATAACCAATTTTGAGTTGATCAGAGCTGTCAATACTTTGTTAAAATGAGGCAGAAGGCTAATAGGTCAATAATTGGAAGGATCATATGGTTCACCAGAGTTAATAAGAACACAAACAATACAAGAGGATTTCCAACAAGCTGGAAAGCAAGGAGCAGCAAGACATTCATTATAGAGTTGAAGAGAATGGGAGACAGTTCAGGAGCACATTTCATCAGGACTATTGCAGAGGTGCTTTCAGTTCCACATTCATTATGGGGATTCAGTTTAGAGATGATAGCAGAAGGCATGGAAAGTTATATGCATATCACACAGAAGAGATTCTAAATTTAATGAAGAAAGTTTTGAATCAAAAGTGCATCCCAAAATAGTAAGATTTATCACATTTTAATGCACTATGGCAACACAAGTAGTAAACCTTAAGACCCTCACACATACAGAGGTAGCTCAGTTGGATCCACTATGATAAAGATACTAATGCACATTGCATTAACTAAACTCTCACCATTATATGAAAATCAACTCCACATGACCCAGTTTAGCTTTTGTTCTGGTAACAGTGATGATGATGAAATATATTATCAAACAAACCAGGAAATTTCTTAACTCTCTCCAATCTGATTATATATTTGCTATGTAAAGCACACAACAGTATATAACCAAATTAATTGAAACTTTACATCAATTAGAAACTGCCTTCCAAGTTTTAAATCAACTGAAGGTATAAATCTGACAGAAGAAATATATTGGTTCACAATTCTGTACGTCAGATAAGAAATTCACGACTGGAAGAGTCCAAATCTCAACAGAAGCATGACAAGGAGGAAATGAGAGTCTCAATCTATTTAATCCCTTCTTAAACTACGCTTTGCACATTTTTATCTAAAGTGACAGACAAATTCAGTGATAACCATTAACACATTGACTGTAGACCTAGATAAAAAAAGCCATACTGTTAATCTGAAACAAGGCCATGTTTAGTAAAATTTTTAACAAATTCAGCATTAATTAGAGCCTCTAGAACTTAATTAGGTATAAAAGACTAAGAGAAGGATAACTTGAGTAGTAAGAACGTTCACTAGAATTCTTAAAGACAGAAACTATAGAGGAGGATTTCCAACAGGCTGGAAAACAAGAAGCAGCAAGAGATTCATTATAGAGTTTGGAGAGAACAGGAGTCAGTTCAGGAGCACATTTCTCAAGGACTATTGCAGAGATGCCATCAGGCCTACATGCTTTGTGGTGATGATAGAAACTATGCAGTTTGTTCTAAGTCAAAAGTCACAAACAGATTAGTAGAAACTAATACTGATTTTTTTAAAAATCCATTAATTAATTATATTCAAACTTATAATATTTTTACATAAGCAAGACAGTACTGCCACTGGTGCACAGAGGGTTACACAAGAGGAGAGAGAAAAAAAGGAAAATTACAGAGGGTATCAAAAAACAATGAGAAAGATTTGAATCAAGAAGCTAGAACATGGCAATTGATATTGCACTTAAACTCTTGAAGTTTCTAGCTATCAGGGAAGCAAGTATATGAAAGGGAGTTCCACAGACGGGAAATGTGAGAAAAGAAACTGAGAGTAGAGGTGGCAGTTACATTTGACAGTTTTGACTCTAAAAAAGTGAGACCTAGTTGCCAATATAGTAGCTTGAGTAAATTCATATAGATGAGGCACCAGAGAGATAAGCTCATCAGAGCAGGAGCTGTGAAAATATACTTGTAGAAAAGACAGAGGGAAGCCACATCCTGTCAGTGAGAAAGTGACTGAAGTAAAGCTGCCAAATAAGGAACAGTTACATTGCATTTCCTCCTTTGGATTTTGTTGAGAACACCAAAGTGAATAGAAGGGCCACCCAACCATATATGGCTACAATATTTAGTGCACAGACAAATAGTAGATTTGAATGTGTGCAAGATAGATTCTGACAAGAAAAATTCCTGCCCGACTCTGTGACCCATCTTTCCTAGTAGTAGATATAGATAATGCAATCTCAAGTTCAGAATATTTGAAAATATCATATAAACATAAAGTAATGTATTTTGCTAGCCAAAAATTGGGCTATATAATCAGTGTATTTCTGGAGGATAACATGTTTAAGGAAAGCAGATTTTGTATGTAAATAAAATACTAAATATATAGAAATTATTAGCATTTTACTTAAATAATCAGATAAATTTGTTTACTAAAAAAGAACATGTACAGATATTTGATGCATGATGTTTAGCCATTAGAAAGGATGTCACTTTGAACTAAGTATAACTCTTAATTCCAGCAAGTTAAGACACCAGAATTTACTCAAACAAATCTTGCTTGCCTTTACTGATAACACCCTTTCTTGATGAGAAATATGATAGATGAATGTACTTGAATAGAACAAAATAAAAAACATGAATTTCGAACAATTCCTAACCTCAATCCTGATGTACATTGGAAAACTATAATAAATATGTCAAAGAATTGTTAGTGGAATTTAATAAAACTTGTTTGGATGAATTCTTGCTGCCTAAATATACCACACACACAGATATATATATATAGCCTTTGAGATTTCACTTGCTGATCAACTCAGTCAATTAAAAACTTTATTTGGTGATTAAAGTTTATTGCTTTACTCACCTGAGATTGATTAAAAATCTTGCAATAAAACATGTTCCTTTTACAACATAAAGTATGCTATTGAAGATTCACAAGTTACTTAGAATGACCTACAATGACATTACTGAACTCTTTGATCTTATACATGGCGCCTGATTTACATCGAAATGTGTGGTTAAACAAATGATAGTGACATTGCACAATCATCAAAGTAAGATCTGACAAATGGAATTTAGATTGACAAACTCCTGTCTCACTTTTATCATCCTGGTCAATGCAAACAAATGTTTAATTAACACTTCCAGAGTGGAGCCAAAATGTCTCTGTCACCCAGATTAAAGACGCTCTCAGATTTTTAGAAACTCATTTGAAAAAATATTATCCTTGACTCAACATCTATATTTCCTCCTCGCTTACGAAAAGTAAAAACAAACATTTGAAAGTAAGAAAAAAGAAAACGCATACTTCTTTCAACCACGCACTGAAAAACAAATGATAAAAGTAAGTAATTTTTTATAGAAAATAGTTGAGAAAATCAGATTTGTTATTTTTTTATCATCTATGAGATGGAGGTTATAGTCAAACAGAAGAAAGAAACTATGAATTTAGGTACCTCCACTCTCAAGTGCCAAAAAACAGCATATCATGATGTTAAAAGGGCTCAAACTTAATAAAAACAAAGTTTTATCATCAAAATATTTATGCTATTATTAAGAGGAAAGATCAAATTTTGTTGTTATTATTTTTTTTTAATTTTTAAATCCTTTCTAACATGTTCAAAATTTTAATTAAAATTTCAATTTTTGTTTTCCATCAACAATTCACTCTATGTTTACGTAAGGCGACTATTAAGAAAATGGAGTCAGTCGAGTAAAATGATTTTGGGGCGAGTAAATTTTCCCTCGCTTTTCGAGTGATTTCTGTTTCAAATCTCACTGGCTATATATATTTTCCATTTGTAAATGAGTTATTATACAACCTAAGTTTCTACCATGGGTGGTGTCTTCAGATGATTTTCAATAACTGATTTTAACGTTTTTTTAAAAAAGCTCACATAATGGTGTATTTTTTTAATGCTCATGTGGTAGGCAATTTTTGAACATGCAATTTTTTAAATTACAAGATATTATAATCTTTTCATCCATGGTTGTATGAACCTAAGAGGTATTTTTAGTATTGTTACACTTAGTCATAATTTCCCTTCTTTCATTCAATAGTTTGTTTTTGTTTGGGAATAGCATAATCTCTAACTTTTCTTCTTAGCATAGTCTACATATTTTGTCATTGCAAGGCTTGGCTGTTTTTACTATACTGCATGTTATGGCTGGGTCTTTTACATTTTTTGATATTAATTTCCACACATGGCTAGCCAATTTTGTACAGATTTTAAGTTTTCTATTTTGAATTTAGACTTGCGATTGAACCACCTGGTCTTAACAATGTCTTTGGTTGATCCCAAGTATATTTTATTTTGGCCATTTAAGTTCAAAAATTTCCTGCCACATGAGTGTTAAAAGAAAATGGTAAAACCAGTTATTGAAAATTGCCTAAAGACACCAATCATGGTAGAAACCTAGGTCGCATAATAACTCATTTACAAATAGAAAATATTCAAAAGTTCTACAATATAATTGTACTGAACACTTTTTAATACAAATGTGCACTGGTCTAGTTTTATTATGAGCAAAAACTAAGTAATTAAAGAATCAATATATATATGTATATATAGCATCCGTTGCTGCTCCAACTACTGAATGTATCACATGGAAAACAATATTTAAAAAGTTACTCAACTCAAAATATGTTAGAAGCTTGAATAAGTTCTCACTGTTTTCCAACAGATGACATTCCCAGAACTTCGTGTGTGAAGTTTTAGTTGGTAACACATCTAAAAGGAATTACTATAAGCAAGCTTGAAATTCAGTGTATGTAATTTCGCCAAAGAGTAAACAACTTTGTTTTGCATAGCATTAAACATGTTAGATTTTATGTCAAAGAAAGTGCATTTGTGAAGAATTTTACTGAAGCACACAGAATTCTTGCTGAGACTTATGGCGACTATGCTCTGTTGGAAACAATATGTAGAGATTGGCTTAGATGCTTCAAAAATACTGATTTTGATATTGAAGATAAAGAATACTCTGGCACACCAGAAAAATTTTAATATGAAGAATTGGAGGCATTACTTTATGAAAACTTATGTCAGGTGCAACTGAACTTGCAGAGTCATTAGGAGATTATCATGCAACAGTTTTGAAAGCATTGGCAATGGTTCAAAAGCAAGGACATAGTGCACTGTACAAGATGAAACTGAAAAATGTTCTGTGGCATCGTATCACATGTGAACAGCTGCTTCAACAGCAGAAAAAGAAAGGTTTTTGCATTGTATTGTGACTGAAGATGAAAAGAAGACACACTACAATAATCCTAAGTGTAGAGTAATTGTGGAGTAAGCCTGGTCATACATCAGCATTGGCGGCAAAGTTGAATATCAATGTTTTGAAGCTTCAGCTCTGTATTTGATGAGATCACCTATGTGTAGATTATTATGAGCTGCTCAAACTGACCAAAACCACCATGGGAGATTGCTATTGACTACAATTGTTGTGTTTGAGTCAAACATTGAAGAAAAAAATGACTGCTATATGAGCAGAGACATGACAAAGTGATTATGCAACATGACAATGCTAGGCCACATGTTGCTAAACAGGTGAAATCCTACTTGGAAACGTTTAAAGATAAAGTCCTACTCTACCCACTATATTCATCAGACATTGCCCTGTCTAATCATCACTTGTTCCACTTGATAGCACATGGTCTGGCTGAGCAACACTTTCATTCTTATAAAAATGACAAAAAATGGGTTGACTCATGGTTAATCTCAAAAGACACAGAATTTAAATACTGCCAGAAAGATGGGAAGAAGTATTGACTAGCAATGGACAATACTTTCAGTGATATTTTTATGACTAATTTTTGTAAATAAAACATTACTTTTCATGAAAAATTAGTGAGAACCTATTCAAGATCCTAATATGTATGCTTTATAGAAAATATATTTATTTTAGCACAAAACAAATATGAAATTGATAATCTCAAAACTACATTTAAAAAAAAATCTGTTTCTTAACTTTACCTATGAACATACTCAAAAAAATTGACTCCCATTCTTAGACATTATTGGAGAATTCAGAAATAACACATACACTACTTCATTATACAAAAAGTCCGCAAACCAAAACTCTTGTCATCTTAATTTTAAGACTGAACTTAGATATAAAATAGTAGTTATAAAATATTTCCTAAAGAGATTGTACGAGAATTCATCCTCCCATCCAGTTTTTCTTAGAGAACTCAATAATGTAAAACAGACACTAGTTAACAATGGTTTTCTTAACTATATCAATGACCACCAGATTAGATTATTTATTTCTAAAGTAACTAATAGCAATAGAGAACAAATAAAAACAATATTATCTTCTAAAATATTTTCAGCAGCTCTTAGTATATCTAGGTAAATATATTCAAATATTTGAATATGCTTGTGAGTTCTACAAGTAATGATATAATAATTAATTAAGCTAATTACTTTCAAATTTTTGTATATAAACATGGTGCAATGGATAAATTGTCTTCTAAATTACACAAAAATGAAAATATCACTGATATCTCATTCTAAGATATATTTACTAAAATTACACAAAAATACCTTGAAATATTAAACAGTAAATTTATTCAATAAAATTGCTCTTGGCTTCAACCATGGCCTCCAGAAAACTTCAGAATTGCCTGCATCTATTCTGGACAGTCTGTTTGTTTAAATTGGTGAATGCTGCCATAATTTTGTCTTCAGTTCATCTTTGAGGTTACAAGGTGTTTTGTTGATTTCTCACTCAACGATACCCCACACATAATAACCAAGGGGTTGCAGGTTACAGAGTTAGGTGGCCAGATGTATGGGGTGATGTAACTGTAAAAATTGTCTAACAGCTATGACTAGGTTTTCCTGCTTGCACGATATGGTGCAGAGTCCTGTTGCCAGACATAGGGTCATTCCGACAGCTAACTTTTGATCCAGGGCAGCACTACCTTTTCAAGGCACATGATGTAGGCCTTCATGTTGAGTCTGAGCCCTCACTAATAAATTTGGGATTTTTTTTGTTATCAGAATGATCAGAGTGAGTTTTCTGAAATGTTATACATTCATAATCACCATTAGATTCATCCAACTCTTTCCAAATCCTCTGCATTGTCCTTAGACTGAAACCCAAACACTCTGAAATATTCATATTGGAGCTTCTAGTGTGAATGGCCAGCAGTACAGCATGTCGTTTCCAAATTTCTGATGGAGCAAATTGCATCATGGTGCTCTTTTTTATACAGTGTCCTACTTACCTGACTATACGTTTATTGACAAAATTAAAAATATAAAATGGTAACTCATCACAGCCTGTATATACAGCCCACCACTTTCTTTTATTTTTTTTAATCCACTCACTTTCAGCATGTACATAGCATTATGTCATAATATTAACTCAAACTGTTGCCAATGTGATATGAGCATGAGATATTTATTATCTAATTATTTGATAATGGAACCATTTGATGTTTGTATGAAGAACCAAAATGGTGTGAACACCCAACAGAAAACCAGTTGTTTGTTGGAAAATTTTCTGGTATCAACAAAATGACCATAAGCCATGTTTGTAGCTCATGAAATAAAAGGTGCTTGAACTCAATCTTGTTATTGTCAAGAACAAAACAAGTTACAAACCAAGAAAAAGTAGACAAATTGAATATTCTTGCACTCAAGCAATTTCCTACTCTTCAGGTATTGTCTTCACAAAATGGTGCAAACAGCCAGTCGACAAAATATAATGCTGGATCAGAAAATTGAACAACTAAGTGTATACTTATGCTTACAATGATGTAATTGTTTCATATATATTTCTCTCTCTCTCTCTCTCTCTCTCTCTCTCTTTCTCTCTGTATATATATATTCATATAAATATGTCTTTCTCCCTCTTTCTCTCTACATATATATATATATCAAATATTAGTCGGTCAGTTAAGTGCTGTCTTATACACACTTAGGTAATCAGGTCTCTAAAAACACATGACTGAACGGACAGAAAATTTTCTTGAAATAGATTGCCATGACTTTCAGCTGCAGACTGGTTGCCAATCTGTCCTGCTATTTAACCCATAACTAGAGGGAGAAGTGATGGATTCATACCTTTTCCAAGTGTATTTGCATATAAGTGAATGTTATGAATTCAACTGGAATTTGAACTTGGTCCTCTGATTTCTTATTCCAAGCCAATATCCACTGCAACATATAAAATGGTAAACAGGATTATTTACATGGGGATTTTCACCAGTAGAAACAACTAAAATGGATATCACACTTAACTCCAAGAGAAAATAAAATAATCAAAATGTTGTTGTTTCAAACTACTTCAAATAAAGGGTTATGAAAAGAGTGATAAGAGGTTTAGAAAGTGATTTTCCTGAAAAATCATTTTAAGAGTAAGATTTTAACTCTTTCAATTGGAAACAACACTGACTACTTAGGCATTGAATGTGAAATGTTTCCTTGTAAGGAAACCAGAAATATTACTATTAGTATTTCATTGTAACTATTTAATTAATTATTTAGTTCAGATAATTGTATAATAAATGTAATATTTCAGATGAGAGTAATAATAATAATCAAGTATATCTTATTAGTAAGTGGCCAAATAGAAGTTATCTTCTGACAACATCCATTACCTCCATATATCAGTATATATCAGTATATATATCATATATATCAGTATATATATCAGTATATATCAGTATATATATCATATATATCAGTATATATATCAGTATATATTTTCAATGTAGCAGGACAGTGTAGCCTTCTCAAGTCACCACTTGGTTTTGCAAAAGTTGCAAGTTTCCATTTGCTTATGTACACATCTATAGATCCACTTTCAAAAGGGATACTCTGCTTCTCATTTGCTTGCAGCCTTATATTCTAGTTGTGAGAGCTTTGATTGGTTGGTTGAACTATTTTTAGAGATGGGGACACTTTGGTCACCTTGTCAATATTTGTTTATTTCTTTTCTTACATCCTGGTTGTGATGGATTTCAGATTGGTTGATCAAAATATTGCTTACTGGCCTGCCAATTCTTATTATCCTTCTCTATTTAGAGGTAGTGACATTTTTATTTTAGATGTGTATTGTGGTAGTACGGATGATCAGAATGAGAAATTGAAGAGCTGTGTTTGAATTTCAGTTAAATTCATTGCATTCACTTACACACAAATATCCTTGGAGAAGGTATTAATTTATATCTTCCCTCTCCAAATATGGGTTGAATAGCATGACAGTGTGGGTTCTGTAACCTTGGTTGGCAACTAGCCTACTGCAGAATGAAATGGCAACTTGCTGCAAGAAAATCTTCTGCCTCATCAGTCATGAATCGAAAGATGTGGTTTTCTAAGTGTGTATCACATATGGCACTTAACTGACTATTTGTTCATTTCTTTATCACTACAGAAGCCTGCTATATACAGATTATGAATTAAATCTTGTTAGTGTCTATGAAATGCAGAATATTAAATTTTTTCAGATCAATTCATATTTTTTCCAGACAAGTTATAACGTTATTTTTTCTTTATCATTTCAGTTACAGCATATCGACCCATCTTAGGTTCCTGTTGTAATCAATACCTTTCATGGAATGTCAAAGAGAGCCCCTTATTCAATCCTCAAAAGTATGTTGTTATCATTCCTTCACCTGCCATATATATATATATATATATATATAGATAGATAGATAGATAGATAGATAGATAGATAGGTGTGAGTTTGTAACCCTAGGTTTCACGCTCTTGTGATCATCAGACAAACTGATTAATTTTGTAAAAAATTTGGTTATATGTAGGGCTGTATATATTCGTGTATTTTTGTGGAAGTGGGGGAAAATCTGTCGTCATGACAGACGCAGACATATATATATATATATATATATATATATATATACATTTGTACACCCATTGACATGCGCAAAGACACACACACACGTCCGCCCACTAGGGCTTGCATAAACATATATATGTGAATCGTGCGGGGTTCGGCATATATATCTATATGTGTGCTGTTGCACACATACATATCCATTCGGTTGGTGTATTGGAATAGTGTAGTGATGTCAACACGTGGACAGTTGTCGATTTCTCATATGTACATATGTACATATGATGGGTTCTGTGTGAAACTATGATAGGTAAGAATTGCTATTATTTTATTTAAAGCTGTATTGTTATTTTTTATTTTAAAGTCGGTTATTAGCTTGTTTTTTATTCATTGTGGTTGTGTATATTTAAATGGTAGAAATTCTAATTTGTAATGCTTGTTAATATTGATGCATGATGGTATTAATTTTGCTACATCAGAGATGTGTAATTTACGTTAATGATGATTGCGGACTAATACTGTGATAGTAATATTTGATGATAATAACAGTTGTGGTAGTAAATAGTTATTGTGAAGTGGTAGTAGAGATTAGTAATGGTAGTGTGATGATAATAACAATAAATGCAATTACTATTGTGGCAGTTTGAACTAGAGAATAGTTGATAGGATTATGGTATCAGTGGTTCTTTTTTTTTATCCGTTTGGTATAAATTGTGATAATAGGTATTTATTTTCATGTCTGCATTTGGAAATTAGTTCTGATCTTGTGTTTAGTAAGTTCTTTTGTAGGGTATGAGATATAATTGCTACTTTTTCATGTAGGTAAAGTAGGCATTTTTTTGTAAGGTTGTTGTAGGCAGGTGCTTTTTTCAGTATTTTCCAGCTTATTGTTGGCAAAATATTTCTGTCTTTTAGACACCATATGTATGTGGATAGTGTAGTGCTGTTCAAGTATTTTCTGTTGGAAAATGAATGATTGTGGTTGTTTTTTCTTTTCTTAAATGGTCCCTCAGTATTTGAATTTAATCAAACAACCCACACTTAATAAAATCACATTTAAATCTGGTCATAACACATTACATTGCATTTAAATATATGGTTCTGTTATCATTTCAAGCTCTTATGCAGTGTGATGTCATAGAACCACATTACAAATTTGCGAACTGCGTTTGCTATTTTTGGTAACTGTTGCCGTTGCTTAGCAGAGTTTTATGTCAACACAATATAAAATCATCGCTGATGGTGGATGTTTTTGTGTTAACGTCCATGTAACCTCTCTGAAGATGGCTCATGTGAGCGAAAGCTTAGAACAAACTTAATAAAAATTATCCAAATTTTGGAGAATTTTTGTCTTTATTTTCAACTGAAATTAAAGCCAAAATACAATGTTTAGAATGGCTCATGATTAAACATAATAGATATTCATTGTCTCTTATATTTAACAGTATATGTTTAGAAAATTATCTGCTGCCTCGATACACTATATATATACACACTGTCTTTTCTTTGAAATGTTGGAAAGAACTTCAACCTTCCCCCCAAGGCTTTTTCACTCTTTACTTCTCACATCCGGAAATGTTGAAAAGCATCCTGTATTTCAATCCTGAGGTTGTGTTGTTCTTTCTCAAATCCGGTGATCCTCTCTAGCAATTTTAGAATTCCTAACTATCATGATCATGTCCATTTACATGCCTTCAAAGGAACATTTTCTATTCCTGTACTATTTGACCTTGACACCTTAGGAAGGTCAGGGGGTGTCAAAAATTTATCTGAACAAAAGTAATCTTAACATCACCTTTTATAAAAAATTTAAACAAGAACTGTATGAGTTTTTTTTCATTCAATAATTAAAGCCAAAACAGATAAAGAAAATTTCAACTGCATATTTAGTGAAGATAGAAATGCAAAACCATATTATTTATTAATTAAAGATGTCCAATTCTTATGTTGCATATGTATGTCTTCTCATCAAAAATGCCAGAGAGAAAAATAGAATTACCAGTTGTAGATTTTTATATCAGTAGTTAGGAAATTGTGGAAACTGATGATTTCTCACATCCTAAATAGACACGAAAGTAGTGACCATAATGATATCTTTTAAATGACATTCTATTATAGGGCCAGAAGGATTTACTTACTATTTAAATATCCTCTCTCTCTCTCTCTCTATATATATATATAAAATATAATTGATCCTAACTTAGCAGCTTGCCTTTAGTCACTTTCTTGCAGACTTGTGGCTTTCCTCTGTCTTTTCTATAAGTATTTTCATGGCAACTGCTTTTTCCCCAGGTACCTCAACCACATCTATTTACTCATACTACTAGATTGGCTGGATGTGCGTTGTGGTGCAGTGGATATTGGCTCAGAACGAGAAATCGGGGAGCCAAGTTTGAATTCCAGTTGAATTCATTGCATTCACTTACGTGCAAATACCCTTGGAAAAGGTATTAATCCGTCTCTTCCTTCCAGTTATGGGTTAAATAACAGGACAGATTGGGTTCTATAACCTTGGCTGGCAACCAGTCTACCACAGAAAGCAATGGCAACCTACTGCGTGATAATCTTCTGCCCAGTCAGTCATGTCTCTTTCAAGACATGATCACCCAAGCGTGTTTCATGTATGGCACTTAACTGACTGACTGACTAGATTGGCATTAAGGTCTCACCCTTTTACTATCAATCTAGTTAAATGCAACTTTCTCTTCTACTCTAGTAGTTTCTTTTTCTCGCACTTCTCATTCGTAAAACTCCCTTCTGTTTACTTTCTTCCCTGACAGCTATAATCTCAAAAAGTTTAAATTCTATATTAATTACTATTTTTTATCTACTTGATTTCTATCCAAATCTTATCTTTTCTTCAACATCCATTGTACCTTTTTTTATTCTCTCACTGTAACCTCCTGCGCACCAGAGGCGTTTCTGCTTTGCTTGGGTTGAAATGATTACAAAAAAAAAGAATAATATATTTTACACTTTACAAATAATGAAATATCTTGACAAAAGTTTTGTTATACATATGCACACATTTTGGAAAAATTTATGACAAAGTAGATTAAAAACTAAATAATTTCATCATTTAGACATTCATCATACTAAAGTGATGTTTACATCGATGTGAACTTGTGTAGAAAATGTTAGACACTAAAATTTTAGTCAATTTAAATTTTTACTTTTAAGTCTAGCTAATTTTATATTGTTTGTTTTTATCATATTTTTATCAAGTATCCCACATTATGATAGAAAATCTATCAAGGGGGGTGAAATTTCAACATTCCAATTTTCTCGTCAGATCTATTATTACAATGTGAGATAATTAATAAAAAAGTGATAAAAAGAAACTAAATGAAATCAGCTAGACTCTTAAAAAAGATGTAAAATTAAAATTTCAGCATCCCTTCTCTTTCATGCATATGTGTAATTGCATCAAAATAAAAATCAGTTTATTTCAATGAAGTCCTAAAGGATACAGTTTTTGCATTATTTACATTGTTCAAATTGTTGTCATCATCTTTATTTTCATATTCCCAACATTTTGGCCTTTGTACACTTTAACCTTCTTCAGGTGACTGGAATTTTGAACCCATATTTTTGGTATATTGGGTCCATACTACATTTTGTCTCAGAAATATAGACAAAGATTTTTCTACTTTGTCATAAATTTCCCAAAAGTTTCACTGATGTATAAAACAATTATATATCTTTTTCTTGTATATATCTATATATATATATAATGTGATAATTCCTGTGGAATACTCTCTGGTCATAACATAATGTACACAAACAAGACGAGTATTAATGTCAACAAATATGATGTACACATGAGAAGTTATAAATTCCTGATTTCAAGAGGATGTGCATCCATCCCTACTGTTTTTATCTCCTTCCTCTGCTTTTATTTTGCTTCTACAAACATTTATTATGTCAAATGTGTACATAATTTTGATTCACTTTATGCCTTTAATTTTACTTGCTTGAAAAGGTGTATCTTGCTTCAATATAATCCCACAACAATGAGATTCATTCCTCTTTGGATACCCAATATGACAGGCATTGTGCCAGAAGCTTAACTTAGCAAATACAGTAATAAATCAAAATCAGTGACAAGTGACAAAAATAACAGCTACTTTCTCATAGGAACTATACATGTCAAATTTGGAAGTATATAAACAGGTAAGTCAGCCTGAAGCACATTGTTTTGGTGTGTTAAATGATGCAGTCATGGACAAAAAGAAAAATTTGAGTCTGAATTGTTATTAACAGAAGACAAGATCAGAACAATTCTTCAAATGGAATGGTTTGTCAGCTGCTTAGTTTCAGTTCTGGTGAGTACCTATTGACAATGATCTGAGGATTGGAGAAATGACTAACTACTGACAAGACATTGAGTGACCAAGACTTGCCACAATAAGAAGTGAAAGGAGGCTTTCCTGTCAAGTAAAGGCCAATAGAATGGCTGTGACATAAATCACAGAAAGCAAAGTGAAGAAATGAATTTCACCTTTCAATATACATTTCAGTATATTTATCCTTGTTATTTATATGACTACGTGTAGATGCAGGTGAGTCAAAGTATCTGTCTTGCCCAATGTTTACAGCTGAAAGCATTTTCAATGGTTATAAGAGCATTAGTGTAATATATTGGGATGTGCATTGTGGTGCAGTGGATATTGGCTTGAACAAGAAATTGGAGAGCTGAGTTCAAATTCCAGTTAAATTCAATGCATTTACTTATGTGCAAATACCCTTGGGAAAGGTATTAACCCATCTCTTCCCTCCAGCTATGTGTTAAATAACAGGACAGACTGAGTTCTGTAGCCTTAGTTGGCAACCAGTCTACCGCAGATAGTAATGGCAAACTACTGTGGAAAAATTTTCTGCCCAGTCAGTCATGTCTCTTTCAAGACATGATCACCCAAGTGTGTATCCTGTATGGCACTTAACTGAAGTGTAATATATTGAGTGGCAAAGATAGGATTAACAAATATATCTGGTTGTTGATTGTGTCAGTGGGAAAACAAAGGTAGAAACACAGGTGGCAATCAGCTCGAAAGGTGATAGTTGGAGTAGATGATTGACAGATATGTCTTACCGTAGATGACGTCAATTAAGTGACAATCTGAAAAAGCAAAAATGTGTAGGAATTTGGGAGTTATATATATAAATCTGGGGTTTTTGGTTGAAGAGAGAGATTCTTGCTAGCTGAAGAAGCAAAAACTGGCTAACAACCCCTGACAGCTACCTTATATGTGCACAATTTCTCTCCGGCTAACATCCTACCCCACACAACTTTACCCAAACAAAGATAAAAATATAAGATTATATTTTTATATACACATGTTCCTTGCTGTCCATCAAGATGATCATTGATTAGCAATGTAATATACAACAATAAAACTGTATCAATGGGAGAAGGTCACCTAGTTCTTGCTTTTCCTGGAATAAGATAGATGGCAAGATCTGTGATCTATTTTATGGAAGTAATGACACCAGGATGTACTATGAGAAAACAAGTTGGTAGAGGTAGTGTGAGTGTTTGAAAAAATCTAGTTCTATAATTCAGATAGAATGTACTCTAGTGTTTAACATATAGCTCAATCTTATTGAAGACACTTGAAACCTGTTTATGGCAATAGTATTTTATGATAGTGTCATCTTTCAGTTGAATAATATTCCCTACTATATTGCTCATGTTGTTCAGATGTAGCATGAAAAACATATTGACAGCTTCAGTGTTTTCTTCTTTTTTTATAATGATTTCATGCCAAGCAAGGTGATAATGTCACTAAGATGCAAAGGGTTACTAAGAATGAAAAAGAATGAGAAAACTTTAGTGAAACCAAATGGCAATGAAAGAACAAGTTTTAGAAAGCTGGAAGATAGCAACTGACATCACATTTAAATCTTTGAAGATGTCCATAGAATGGAAGTAAAAAACCAGAAGTAAGTTCCAAAGGTGAGAAGTGCAAGATAAAAAAATATTAGAATAGAACTTACAGTTACATTTAGATAATTCAACAGTAAAAAATGACACTTAATAGTATCCTTAAGATCATGTGGTTGTGGTACCAAGAAGAAGAGCTCATTAAAACAACTGAAACTCTCCCTTTCTTTTTAAGGTGGCTGTTTCAATATCTACCAGTCATATAGATTTTTTCTGCACATGTGTACTGCCTACTTATCAGGAATCACCACTGGCTTTTCTGAAAGACATTGAGTGCAAAGTATATTTTATTATCATCTAAAATGAATCACATTCATATATATATATATATAGTGTTGAGCTGTGATAATGTTTACTGCCAAGATTGTTATTTTTTCCAGTATGTACATATGCTCAATTTCTTATATTTACCACTCTATCTTATAAATAAACCAGACCTTAAAACTCTATTTCTTCACATTTAGCTCCTGACAAACAGTAGAGCAATTTTGCTACATTTATGACACATTATGGGCATAGAAAATTTAGCATCAAATACTCTCTATGAAATATACCCATCCCATCACCATCCACATTAATGAGGATTATCAACCATTTTTGGGTTATTTAAAGCCATAATATATTTTGGATTGTAAGAATATTTTTCTTATTTTTTTCACATTTTTATGAGTTAATATTGCATTAACAATTCTTTTGAGAATAACAATGATTTAAGCAGTTATAATCCCTGCTTTTAAGCCATAGTTTTCATGCCTTTCCCAAGGGTTTTTGTGTATAAGTAAATGTAATAAAGATGACCGGAATTTGAACTTGAGTCTCTGATTTCTTATTCTGATCTGGTATTCACCATTCACACATCCTCCAACAAAGTAGGCCTAATCCCACCTGTCAAATGATACTTTGATGATTTTGCCAGACTTTAGGAAAAGGGTTAATCCAAGAAAGTTTCAATACTTATTCACATATAAATATATTTATATGTGTGTGTGTGTGTGTGTGTGTGTGTGTGATGGGATAAAAAATCCAGTGTGAACAGATGTTTTGAACTTGTCAATATCTAATTTAGTTACTGTAATTAATTTCCTTTTAGGCAAAGGTTTGAAGAAAAACTAATACAATTTATAAGTTTGTATCTTTCTATGAGTTTTCACTGTCAAGACATGTACAGCTGCAGAAAGCAATTTTCAGTTTGGTACAAGTCAGTATTTAAAAACTGAGAAAACTCAAAAATGGCAAAGTCGATGAGAAACATTTTTCTGTTCCTAACAGCAGCTTGAAAAATTTTTGAAAAGTGTTGAAGAGAAAAAATGTGGTGAAGTCTGTAGGTAAAACATGAAAAGCAGGCAGGATTTAACTTCATTATTATAGTATATTAATATGTCTTTATACAAGACTAAAATCTTAGTGTGTGTGTGTGTGTGTGTGTGTGAGAGTGCGTGTGTGTGTGTGTGTGTGTGTGTGTGTGTGTGTGTGTGTGTGTAAATATATATATATATTCTAAGGACACATATCTATAAGGAAGCTAGGTCAACACATAATTTTTGAGTTTTTTAAGTTCAGCAATTTTCCCTTATGCACTTTTTGGCCAATGGAGCCGATTGTTTACATTTGCTCCATAAAACATCTAAGATTTAAGATGGTTGCTAGATTACGTCACAGAAATCAAATCACATGTGTCAAATGCAGCTAAAATATTTTTTTATTAAAAAAAAGAGTTTTTTCAAACAAAAACAAAATATGTAAAAAAAAAAGTGCCAATGGTTAATTTAATTATTTAAGTCTTTTTTTCTTCAGATTTAATATTTCAATTTCATACTTAAGAAAATAAAATTAAAAATAAATTTTTTTTTTGCTAAATATTTTATGCAGGAAACCAACTGTCTGTAATTCATGTGGCATTAATGTAACTTTTTCCTCTAAAATTAAATGTCTACATTGTTAAATATTCTTTCAAAAATTTCAGAACTGAGAGCATAATAGTTTTATATTTCTAATTTCAGTAAAACAAAATAAATAATTTTTATTTTTATCTTAAATTAATTTAGTCAACGAAAAATATAAATATTTTCTTCCTTAATTTTGAAACAAAAACAAACGCAATGCTGTTTACAATGTCACACAAAACATCGAATCACGTTTACGCAAAACAAAAGAAAATAGATTTTTTTAATGAAATTTTTTAGCAGTTTTGAAACAACAATTTTTCATATAATTACTTTTTATATAATCGAGTTTTAAAGGAATTTATCCATTTAATATTATAAACATTATTGCATCACAAGATTTGATGTTTGTGTGAGTATTGTAAACATTGCATTCCAAGTAATTTAGCAGCCATCTTCAATTAAAGTAACAGGCACTTTTTATTCCTCAGAGGCACCTAGAGCCATCAACAATGACCACACCAATTTGCTTCCGGCATTCTCAATTTCCAGTAAAATTATGTTTCGCAATGTCCATCAACAAATCTCAGGGGCAGACATTTACCACCATGGGCATTCTTTTAAGTGAGCCATGCTTCGCCCATAGCCAACTGTACATGGCCTGTTCCCGTGTTGAAAGCAAGGCTTCCCTTTTTGCGCTTGCATGTGAAGGAATAACGCATAACACAGTATACAGGGAAGTTTTATAGACAGAGGTTATATTCTGCCTACTATAGGCTTCCAAGTCCCTTTCGATAGGTTAACATAATTTTCCATAGCTGAAGTCTATTTGTGGTCAGAACATAACCGACTGTGCCTTACAACATGATTTTGATGATACTTTGTGTGTTAGAGCCAAGACCAGATAGGCATAGGGGAGTGGTTTCAAAAGGAACAGAATGCACAATATTGTAACCAAAACTCTACTGGCCAAACTCCTTATTCACGCGTTACTGCTGCCATACTGAGATTGCTAAACTGGGTTCAATTTGACTATCTACATCCAAAACACGTAAACTTCTATCTTATTTATTACTAACTCCACTTCCTGCAAATGTTTTCTATTCATTCCCAGATCAAAGAACCCCCACCCACCTTAGAAGTAGACAAAAGAATGACCGGCACTAAAACTACATTTTATACTCCGTTTGAATACTACAGCAACATGCATTCAATGTCTTCTTAATGTTGAAAATGGTTACTAACAGCCTCAGCTGTTCTTTCCAACTTTCAATAAATGATTTCCATCTACTCCTCCCATTGGCATCTTCTACTACTACTAAAATGTTCTGAGTTGCATGGGCAACGCCAGTTTATGTTGCTAGTATATATATATATCTATATATATATAATTTTAATGAATCATTTCACTCCAAGTAAGGCAATAAAGCCACTAAGATGCAAGGGGGTTTGTAGGGAGTGAAAGTGAATTAGAAAACTTTAGTGAGGACAAATGAGAAGAAATGATAAAGAACAAGATTTAGGATAACAAAAGATGGTGATTGGTGTTGCATTTACATTTTTTGAGATTGTAGGTGGCAGGGAAACAAGAATAATTATCTAAACATATGTTGTTAAATATAACAAACAATGAATGTCTATTATGTTTAATCATGTGCCATTACAAACATTGTATTTTGGCTTTCATTTCTAGAGAAAATAAAGACAAAAATTGTCCAACAGTTGGATATTTTTTTGTTATGCTGGTCCTAAGCTTTTGGCTCACATGAGCCATCTTCAGAGTGGTTGTAGGGATGTTAACATAAAGATATCCACCGTCAAAGATGGTTCTCTCTTATGCTGACATAAAACATTGCTATTTGACGATAACAGTCACCAAATAGCAGACGCAGATTGTAAATTAGTAATGCAGTTCTATGACATCACACCACATGAGAGACCGAAATGTTAACAATCGAACCATACGTCTAAATGCTGTGACTAAATTGCAATGTGATTTTATTGAGTGTGTTTTGCTTTGATTTAATGTAGATGGCCTCCAGTATCTGAAGGCTTTTTTTACTGTGTGTATGTGTGAGTATTATTGTGTTAATGGCTAAAATCTATCAAATATTATGTACATGGCTATGTTTTTCTAAGAAATATTGTTTAATAGAACTATGATTAGACAGGTGACAGGTAAGCCTAAAAGAGAGTGTGGTTGTAGTAAAACCAATATATGTAGTGAGTTTATTATTAGTTTATTATTAGTATCAGAAATACACTCTCTGAATGAGCATGTAAATTGATACACTACATTGGTTTTCTGTATCGGATTTAGTTGAGTGCTTGTAGGGTTATTAGAGACTATGAGGTCAATTGTTTTAAATTTTTTATAATATATGATGAGCTTAATTTGTTTATTATTATTTATTGGTTTAACACTTCTACATATTATGTTTTTGAGTAATGTTTCATAATGTTTGTAATTATGTATTTGGTTGCAATAGTATAAGTTAATAGTGTTATGTTTATTTTGATGTACACTGTTATTATTAATATTATCAATATTGTTAGAGGTATTGTTAAGTTTATTGAAAGATATATTTAAATTTGTTAATCAGTGACTGAGTTAGAAAATTCATTGTTAACAAGAGTTTGTTTAATGTTATATAATTCTTTATAGAATATGACCTTTGGAAGAAGATATTATTTGTGTGTGCTGAATTAAGTTTTTTATAACAGCTAATTTATAACATTGAGAGCATTCACTATTATAATAAAAAAGATACATGTTTATGCTAGTTGGTTTCCTCTATAGAAAAATAGTAAATCTGTGTGTGCTGGAATCAATAAATACATCAAGGAATGGAATTTTATTATTAATATTATGTTCTAATGTAAATTTGAAGATGGAGTGACTTTCAAATTTGTTTTTTAAGTTGTGTCGTTGTGGTCCAGTTGATATCAGCTTGGAACGAGAAATCGGGGGAGGCGAAGTTCGAATTCCAGTTGAATTCATTGCATTCACTTACGTGCAAATACCCTTGGAAAAGGTATTAATCCGTCTCTTCCCTCCAGTTATGGGTTAAATAGCAGGACAGATTGGGTTCTATAGCCTTGGCCAGCAACCAGTCTTCCACAGAAATCAATGGCAACCTACTGCAGGATAATCTTCTGCCCAGTCAGTCATGTCTCTTTCAAGACATTATCGCCCAAGCGTGTTTCACATTTGGCACTTAACTGACTGAATTTGATCAATATTTTTAGCTAAAATGAAAATGTCATCTATGCATCTTACATATATACTGGGTTCATTAGTGTCCTTAAGTATTTTATTTTCTAAATGTGCCATATAATAATTAGAAAAGAGGGTACCACTCTGAAGATGGTTCATATAAGCCAAAAGCTTAGAAACAGCATAACAAAAAGATATCCAAATGTTGGACAATTTTTGTCTTTATTACCACCAGAAATTAAAGCCAAAATATGATGTTTAGAATATGATTAAACATAATAGAAATTCATTGTCTGTTATATTTGACAATATATGTTTAGATATATAAGTATACAGTTATGTGTGTGCATATGTTATTGTGCATGTGTGCATATATATATATATATATATATATATATCAAATTAGTTTTTTATTTAAAATTTATTTAAATTACATTGCAACATGGAAGATGTTTACCATCGTCATCATGCAATATTGAATAATTGTGGGGAAAATGATTTACATTTGAATATAGAAAACAATACATTTGTTATTTGAAGAGTTAACTATGGAGGGGAAGACCAAAAGTTTAGATTTTATGTGTGTATTCAATTTAACTAATCAGAATGAAGTTTGACATTTAAATTTGGAAATATACGGTTATCTTTGGGGGATACAGTTTTTTCTTGCAAGCTAGTGTCTAGACTGCTTTTTTCCAGTCTGATGTATACTATATTTCAGTTCAAAGTGTATTTCTTTCATCAATTTTTCATATATTCTTAACTTGCATAAATTTTAATCACATATACCTAATATTCAGTATGCTAATATAAATATAAAAATCAAAATTTTTAAAATTAAATTTATTTAAAACTGGAATAATGATTTTAATACAAAAAAGAGTTTTACAAACAATATATTTATATGTGTGTGCGTGTGTGTGTGTGTGTGTGTGTGTTAATATTTTTTATAGCATAGAGAAGAGTTTTACAAATAATATATATATATATATATATATATATATATATATATATAGTTTATAGAGGAAAACTCAACACGTCATTTCAATTGGTTATAAACTATAGCTCATTTCAATGAGTTTAATTAGCTCATTTCATCAGACCTTACAATATACCTTACATCTGGTACAAAACTTTTTGCTGGAATGAGTCTTAAAATGAAGAGAGGGATAACAATAAAAATAATAAAAATAAACATAAAATTACAAAATAAACAAATAAATAACAATAAAAGTAAGGAGAAAGAGGAGAAAGAATGAAATAAGGAAAGAAAGAAATCAAAAAGAAGAGAGAATCCAGTTCCAAATATTGGTGTTGGATCTGTCTGTTTGGCAGTCATGAAAGGGTTTGCCCTCTAAAAAAAACCAATCCCCTTGGCTGTTGGCATGAGGTTAAGAACCCACCATCCAATATAAAGACACACCCATCTAAGTAAACAATGACTTCATATTATTATTAGTGTACATAAATCTGAAAGAAGTATCCTATCATCAACTATGTAATGAAAAATGTTCACTATATTGAATTCACCCAAGTATGAGGAGAGATATGTCTTTCATAAAAAGGGGTGCACCTAATCTTGTGCATGCTTCCTAGAAAATTTTGTGAACATTCATATGTATTATATATCATGTATTATTGTATGCATTATGGTACGTAAAATGGGGACACCTAAATAGATGTGTACTTCATAGGTAAAAACTAATTAGATAATTAGATAAAATTTTTTCCATTATGCAGGAACACCTAATTAGATGCCAGGTATGTCAACTTTAGTTAAAATCAATTATGCATGCTAGAACTGAATTTGCCCTCGTGTAATGATTTTCTACCCATATATGGATAAACCAAAAACCCAAATGAAGTAGAATGGTATAAGTAAATATAAACAAGTAATGTTTATTAAGAAATAGGAACAGAAAATTACCACCTCATTTGGAAATTAAATGTACACAAACGTACAGGGTTTTATACATGGGGTATAGAAAACTACTAGTACAATTATGTAAGTCATATATATATATATATATATGTATGCATTTATATGTAGTCATGTTTGTGTATGTATGCACATATATATAATTGTATTTGGGGATATGGGCATATATATGTACGTGATTGTCTCGCATATATATTGTGTATATAAAAGTATATGTGGGATTGCGAATGTGTGAAAAATTTCTTTAGCAGTGATATGTGTGTGCATATATATACAACACTACTTGGGCACACGGAAACCCTATGTTTATAAAACATATATATGTATGAGTATGAGAATGCTAAGACCCCTAAAGGAAAAAAAAAAGAAGATAGGAACCAGTGGATATATGTAAACATAAGCAAAGTCACATTCTAACTATATGTGGGAATGTACACATATGTATATGTGGAGAGAAGTTAGTATAAGTAGGTAGGTTGGCCTAACAGGGTCAAACAGACGCAAACAGCCAAGGGAATTGTTTTTTTTCAGAGGTCAAACCCTTTCATGATGGCCTGAGCTGCTTCAGACAGATCCAACACCAATATTTGGAACCGGACTCTCTTTTCTTTTTAATTTCTTTCTATCCTTCTTTCCTTCTTTCTCCTCTTTCTCCTTACTTTTATTGTTATTTATTTGTTTGTTTGTAATTTTATGTTTATTATTATTATTTTTATTGTTATCTCTCTCTTCATTTTAAGACTCATTCCGGCAAAACGTTTTGTACCAGATGGAAGGTATATTATAAGGTCTGATGAAATGAGCTAATTAAACTCATTGAAATGAGCTATAGTTTATAACCAATTGAAATGACGTGTTGAGTTTTCCTTTATAAACTATATATATATATATATATCAAGCTCGCTATATGAGTTTCCCAATTAATATTTTATATTAAGGTAATCTTGTTGGATTATCCTCACCATTTACGGACTGGACACCTATACCTATATATATATATATATATATATATATATATATATTACTTTTATTATGTACAGAAGAGCAGTACAAATAATGTATATATATATATATATATATATACACACCACATATATAGATGTATATATACACATCACATATGTATATATACACGCACATATATATATGTATGTATGTTTACACACACACACATACGCACACACACACACACACACACATATATATATGTATGTTTACCTACAGATATGTATATGTGTGCATCTGAGGTGCAATCTCATGTTGCATTGTTACAGAAAAATGACATCACTCAATAAATCCAGGTCTAACTAACAGAACAACAACTTTTATTCATCAACATAATCTCTTGTTTTGGCTATACCCTGATTCCAATACTTCTTTAACAATTTGATGCCTTTTTTATAGAACGATTTATTTTTTGGCCTTAAAATAGGTCACAATTTTCAATATCACTTCTTCTTTGGAGCCAAATCTCTTTCCCTGTAGCATTCTTTGAAGTTTGCAAACATTAGTTGAAGAGGAGCAAGATTGGGATAATAGGGTATATGTGGGAGCAATTTGAAGTGCTATTCATGTAGTTTTGCTATCATTGCAATCAACTTGTGATATGGTGTGTTGTCTTAATAAAACATTTTTTATTCTTCATTTGTGGCTGTTTTTAGGTGATTTCTTCCTTCAAAAGCACAAATAATGCTATATAATATTTGCTATTGATTGTTCTTCCTCTCTCAAGGTAATTAATGAACCACATATCCTGCGCATTTCAAAATATGGAGACCAAAACCTTGCCTAATGATGTTTGCGTATTTGGTCACTTTGGATGGCTTTCACATGCTGCTGCCCAATAAGCTGACTGCTGATTTGACTCTGGAGTGAAGTGGTGGATCTATGGTTTATCTATTGATACATATTTATGCAAAAACTGCTTCTTGTTGTGTTGAAGCAGTTGCAAACAATGCACTGAATCATTGGCGTGTTGTTGTTTTGATCGAATGTGAACAAACACAGCACCTACTTTGAACACAGCATTCTCACTGACAGATTTTCATGCAAAATGGTGAATGCACTGTCTTTTGATATGTTCAACTCCTCTGCTATCTCATGCAACTTCAATTAATGATTGGCCAAAACGAGTTTGGGTGAATTTCTTTTGTGTTTTCCAGGACAACTGCCGATTTTGGGCCACCTGAGCCTTCAGCATCATGTATGTCTGTACAACGGTGTTTAAAGTTAGCATACCACCTCTTAACTGCTTTTTTCCAATGGAGCAGAGTCTGAATAACATTTATCAAGCCATTACTTTGAACAGTATTTTTTCTATCAGAAAGCAATGCTTGATTAACATACAAAATTCAGATTTTTCTATTGTTTTAAAAATTTGCAGCTGTAGCTTTACTTATTTAACTGTAATTTTTAAACTAATAATCTTACTGGGCCCAAATTTTGTCACGTGCCATTTGAAAGTTAGTACTTCATAAAAATCATATAGATTCTTTTCATTAGTGGCACCATCTATATGTCAGGCCCAGGAATTATTGAGTGATATCTTATCTTTGTTGTTTTTCAATATATTTTTCTCAGCTACAAAAATATCTACTTTTCAGTGACATTTAGGCTGTTGACAGTAATGCTTAAAGACTATTTATTATAGAAACATTACTAAAATCCTTAAAAATGCTGCATAGATTAGCTGAAAGTTCTCCAAATCAGCAAACATTTGGAGAACTTCTACATTCATTAAGTCTTGAAAGATGCTTGTTCCCATAAAATACAAAAATATAATAAAAGACCAATAAAGAGACAAAACAAAAAGCCTATACAAAAAAAGTGTTTGTAATTCAAAAATTTGGCTGAAAAGTTAACTTATTTTTTAATTCTTGTATAACATTTTGACCCATACTTATGTAATAATCACATGTTGAAAGTTAAAAAAATGAAAATATCTATCTTCGGTGTGAGCACTGGTAAATATTAAACAAAATAAAAAGGAATCTAAAATTTATGGTAAAAAAACATGCAAAATATTTCATTTCACATACATTATGCAAAGGTTTATAAAAGTTTCAAAACTTTTACAGATACTTTTTGTTATATGACACTTTAATTTTGAATTAATTATCCATGTAGTTGGAATGGATAAAATTATCCTTTCATGGTTCCTGCTGCGTTTATCCTGCAAATAATATTTGGAAGGTTTATATGAGTTTTGATAAAAGACCTGAAAGTTGAACAAACAACAATTAATAAATGTATTAACAAGATATGTTTTCAGAAGGATAAAAAACGAAACAAAGTCAAATTATGAACAGTTCAATACAATCTTCAGTCAATATCTCTGAAATACTAGGCCTTGTGTCTATCCCAGTGAAATGTAATGTGTCTTGCCACTCTGAATGTAAAAGGGAAAAGGGGAAGAGCCTTTTAAATATTGTGCTGCCTGTGATCATCAAGGGATGGTATGATAACAATATATACAAATTTCCTTGGTAAATATCCATACAACTTCACCATTTCAAAAGTCAAAGGGGAAAGAGAAAGAGGCCTTATATTATTATGCTGCCTTAGACTATCATCAGGGACTGCTAAGACAACAATATATACATATTTCTTTGGTAAATATTCGTTCAACTACACCATTCCAAAAGTCAAAGGGAAAAGAGGAAGAGCCTTTCAAATATTGTGCTGCTTTAAGGGAGTGGTAAGAAAACAATATATACATATGCTCTTGGCAGATATCCATACAACTTCACTTCTTGAAAAGTCAAAGGTAAAAGAGGAAGAGAATTTTAAATATTGTGCTGCCTGTGATTATCATCAGGGTGTGGTAAGGCAAAAATATATATTATACTTTCCTGGTAAATACTCATAAAGCTTCACCATTCCAAAGTCAAAAGGGAAAAGAGAAAGAGCCTTTCAAATATTGTGCTGCTTTAGTTTATCATTAGGGGCTGGTAAGTTAACAATATATGCAAATTTCCTTGGTAAATATTCATACAACTTTGCACATTCAAAAGTCAAAGGGAAAAGTGAAAGATCCTTTCAAATATTGTACTGCCTTTGATTATTATCATTGTGCGGCAAGATAACAATATGTACACACTTCCCTGGTAAATATCCGTACAACTTCATCATTACAAAAGTCAAAGGGAAAAGTGAAAGATAATTTCAAATATTTTGCTGCCTCGGATTATCATCAGGGTGTGGTAAGACAACGTTTACCTTAAATTTTTCTGAAGGAAAAAAAACATATTGAAAATATGTATTCTGCCATGAAAATTTGACATGAAACAAAATTTACATGAAATAAACTTATTTTATTGTTTAGAAACAAAAGAACTATTTGTATTGTAATATTCTTTCTTAAATCTAATTTTGATTTTAACTTTTCAGTACTTTTTGTGTACCTTGTTTGTGATATTTAAAAGTATCAAAGTAAATATATTAAATTATATAACAGTAATTTTATATAACACTCTTAATAAATGACTTTCATGAATTTTGTAGTATAAACAGTTTACAGATTATTCTATTTGGATTTGTTAATTGTAACCTAAATTAAAATTCAAAATGTTTTTTGATACATTTCAGAAAGATAAATAGAAATTATGTCTAAATAATTTAATTTTATGAATATATTTGTTGTTATTCATATCAGAATTATAGAAAACTTATAAATAATTTTGATGAATAATTCTAAATAAATTTTGCACTATAAAAACAGGATTCATTGTAAGAAAAAATTGATTAAAATTAATTTGTAATTAAATTAATAATCAGACATTATTAAATTAGTAATTAAACACTTACAATTAACATTCTTTAGGGTTTTTGTAACTATTTACAGTATTTAAATTTTTTTGTACTATTGTCTTTATCTTTATCTCATATTTATTTTTATCATTGAATGCTATGGCCATGAGTTTATTTTTTAATTACTAATTTTTCTGTTGTATACATATTATCTGAGGATTGTTTGTGCATAGAATTTTTTTTGTTTTAATTGTATCACCCGGAGCAAGGTGGTAATGCTACTGATGTGCAAGGGGTTACATAAGAGTAAAAAGATTAGATTGAAGAGAGTGAAGAGAAAGAGGAACTAGTTAGAAAGGAGAAAGAGAAGGAATGGGAATACAGGTGTGATGACAGTTGCAAAGGTGGAGAGAAAGGAAAAGGAAAAGGAAAGGAAAGGAAAGGATATACAGCGTGGTGTAAAAAAAATAGAGTCAAGTGGTTAAGAGATGAATATTGACATTGCATTTAAATTCCTGGAGGTTGTAGCCATCAGGAAAGCAAGAATGTGGAAGTGAGTTCCACAGGCGGGAAGTGCAAGAAAAGAAGCTGCAGGAGTAGAATTGTTGTCTGCATTTGGTTTATCTAACTGTGAATGGGTGAGACCCAGTTGCCAGTCTGGTTGCATGAGGCACCAGTGACTTAAGTCTGTTGGAGCAGAAGCCATGAAAGCATTTATAGAACAGACAAAGGGAAGCCACATCTCATTATTGGGGAAGTGGCTGGAGTCAAGCTGCTAAGTCGGTACCAATCACATGACTGATTCTCCTTTGGAGCCTGTCCAAAACACTAAGATGAACAGCAGGAGTGCCTGACCATATATGACAGCAGTACTCCATGCATGGATTAATGGTTGATTTGTATATATGCAGGATGGATTCAGGCAGGAAAAACATCCTAGCCTACACAGTGACCCAACATTCCAAGCAGTGGATTTAGCTATTGACTCAATGTAGTAGTTCCACTTGAGATCAGAAGAGATGGTAAGGCCGAGGAGGCACAGTGTATTGCTCTCAGGGAGACTCGCTTGGTCCATGCTTACGGGAGGCAGGAGAGGTTGCCTGTGATGATTGACAGACAGCAGCTTGGTTTTAAATGCATTGAAATTTACAAGCCACTTCTTACCCCAATCCATCACAGAATGTAGATACCTCTCAAGATCAGCAGCAAGGTTATGTTTGTCCACCTCACCAGATTTCTTACTGATGTGGGAGTAAATCGTGGTGTCATCTGCGTAGATGCCTACTTGGCACTTGATCTCGTCTGGGAGATAATTTATAAAAATAATGAAGAGAGTCGGGCCTAGGATAGAGCCCTGAGGAACACCGGCATTTCTACAGTAGGATGTGGAGGCATACCCATTCAAGACAACCTACATTATGCAGTTATTTAGAAAAGATTGGATCAGATCAAACAAGCATCTGGTAATACCGCAACTCCGTAGCTTGCATAGAAAGCCAGTGTGCCAAACCCTGTCAAAATCCTTGGAAATGTCCAGAGCAACAGCACGAGCCTTAATGGTCTTTAGCATGTCGGCCATGGACCTGGCGAAGCAGAAGCCATATTGCCTATCAGAGAATAGCTTATGGGTAGTAAGATGTTGAATTATTTCAGTATTAATAATGGCCTGAAACACTTTCCCAAAAATTGGTAGAAGGCTAATAGGGCGATACTTGGTTGGGTAAAAAAGAAACAAATCATAAAGTTCTTCTTACTTGGAAGAAGTTACTTCTCTGCAGCTGTAACCATCATCCCACCACTGATCAGTAGGGGATGACCACAAATGGCTTCTTGGCATATCAAGTCAAATCCTTGTGATAATAAATGAAGCTGCCAACTATAATCACCAAACAAAAATAAGTAAGTGATTTTTAGGATTTAAAGAAAAAAAATTACTTTATTTCAATCAGACAACATTAGCTTCTGATCTGAGCTTACCTATCATTTGATATGGTTTTCTATTTTTCAGTTAAGTTTCTTCAATGAAATCTAAGCCTGCTTTTATTTTATTTTATCTTATAATATGTGATCTTATGTTGTCTATTGAAGTCCTGCCACTGTGGGGTTTTTCAGTCACTTTCTGA
Organism: Ascarosepion bandense; assembly: GCA_037127315.1. Lineage (NCBI taxonomy): Eukaryota > Metazoa > Mollusca > Cephalopoda > Sepiida > Sepiidae > Ascarosepion > Ascarosepion bandense. The sequence continues at coordinate 223,855 of JBBBDQ010000476.1, forward strand.
AGAATTGTCTATAAAGGAACTCTATCTATCTATCTATCTATCTATCTATCTATCTATCTATCTATCTATTCCAACCTGTTCACATCTATCTATCTATCTATCTATCTATCTATCTATCTAAATGTGTTCATTATCTATCTATCTATCTATCTATCTATCTATCTATCTATCTATCAAGTTTCAATCCTGGGTAAAAGGCAATCAACTGTCTAACCATACTGATGAGCTGTGATACAGCAAAACAGATCTGTCTGCGGATAATTATATATATATATATAATCTTGGTCTTTGAAAGCAATACAAGCATGGTTATTCAGACTTATACAAAGTCATAACTTAATATTTACATTCTCTCATTCCTACTTCCCTATAATTTCAGGTCGATATAACAATCATTTCACAACAAACTGTTACAAACCTTGAATGATATAGGTACGTTTATAATCATGAAAAAAATAAACCTGTGAATGAGTATATGATGCATAAAATAAATCTTTTGTTACACTGTTGCTAACTAAACTAGCTACCCCAGCCAATATTTTTGAAGGAAGTTAGTAATCCTGGTAGGATGAAAAATAAGATCTACAAAAGGGCAAAAGAACTCCTGAGGAGTCAACAACATGCTAACTAGAAGCAGTGTTTTGAGAAAACACATGGAGAAGACAGCAGAAACCGCTCCACTATCAGTCCCAAGAATAATCATGTACAAGCAAATTATAAAACCTAACAACATGAAGGGGGTCAAGCCTATAGGTACCAATTTCTCACCCAGTAATGAGAGGCATTCACAACAGGTGTCACCTGACTGTCAGAACTGACTCCTGACTGGAATGGAACAATATGAGTGACAGGTGTCACTGGACCATTATCCTGTAACCATTCACACCAAACAGAATAAAATAAGTCTTGGAACATGAAATGTCATAACCTTGAACAATTGTAGACAGCTGGAAAATGTAAAACAAGAGATGATCAGATTAGACATCAAATTTTTATGTACATATGAAAAATTGAGGTGGTTGAACAATGTAATAACAACAACAGAGTTATATATGCAGTCGTTGAAAATAACAAAAAAGAAATCAACTTGATTCTGGATCAGAACCTGAAGAAATGAATTCTGGGATACTGGCAATTACCTGAAAGAATTCTTGTGGTTAAAGTGAAAGGGAATCTTCTCAACATAGCTATTATAATGACATATACACCAACAACACAAAGTACAGAAGTAGAAATCGAATCCTTCTACTCAATGTTTGATAATCAGAATTATCATAGGAGACCCGAATGCCAAAGTCAGGAAAGTGTGGGAAGGAGAAACGGTTGGCAAATGTGGTTCTACAGAAGGATGCTGAGGATACCATGGACAGAACATGTGACCAACGATGAGGTTTTGGATAGAATGCAAATGAAAAAAAAAACTTATATTTGGCACCAGGAAAAGACAACTGAGGTTTTTGGGACATGCAATAAGGAAGGAAGGCTTATTGAACCTGATGCTTACAGGACAGATAGAGGGAAAGAGGGACAGGCAGAAGCAACATGAGACCTACTTAATGGGCTTAATGAAGATGGATGGTGAAGCAGGGTCTAGGAGAGATACTAAGAGGAAAAATATTAAGAGTGACAAGAGATAGGGTTAAGTGGAAATGAATATAAAAACAAGGATGAGGACAATATTCTGAATAATGTAAATACTATAAACAATTACAATACGTCACTGTAGAAATATGGACACATGATGAAGGCCAGAGTGTACATCTGCCAAAACATTGTGAATATAGCAACAAATATGAAGACAGTATTCTGAACAATGTAAATAATGCAAATAATTGCAGAAGTATATACAAATCCTGCAGAATGCTGGAGTGTACAACAGCTAAAACTTTGTGAATATTACAACAAATATTAACACAGTATACCAAACAATGTAAATACTGTCAATAATTATCATCTTGGAAAAATAAAATGTAAAATTTATAAAAAGAGAGTAGAAATAATCAATCTAATAAATTATTTCTTTAGATCAATTAAAATTACGCACTTTGCAGTTGGAGTATTCTGCTTTGACTAAATTATTTTCTTGGATTTTGTAATGGAAAATGTTAGATTTTGGTATAAAAATTGTCATAGAAATTCAACATATTTTTTTTACTTGTTCATAACACAAATACAGATTTTTTTTGTTCTATGTGCTATGTCCATTCAGGACATAGGCAATTATAGCCTTCCTCATCTCCCTTCCCCTAGTAGGTTTTAGTATGCTTTCTTCTGTTACTCCACCCAAAATCCGCTCTGTCATCCACTTGCTCAAGACCATAAAGTATGTTACACGTTTTCCTTCATCTCTCTTTCCCTCTATCTGTCCTGTGAGTATCAGATTCTCCAAGCTTCTCTTCCTCATTACATGTTCCAGAAACTTCAGCTGTCTTTTCCTGATCTTAAGTATTAGTTTCCTTTTCATTTCCATTCTCTACAAAACCCTCATCATTGCTCACATGTTCGGTCCATTGTCTCCTCAGCATCCTTTTGTAGAACCACATTTCAGCTGCTTCAAATTTCACTTTCATGTTTGAGAAGAAAATTGTCCAGTATTCACTGCCATATTTAAGAACAGACATCACATAGCAGATTGCTGAAAGAAATTAATGAAAATATTAAGTTTAAGAGGAAAATGTTAAATTAACATCGATTTGACAAGACCAAGATTCCTAAATTACAATCTTATAGAGAACGTCACTTGTTTGTGCAATAAACATAAAATAATGTAGCAAATCCAAAGTAAATAAAATAAATGCATCTGATACTTGCTTCAGTTTAAAACCTTTGTTATTCCAAGAAAAAAAGCAAAGATTTCCTAAACATACCATAGCAGTAAACCTAAACAAGATATAGAATGTCTCACTTTTGAAAGACCTCCCTCCATTTCTGGCCTTTACTCATACATGATTAAGCATGTAGTATAGATCACCATTTAAGAAACAAGTACCTTCTCTGTGGGTATTTGTGTCTTCTCAGAGTGTAGTTCGTAGCCGAATTAATAACCACTCCGCCAGCTGCTACTCGTAGAACCCGGAACACTGCTTCACCAGGGACTCCGTTTCCTGCGCACCGTAAGCAAAACGCTGTCTCCCAAACACCGGTGTAGCCTTCTCGAGTCGTAAATAGCAAAAAGTGACCCGAAACAGAAGTAGGCTCTTTTTATGTGTTTTTTGGTCTCGTAATTTCCCACTCTCCGAGAGCCTCACTTTCACCAATGACGCATGCGCCGTGTCATTCGAAAAACTGCCTCGCATGAGCTCGCCTCGCGGTTCCATTACGTCTACGAACGCACGTGCAAACAAACCGCCTTCTTTTGCTTCGGCGAGGTAAGTCTCCACCACATTCTCAGTCTTGTTTAACAAAGTGTGTCATGTATATATACACACATATATATATATATATATATAGAGAGAGAGAGAGAGAGAAAGAGAAAGAGAAAGAGAGAGTGAGATATTATTAATGTTATAATAATAGCATATGAGACTGCAACTCAAACGTTTTCAGATTTTGGTGCCAAGTGCACCATCATGTATTGCAGTCCCATATGCTGTTATTATTACAATAATAATAACTATATCTCTATAAATGCTCTACATCTGTATTAAGCACTTTATGAAAAGTAAAAATTAATAAACTGTGGGATATATATCCTTTGGTGCAATGGTTAGCAAGCTTGTCTTACAAAAGCCTGTTAAAACTGTGTAGTGAGTTCAATCCTCACAGTGTGCCCCATACTTTTGGCCTTGTGCCACATTTAAGCAGTGCTTAGAAAATTCATGTGTGTTTGTGTGTGTATGAGTTGAATATATGGATTGAAATCTGACAAGATGAATAGAATAAGTAAAGAACAGGTAAGAAAAAAGTCTCTTTTTAATCTAATCTTTCACTTTAACAAGCTTCTTCAGAAACTTTTGATTCGTCTTTGAAAAATCTTTGAATAAGCTTGTTAAAGTGAAACATATAAGATTAAAGACACTTTTTCTACCTGTTTTTTACTCATTCTGTTAATATATATATATATATATATATATATATTCTTCATTTGTAAACGAGTTATTATGTGACCTAGGTTTCTACCATGTGGTGTCTTCAGGCAATTTGCAATAACTGATTTTACTATTTACCATTTTCTTTTAAGAACACTCATGTAATGGCGATAAATTATTAAATGAAAGAACAAAAATTATGAATAAGTGTAACCATATAAAAATATACCCATTAGACTCATACAACCATGCATGAAAACGTCATAATTTCTTGTAATATTAAAAATTGCAGGTTTAAAAATTCCTCAGCATGTATGCATTCAAAAATAATCACTGTTACGTAAGCGTGCTTACAAAAAAAAGTTAATTGTAAAATCAGTTATTGCAAATCACCAAAAGACACCACATGGTAGAAACCTAGGTTGCGTAATAACTCTTTTACAAATGAAGAATATTCAAAAGTTCTACTATATAATTGTATTGAACACTTTTTAATACAAATGTCCTGGTTTAATTTTATTATGACAAAAAACTAAGTAATTAATATATATATATATATGGTTAAATAAAGAAGACAAGAGAAAAACAATATTTTTTCACTTACGTGTTTTGTCCTGTGATAGACTTTATCAAGGCAAAGAGATGAAATGAATCTTATTTTAAATAACTTATCTGTACATAAAAAATTATTGGTAACTGGAAAAAATGCTCACAAATTATTCATAAGATTAAGAGAAATTATGAAGCATTTAAAAAACATAATAGATCATAACTGAAGAGAATTCTTTCATGTCCAGTGTAGTGTCATATTACAATAATTATGAGATGTTAAAATGATGGACATTAACATTTTCTTTGGAGTTTTTTTATATTTTTGTTATGTAAGTTGTGATGAGAAAGTTAAGTTTCTAAAAGAAAAGATGAGATTGAGAAAAAACCGGGGCATAAATTAATATTTATACATTTTACCACCAGACTCTTCCTATTTCTGATATATAGACGACTCCCTATATCCATAAACTACTATCATAACAGATCTTGTCAATAAACTTAACAGCAATGAACCTACAATAAACTTTACCTTCATAAATGAATTCAGTTATACACTTCCTTTCCTAGATATCATATTACACAAAAATAAATATGAAATCAACTTTGATATCTACAGAAAAGCTACCAACAAAAATGACCTAATCAATTTCTATTCAAACTATTCTTCTAAAATCAAATTTGATATTATTATAGACTTCTTTTTAAGAGCATAAAAATCTTCAGCCCCCAATAATTATAAAAAGAAAAAACACATAGAAAACACATTCAAAACGTACACTACCCATATCACTTTATTCATAATGCAAAAAAGAAAGGCACATAAAATACAGAACCACTACAAAAGCAATATCATCAACAATAATAAATTAAACAATAGCAGATTATTATACTACCTGCCAACTCCATACCATCCATTATTCAGAACAAATGATCCCATGTAAACAGTACTCAAATAGTAGCAACTACCTCAAAAACTATTATGGACATGGTCGGATCTAAAACCCTGAAACTACAATAACAAGCAGGTATATACAAAATAATTGCTAAAATTGTCCCTCAACGTACAAAGCAAGTAGAAACCTAAAAAACGTAAATATGAACACAGAAGAAACATCAAAAATAATAATTTAACGAATGCATTAGTGATTCATAGAAATAAATTCGACCACGATTTCTACTTAAAAAATACCACACTCGTAAAAAGAGAAAACTATTTATTTATAAGAAAAATTCTCGAGAGCGCCGCCATCTAGCCACCATCTAATACTACCAAAATATTAACTTACACCCCAGTTTTTTTCCAAAACTCATCTTTTTCTTATAGAAACAATACTTTCTCAGGTCAACATACACAACAAAAATATGAAAAAAACCTAAAGAAAATTGTTTAATTTCCATCATTTTAACAACTCATAACATATTACACTTCACATAAATACATTTTCTTCAAATATGATCTATGATGTTTTTTAAATACTTAAGAATTTCAGTTAATCGTATGAATAATTTGTGAGCATTTTTTCTAGTTGTCAGCCATTTTTGTTTAAAGATATGCTATTTAAAATAAAATTCATTTCATCTCTTTGCCTTGAAAAGTCCATCATAGGACAAAATGCATAAGCAAGAAAAATATAGTTTTCCTCTTATCTTCTCTTATATATTTAACCATACTGTGCTTTATCTCAGACTGTAACAGAGTATATATATGTATATATATAATTTCACCTCAAGCAAAGCAGTACTGCCACTGGTGAACAGGAGGTTACATAAGAAAAGAGTGATGAGAAAGAGAATAAAGTTACAGTGGGTGTCAGAGAATGGGTAAGAGAAGAATAAGAACAATGATGAGAAGAGAGATGCATGAGATTAGAATTGAAAGGGAGAAGAAAATGATACAAGGGTTGTCAGGTAAAGGATGTAAGTCAGGGAGACAAGGGATGGCAATTGATATTGCATTTAACTTCTTGAAGATTGTAGCTGTCATGGAAGCATTTACACAGAAGAAGGGAATTCCACAGGCAAGAAGTTCAAACAAAGAAGCTGATAGAGTAGAACATGTGGTTACATTTGACTGATTTCACTGTAAAATGGTGGAATTTAGTCAATAATCTTGAGTAAATTCATGCAGAAGGGGAACCAGGGAGCTAAGCTCATCAGAGCAGAAGCCATGAAAGTATTTGAAGAAGAGACAGAAGAAAGCTACATTATGTAGGTGAGAAGGTGACTGGAGTTGAGCTACCAGGTTGGAATAAATTACATTACAGATTCTCCATTGGATTTTGTCAAGAACCTCCAGGTGAATAGTAGGGGCACCCGACCAGATGTGACAGCAGTATTCAATGTACAAGTGAATGGTAGATTTATAAATATGAAAGATGGATTCAGATGAGAAGATTTCCTGGTCCTACACGGTGAACCAACTTTCCTAGCAGCAGATTTAGCTATAGATTCAATCTAATCATTCCACTAGAGTTTGGTGGGTAGAGTTAGGCCGAGGAGGCACAGTGTTTTGCTTTCAGAGAGACTTGCTTGATCCATGCTGATGTGATGTCGGAGTGATTGTCCATGGTGGTTAAAGGATAGCAGCTTTGTTTTGGAAGCATTAAAATTTGCAAGCCATTTCTTACCTAAGTCCACAACAGATTAGAGGTTCTTTTCAATATCAGCAGCAAGGTTTGCTTTGTCAGCCTCAGTAGATTTCTTGTCAAGGCGAGAGTAAATGGTGGTGTCATCAGCATAGATGCCTACTTGGGATCTGATTACATCAAGTAGATTATTGATGAAGATCAGAAAAGGCATAGGACCTAGAATAGAGCCACGTTTGTATGATAGTATCTGGAAGCGTGTCCATTCAATACTACCTTCATTACGTGATTAGATTAAACAAGTGTCCAATTATACCATAGCCCTGTAGCTTGTATAGAAGGCCAGCATGCCAGACTGTCAAATGCTTTGGAGATATCTGGAGCAACAGCTCAAGCTTTGCCATTCTTATCAGAAGCCTGGTATATATAATCTGTGATGGTTGTCAGTATATCAGCAGTAGACCTGGTGAAGCAGAAACCATACTGTTTATTAGAGAAGAGGCTGTGGGCTGTGAGATGTTGAACAACTTCAACATTGATAATAGCCTTGACCAATTTGCCAAAAATTGGTAGGAGGCTGATAGGGCAATAATTACAGGAGTCTGAGGGTTCTCCAGAGTTCTTAAATGCAGGAACCACAGAGGAGAACTTCCAGCAGGCAGAAAAGCAAGCAGCAGAGAGGCAGTAGCTTTAGAGTATGAAGAGAACAGAGGAAAGTTCAGGAACACATTTCTTCACAATGGTTTACAATTATTATCAATAATAATAATAATGATAACTTACTAAAACATTTCATGAATAAATATTAAGTCTTCAATAGGGTATTACATGCACACATTGGAGGCTTGTTTAAGGGGCTTATATTATATACTTATTTGCACATAAATGTTTACTTGCATACCTTGTTTTTAACTACATAAATACTTACATATATATATACACGCACATGTAGATACAAGAAATGAAATTATATATATATATATAGATAGATAGATAGATAGATAGATAGATAGATAGATAGATAGATATACACTACTAGCGATAATTATTAGGCCACCCCAGTGTTTAAAAAAAATTATGTATTTCATACTATATAGTTTGGGCTTGTCCGATGATCTTCCATTAGTTTCCAATAATGTTTTGATAGGGTAGTTTGGTATTTCAAGGAAGCATTGAAAAATGAGTGTCTGTGATTGTAGAATCTTTGTTTCCAAATTTCTGCAGATATCCCTATGTATGCCCTTTTCTTGTTTGGGTCTTCTTCTGAAAAAATGGTAGCTTCATATATTGCTTTATCCGAATTGCATTTGTCCTCAAAAGGACTGTCAGTTCTGTTATTGCAGTTACAAGGAGGTTTATATTTTTGTGCCTTATTGTGACATTTTTTTAATAACTGGTTGTGTAGACATTTATAGCAACTACAAAAATACATTTTTAAATGAAACCTAAAAATGTTTATTTTCTGAAGGAAAACAAGAAGCAGAACATCAATTGAGATAACATTTATATATTATTTTCATGAATATATTAGTTTCACAAATATTTTCTTCTATGTGAACCTCAGGAAGCAGCATACTTCTATTTTTTATATTTGTAAGGGAGATAAAAAATATATATTCACATAAAGGTGTGAACTTTTTGAATGCAAGGTTTTCATTAGTTAGAAAATAATTTCAAACTGGCCTGCAAAAATCTTTTTCTTGAATTTTCAAGTGTGGTGAAAGGAATTATTGTTGTTATTTTCTAAATGGTCCTAAAATAACAGGTGGTAGGTTTACAACTGCATCAGCAACTCTTTTGGCAGCATTTTCCCTTGTAATAATTGTTTATCAAACCAAACTTCAGATGAGATTTTATTGGTTAAAATAATATATATAGAATTTAATTTCTACATACTCATATGAAGAATGATGCGATAGCACTAGGTAAGGAAACTGATGTCACCATACCTTGATATCATAGATTTGAAAAGATCTTTATCTTTATCTTGAAATCTGGTGAGTGAGTGTGAACACCTGCTATGCTGCTAATATCAAGGCAATATGAATTATTGGAGTTGAAATGTAGCATGATAGTTCATGCAGAACAGATGATATCATATATATATATTTTTTTTTTAAACTTTAATCCAAAAGGAAAAGCAGGAAGGTAAATCCCAAAGACGCAATCCTAATTAATATTAATATTTTAATATTAAAAAATGATCCAGGTGGAAGGCTCAATGTAATTAATAATTAAATTACAGAGCCAATTATAAAATAAAATAAATTTTGAAGTTCAAAACTGTTGTATGATCATTTCTACATGAAATCCCTAAGAGAGATTTCACATTTCATCGGCAACTTTAATACTCAAAATAAAATTTTACTGGCAGGAGTTCAAAATTTCAAAAATTTATGTCACAGAAAAAACTAGATGGGTGGGATTAATAAGTAGATAGCCATCAATGTCTATTTTTAGATATTGGACAACAACATTACTTTTAGATTGAGTTGTAAGTGAAAATATAAAAATTTGGCTTTGTCTAGCTCTAAAAAGTGGAAGGGGAAGTAAAGGAAGAAATAGGAAGTGGTGTTTGACAGGGAAGTGGGCTAAACAAAATGGAAAGAAAAGGAAAGAAAAAGGAAAAAGAAAAGGAAGAAAAAATAAAGAAAAATTTCATCTCCGTAGAGACTCTAGGGATGTGTTAACAAAACTAGCGTTTTTAAATGGGATGAAGTTATTAGAAAAACGATTTTTAGAAAAAAATTTATTTGTGGGAAAAAAGCTGACATATAATTTATTTAAATTTAATTAAATTAATTTAATTAATTATAAATGTAGATTTAAATTAAAAATAAAATTTATAAAATTCATGAAAAAACTTTTTTATAAAAAAAATTTTTTTTTATAAAAAAATTTTAGGTGCAGGGAAAAATATATATACATACATGCAGGAAAAATTGGGGGTTAAGTTAGTCTAAGTATCCTTACTTCTTAAAAGGTAGATATTAATAGGAGAAATGAAGAGGAAAGTATAGGGGTTCAAATTTACTATTTAAAAATTTAATTAATTAATCAATTAATCAAAAACAATTTAATTTACATTTTCTCACCTAAAAAAAGAATTTAGAACTTAAATTTTAAATGTTCACAAATTTCACCTTATGGCAGCACTTACTAATGAATTCTTTTCTTAAATTCAAGAGTAGTTGTTGGTTTGGGTACTTTAATATTAGTATTTTTTCTTGCAGACACAGATCGCACCTATCATGAAAATTCCTCAGAATTCGGGCTGAACCTATCAGTTTCCAACTAACTGCAGGGTCCAGCCCTTCTTCCTTCATTTTCCAGAATCTCCATGAAAGGGCTGTCTGGAATTTCTGACCCTGATTTAAAAAAGAATACCTGTGATTGTAATACCTTTGCTTAATGCACCCCGTAAGACATACCAATATAAGTCCGGTAATTTTTCTTGTTGTTGGTGAAATGTGAGCTTCATAAATGTGAGCTGAAATGTGAGCTTCATAAATTACATGGCTGGATATACATTTACCCTCCACCAGGCAGATATCCACGGAGGTACCATTGCATTCATTTAAAATTCCGGACCCAGAGTTGGTATTACATAAATTCTTTAGAATTTGCCTGTTATGAGAATTTATAGTGTTGTCCATATTTGGGGTACAAGAGTAGCTAATTTTTCGAGTGTTCCTATTAAAAATTTTTTGTAGAGGATTGTTGTTATTAAAATGTTTGTCTACTAATCTGAGAAAATATTTACCTATATTAATATTTGTTAGTTTGCAGTATGGAGGGTTAAACCAAATTATCTTTCTTTTTCTACAATTATTTTTATTTTTAGTATTAGATGGTTCGGGGTCTATTGTAGATTTTATGTAGGTTAATTTGTTCTTAAATTCGCTTTTTTGAAGGACCTTGTTGTAAATTTCTTTACTTTCATTGAATGTTTTGATGTTTGATGATAAAAGGTTAATCCTATTATGCATGTTTGTGTGTGTCTGTATATATTGTATCTGTTAAATCAAAAACTTCTGCCATGTAAGTATATATATATATATATATGTGTGTGTGTGTGTGTGTGTGTGTGTGTGTGTGTGTGTGTGTGTGTGTGTGTGTGTGTGTTTGTTTGTCTATATGTATTGTATCTGTTAAATCATATTATATCATTGTATTTCTGTATTTATTGTGGGAAGAATTTTCAGTGCCAGTAATAGAGTATTTCATTATATAAATGTTTTATGAAATCATCTGGTCTAATGATCACTTAAGGTATGAAAGCTTGCAATAACCACAAAGTGTAGATTTTCTCACTGTTGCACACTTTAATGATTTTCTTACAAAAATATTTCTAATTGCACAAATTTATTTATAGTTTATTTTACATCCAAGCAGAAATGAACAATTTTTGGTCTATGTACAAATGTTTATGCAAATTAAACATATATGCAATATACAAAATTTTGGGACACATTCAGAAATTATGAATAAAACAGAATAAAATTTGTAGTTTGGAATTGAATTATAATTTTTATGGCAAAAATGAGTGGCAAATGAAAAACCTTTATTTATGTGAATGTATACTGAATTTCTAGTTTACCCAAGGAAAGATTTTCAAGCTGGTTAAGGTAAATAATCTCTCAAGAAAATCTGAGTGAAAATCTTTCATCATAATCATAGAATGTCTATGTACAAATGTTTATGCAAATTAAACATATATGCAATATACAAAATTTTGGGACACATTCAGAAATTATGAATAAAACAGAATAAAATTTGTAGTTTGGAATTGAATTATAATTTTTATGGCAAAAATGAGTGGCAAATGAAAAACCTTTATTTATGTGAATGTATACTGAATTTCTAGTTTACCCAAGGAAAGATTTTCAAGCTGGTTAAGGTAAATAATCTCTCAAGAAAATCTGAGTGAAAATCTTTCATCATAATCATAGAATGGGATAGCAAAAGATATCCAATGAACCTAATATCTCCATCAGTACAAAAGCTATCATTGAAAGGTGAAAGCAATGTAGTCTGACAAGAAGTCTTATTTGAACATTAAATCTTTGTAAATTAGTAGACATGCAACTACAACCATTTTTAAAGAAAGTAATATGAAACCCATTCACTAAGCAAGGAGAATTTCACAATGGCCAGCAATTAATTGGGAGAGAAGTAGACAGAGATGCAATTAGTTGGACACTCCACACTGTGTAGGATGGCAGTTTTGGACATATAGAAAAATGTTTCTTCTGAAGACTAATAACATAAAATCTCATTTGTTTTTTGCATAATCATTTCAAGAATTTTTTTTTCATTCAGAAACAAAATATTAGTCTGATAAGATGAAAATTAAAGAAAGAAACCTGATTAAAATTATTCAAGAAAAATTACACTTTATAAAACTTCATAAAATTAATCATTTTGAAAGAATTGGAATGATTTATGGTTATTTTCTTTCTTGGAGAACACATGCACGAAATAACATTAAAAAAACAGTGGACTGTGTATTTGTAATAGAACTAGAAAAACAAAATCCATGTGCCAACACTAAAATTGCATCTCTGGTGTGAACACTCCAGCAGGCAACATAGTAACAAAAACGCCATCAAAAATCCAAACTTTTTTTTGCAACAGTAAAAACTCACACTTTTGCTCACCAAGCTTAAAAATCGTAATTTCTCTCTCAAACTTCAAAGTCACTCTGTCTCAGAGCAATGGCCTTTATTCACTAAGTGATTTTTTTGATTGGCCACACAAGATAGGAAGAGAAGAAAGTTAGCATAGCTTCTAATACTCATAGCAGCTGTTTTTGTGCTAACAAGTTTTAGTAATTTTTTCTTTGACAGACAACACAAAAAACACAAACACTTTTTCAAGTCAGGTGATTTTCTATTTCAATACAGTATTTTATGTATAATACTGGAGAACTTGGTTCAATCTGCAAAATATCTTAACTTAACTAAAAGTTGGCTACTTTAGTATGATAATAGACCAAAATATATTGCAATGAAAATGAAAGATTAATTAAAGACCAAGAATAAAGTCAGTCATCTAACTTAAATCATATAAAAAAAATTACACAATTATTTTAAAATTAGAGTTCATCAGAGAAATGGACAAAATTTAAAACAGAGGGGATTTAATCAACAGGAGTAGAATAAAAATGATTTTAGTTTCTATAAAAAAAATGCAAAAATTTTTAACATCTGATCATTGTCATAAAATACAAGGAGTGCAGTATTAAATGTTGGATTCACTTTATTGATTTCCATCCAAAACATTTGCTTTGTACATTTTTCTTTGAATTGCTGAAATTTAGAAAATATTATTAGATTGAACTGAGATTTATGAAATATTCATCATGTTATCACGTTTAAGTTTGTAGCTACACTAAGAATTTTATTTTCTTAAAAAATCGGTTGAAAATTTTCACGTGTACAGTTCTTTTGTCTATAAATTGGGTTCTGAACAATTCTCAAATAACTAAATAAAGTTTTCTTGCATCTGAATGAAAACATTTCGCCAATCACCCATTTTTGTGTGTACACACATTTTATCCACAGACATTAGTTTTTCAAATAAAAATGTTCTTTCTCTACGAAATTCACCACTATATAATGGTATCATTTTATTTATTGAAGTTAATGTAAAATTCTACTTTGAATACCATACTAAAAGAGTTCATTATAGAAGTGAATAAGTTGTCTGAGGCCCTTTGGGAAGATGAATGGAGACGTAATGTTGCCATCACTAGTGAACATTTCAAATACCTTTGTAATCTCCATAAGACAAATTCAACTTCTTCCAAATCCTCTCCACTGTACTCAGATTGACACCCAAACATCCAGAATTGTTTGTATTTGAGCTTTTAGCACAAATTTCAAGCATTACAGCATGCTGTTTTCAAATTTCTAGTGGAGTGAATTGTGTCATGGTGCTCTTTTTCTTACAGACAGTGCCCAACTGACCTTACTACACTGTACAGTCAACACAATCAAAAACAAGCCATGTGCATGCATGAAATTAAAAATATAATGTTAGTGACAATTTACATGCTGCACCCTGTATACTTCTAAGAAAGTAATAGATTTTTATTAATCTGACAGATTTTATCACTTTAAGCATTACTTTTAATGGATAGACATATTTGAGTAGATGATTCGTTTATTTATTAGACTATGTTTATTTTCATCTACCAGCCTAAATATTATAGAAATCTCATTAAACATAAGGCCAGTAGATAAAAATAAATAAATAGTTTAATAAATAAATGGGGCATCTATTCAAATATAAGTATCCATTAGAATTAACATTTAAAGAAGTAAAATATTGAATCTAACATTTTTTTCTCTGTCCAGGGTAACAAAGGTTTGAATCCTACCAGAGAGTGCATGTTTTCTTTAATAAGATTTCTCAAATATTGAGGACAAAAGATGAAAATAAATCTCTTGTTTAATAAATAAATAGACCATTTACTCAAATATGAGTAGCCACTAAAAATAAAATTTAAAATGATAAAATAATTTAAATTATTTACATTATTTGAACTGTTATCCTCATCTTTGTTGATATATTTACATTTCGACCTTTGTACTCTTCAACCTTCTTAGAGAGGTGAGTTACATGGAGATAACTAAAACTCCCCACACTGCTACCCACTTACTTAGTATGTGTGGGTCACAGTTGAGCGAGAGTCTAACAAAACTTCTTGTAATACCAAAGATAAACTGAAGGTAATCTTTATAACAGTATTCACCAGCTTAAATAAAGAGAATGAAGAATTTCCAGAAGGATTTCAAGAGATTCAAAAGTTGTCTGGAGGCCATGGTTGAAGCCAATGGCAATTTTATGGAATAAATTTACTCTTTAGTATTTTAGAATATTCTTGTGTAATTTTGGTAAATATGTCTGTTAAAATGAGATGTCAGTGTTATTTTCATTTTTGCATAATTAAGATGAAAATTTATTCATCGCATCCTGTATATTACACATACACGCACACACAACCATATAAATAGATGTGTATATGTGTGTGTGTAAATAAGAATTCTCTCAAACATGTTTTGTTTAATAATATGGACAAGTTCTGTCTATCATTTTTTATTAAATCTTTCAATTTTCATTTTTGCATAATTTAGACGACAATTTATCCATTGCACCCTCTGTGTGCATGTATGTGTGTGTTTGATCTTTATGTTTTTTCATTAGTAATACTAAACTCTTTTTTCTTAAACAGGAAATGTCTGTTAAAGTTCAATCTTTGAAAATGTCCTCATGAAGCTTTGTAGATAATTTACAAGAAAATGTTTTTCTGAGATCAACATGTATCATTCAACATGATTAAGTTCATTACTTGAAATTGATGAGATATCTTGCAATAACATTTATCTTTCATATGGCTAGGCCGTTTACTTTTGCAGTAATTTCCTTCTCTTTCTTTGTTGTTCTTTTTGCCAGGAATCAGATGTTTAAGACAATTCTTAGATGATGATGAAGTCAGGAGAAACAACAATTTTCCATCAAGTTATTTCCTCATTATGGCATGTGATATAAACTTTTAATTGCAATGGTTTATTATATGGACTAATATCTCTCTTCATTGTTATCCTTTTAATGATAAATCTGGTAAACTGTTAAATGAGTACATGCTATTGTTCACCCAATACAAGGCCTATGGGCCACTTAAAGTAGAGTGTTATTGAATATGGATATTGCAAAGGTGTAAAGAAAGGAAGGAAGGGTTGCATATTATAAGGACATGTAAGATAGATAATTCTTGAACTTAAACTTGAAGAGGTTAAGATAGTAGTGATTAGGAAAGCATACCTGTTGCAGGAGTTCATTCCATATTACAATAGTTGTGAGGATGTTTCAACTCAGTATAGGTGGCAGGTTCTAACTGAGAAAGTCTGGACTGGTGGAACCAAGGAATGTAGTTCACCTGAACATATGCCATGAAAGTAGGAGTAGAACAGCGAGAGGCTAGAAGTGGGTTGAAGAGTAGAAGATATTCCATCACTCACAAGGCCATGTAAATGCTTTTGAAGTCATTTGAAATTGAAAAGTAAGGATTTGGAATTTTGTAACTCAAATGTGAGAGCAATACTGCATTTTTAGCCTTATCTGGCTCTCTTTTAGGGATCGTAGAACATTCTATGAGTCGTTGGATTGGAACAGGGAAGCAAACATTTTGGTAGTGCCTTCATTGATGGATTGTATATACATGTTCCATCTAAGTTCTGGTTTGAAGTTGAGTCCCAACAGTCGTTCCAGGGCCAAGCAGCCTCACCGAGATTATGAGTGTTCATCATGATTGGAGAAGTCTCAATCTGAAATATCACGAGTTATCTTGGTTTGAACAAACCAATATTGATATTTGGAAAAGATCTTTCAAGGGATTAGTGGTGGTTGTAACTATTTTAACTCAATCTGGTCTTTACATTTGATATTTTGAAATGAAAATTTGGACATTATTGTCAAAGTTGACATCTTCAGAATTTGTAATGAATCACTATTGGAAACCTATGTTTTGTCCTCTTAGTCATTTGTCCAAGGAAATTCTGTTTATTTGTGCCTTTCAAATTTCCATCCAAATATTTCTGTTCACTCTGTATTTCTCTTTTCTCACTTGTTAATATTTAAGTAGAGCCAAAAGTGACTCTTTGGTCTTATATTGAACAAACCTTAATATAAATAAGAAAGAATTGATTAATTACAATATTTGTTTTCTTTGACATTAAATCAAGAATCAAGCAATGAGGTCTTTTACATTCAGTCAGTTAGTTAAGTGCCATATGTGAAACACGCTTGGGTGATCATGTCTCGAAAGAGACATGACTGACTGGGGCAGAAGATTATTCTGCAGTAGGTTGCCATTGCTTTCTGCGGTAGACTGGTTGCCGACCAAGGCTATAGAACCCAGTCTGTCCTATTATTTAACCCATAACTGGAGGGAACAGACGGATTAATACCTTTCCCAAGGGTATTTGCACATAAGTGAATGCAAGGATTTCAACTGGAATTCGAACTCGGTTCCCCAATTTCTCGTTCCGAGCCGATATCCACTGCGCCACAAATTGCAAGATACAAAAAACAAAAAATTGTCAGGGTACAACTTTTTGTCTGCAAATTTTTTTAACTGAACTGCGGAACATGTAAAATGCACGCAGCCATATTTTTTTTATTGGATGTAGACTGCAGCACAATTTTCTTTTGTCATCTTTATATTCAATTATACAAAGTTTTGTAATGTTCACTTGGAACAACTTTACAATTGCAGTCAAATTTTAGCAATATACCTGCAGTGATATTTTGTGATGCTTGGCAAAAACACTCTTAAGGCTCTCAAAAGTCTTTGTCAGGCATTTAGTAAAGATTCAGTTGGTTAAATAGAAAGTTGAGTGGCACATGCAAGGTCAATCAAGTATTGGTTCAAGATGATGAACATTCAAGGTGATCAATTATTAACATAATACGGAAATAAATTTGAACTTGTCCATGGGTAATGTCACCAAACAATCCATCAGCTCTCCTTATTAGAGTCAGTTGTGGACTTTTCTAAGAGATCCTAGTACAAGAGATTTCTGAAACCACATTTGTGTACGTGTGAATACATAATGCTCATTTAATTAAAGCTGACAAACAATGATAGTTTGTAATATTTTTATCATCATTCTTGTTTTTTTTATAATCAATATTAGATAATGAATTGTGAGAATTGTTTATAATTAGATCTTCTTCCTTCAATGACAATGGAATTTTGCATGTATTTAACAATTTCAAAACACCTTTTCCAAGAATATCCTTCTGTTGCAAGCTTTCACATGAATGCAGTTTTGATATTTAAAAATAAATGGTATTCAGTATTGCTATTTTTGAAAGTGTTAATTATGGGGAGTTGTTGTATTCATCATCTATAGAAATATATTCTATCATAAGCAAGCAAATATAATTATTATAATTAATAAATAGTCCTAATATGTCAACTTTAATCAAACCCATATAGATGAAACATTTCTGAAAGTTTGAAGATATACTTTTTAAATACATACATTTATTCTTAACTTTTCCAAATTTCTTAAATTAAGCATTTTCATTATTAATTTTGACTATTTTTTATTATTGCTTTTGAAGGGAGAAGATCTAATTATAATCAATTCTCACAATTCATTTTATTATGTATAATAACACCTTATTTAACAGACAGAACAGAATAGTTGAAAGAAAAGGAATGATGAATATGCTTTGTATTTGGAGAGAGTTTTATACTGCTAAGTCATATACAAACTATATACATATATTTACATGTGTCCCACATAGAGAAACTTTAAAACATGTCTACACAACAAGCAGTTAAAAAAAAAATGAAAAGATAGGGTCTTACTTATAATAATTCTCGAGTCTACCACAGATTCTTCTGTGTTTCTGGACTATCCATATTTAGTACACCAGATTCAACTTGGCCAGATTCATCTTCTATATCACTGACAAGAACATATTTGTCTCAAAAAAGGAAACATGTCTGCCTTACTTTTTTTCTTTGTTTATTTTTCCATTCTTGTATAAGCTTTCTTGATTTTGCTGTTAGATTTTTTGTTTTCTATTTTAAGTTTACTTTTGTTTACTTGTCAAACTTTCAGTTGGTTGCACCAACACATTAGATTTTTCAACTGTAATTCAAACTCAGCTCTCTGATTTCTCATTCTGAGCCAATTTCTGCTGCAACACAACACGTGTGTGTGTGTGTGTGTGTGTGTGTGTGGTCATCCACATAAAGTCTTGTTTCACTATATGACAGCTCATCAGTATTGCTAGACATCCAGTTGCTTCCAGCAGGATTGAAATTGACATCAATCAAAGATTTTACACCTAATCTATTGGTGCACAGTGAAGAAAGGGAGATTTTAGCAAGTTATATACACAATATAAACAAACAGCAGTAGACAAGAGTGTTCAATTCATTGCTGAAGATCCATGCATAAATAGCAGAGAATAGCTGTTATTTATATAATCTAACATTTCTACGGTCAAGAGCATAGTCATCTGCATACAGTCCTGTTTTGCTGTATCACAGCTCATCAGTATGACTAGATATCCCAGTGTTCAGCATTGCAAATTACAAATATCTAAAAAAGATTTTTGCATTAAAGTTAATAGTCAGTTCAGTTTACTATTTAAATTCCCTATAATAGAAACACTATGCCTGCTTGGCCTGACACTCTCAGCAGACCTCAAGTAGAATGACTATGTTGAATCCATTGCTAAATCCACTGCCATGAAAGTTGGCTCTCTGTGCAGGGCCCAGAAATTCTTTCCGCCTGAATCTATCCTGCACTTATACAAATCTATCATCTGCCCGTGTTTTGAATACTGTTGCCACATCTGGTCGGGTGCCCCTGTTATTCTCCTCGGGCTTCTTGACAAAATACAGCGAAGAATCTGTAATGTGATTGATACTGACTTAGCTGACTGCCTGCAGTCACTCTCTCACTGGGGTGACGTGGCTTCCCTGTGCCTCTTCTATAAATACTTTCATGGCTTCTGCTTTGATGAAGTTAAATCACTGGTGCTCCCTAGGTGTGAGTTCGCACGAGATACTAGATTGGCAACTAGGTCCCACCCTTTTACAGTGAAACTGATGAAATGTAACCGCAATTTCTACTCCAACAGCTTCTTTTCTTGCACTTCTCGCCTGCTTGCTTCCCCGATGGCTATAACCTCCAGGAGTTTAAATGTAAGGTCAATAGACACCTCCTAACACACTAACCCTCCCATTCTCTCCAACTCTCCCCCTGTGTACATCCTAACTCGTCTATCATAGGCATAGTGTTTTACTCTCTGGGAGGCATGCCTGTTCCATGCTAATGGGAGGGAGGTGTGGTCGTCTGTGGTGGTTAATTGACAGCAGCTTCGTTTTGGAAGAATTGAATTTTACAAGTCATTTCCTACCCCAATCCACCATGGATTAGAGGTCCTTTTCAAGCTCAACCGCGAGGTTCGCCTTATCATCAACATCAGATTTTTGGTCGAGGTGAGCGTATACTGTGGTCACAAAAAATTAATGGAGATGCTCAGCAACCTCAACATATTTTGGATGACATAAGAGTGATTAAGAATCTCTACTGGCAGCAAACTGCCTGCATATGGACAGATAACGAATTCAGCAGATATACAAAGATAGATAGAGGCTTAAGACAAGGATGTGTCTTTTCACCGGATCTATTCAACTTGTATGGCAAGACTATTTTGAGGACCCTAGATGCTATGCCAGGATTTGTAATCGGAGGCCACAATTTAAATAACATGTTATGCAGATGATAGTGCTGATTGCAGACATGAAAAGGAAAGTACAAGACCTCCTACAGAAGGTAGATGAAGAGAGTGACAAAAATGGACGAAAATAAACTGCAAGAAAATCGAATGCTTGGTCATCAGCAAAAAGAGCAGCCCAAAATGCCAAATACAGTTGGGAGATACTAAAATCAAGCAGGTACATAAATTTAAATACCTGGGAAGTGTTATAACAGAGGACAGGAAGGCGAATTGGCATGGTAAAGGAATGCGTTCCAGAAGCTAAGTAAAGTATTAAGAGACTGGAAACTTTCACTAGAAACAAAAAAGAGAGTACTAGATTGCTATGTGATGTCAGTTCTTCAATACAGTAGTGAATGCTTGACAATATCATCAAAGATGAAGGAAAAACTTGAAGCAACTGAAACGTGGTTTTACAGAAGAATGCTGCAGATATCATGGACCAAGCATGTGAGCAATGATGACATTTTTAAAAGGATGGAAACAAAAAGGAAATTAATATTGAGCATCAGGAGGAGACAACTAAAGTTTCTGGGACATGCAATGAGGAAGGAGGGCTTGGAGAACCTGATACTAACAGGCCAGATAGAGGGAAAAAAGAAACAGAGGAAAGCAGCAGATAAAATATTTGAAGAGCCTGAGTAGGTTTATTATAGAATGGGCATTGCATGGTGTCACAGAAGAAAGTATGCTCAGAGCTACCAGGAATAGGGAGACATGGAAGGCTATGATCGCCTTTGTCCTAAAGGGACAAGGCACATAGAAGAAGAAGATTTCATGTACATGTTTACTATCACTGGTGACAGTAGTGAACCCATAGCCAAGCCTTTCTCATGTTGGTATATGTCAGACTCTAGTAAGCTTAGCATTCTAGAAATGAGCAAGCAATAATTAAAATGTTAAATAAAAGTAGACATGAGCAGAGAAATGAGAAAAGTCTACATGCAGTGATTAAAAGGGTCAGTTTAGAATTCCTTGTACTGAGGAAGGCTGGAGGACACAGTGAGCAAAACATTGTGACGACACCAACAAAGACAAGAACAATAGTCCAAATATAAATATGGTAATAGCAACTCTTCATTTCAGAAATTCAGACAAAAATCTCAGCAGAAATAAGGATTTTTTCTCTATTTACTAATTTATTCAGAAATTTAAGAAAATTGCCTTAAGATTATTTTAGCCATTTCTCTAATGAACTCTAATTTCAAGATAAACACATCAGTTTTTATATGATTTAAGTTAGATGACTGACTTCATTTTTTGTCTTTAATTACTCTTACATTTTCATTGCAATATGTTTTGGTCTATTATCATGATGAAGCAGCCAACCCTTAAATAATTTAAGATATTTTGTAAATTGAACCAAGTTATCCAATATTTTGCAACAAATCTGTCCATAATCCACAGTGCACTGTCCACTGTTACTTTAAATACTTTCAAGGAAAATAATTTTAAATCCTTCCAAAATGTTTAATTTTTTGGATGCACTTTGATGTTTTTAGAAAATGTAATTTTTCTCAAGAAGCATCTTGAATAATTTCCATCAAAACTTTTTTCCATTTACTCAGATGCAAATTAAACTTAAACAGCATGCAAAAGTTTTTAACATTTTTTGAAATTATGAATAAAACAGAATAAAATTTGCACTTTGGAATAGCATTATATTCAAATTATTAAGTTGCAAGTTTCCTCTGACCGGCCAGAGCATATCAAGTGTTAAGATCAACATTTTAATAATTCTGTGTGCATTTGAATGAATACTGAATTTTTAGTTTGCCTGTGTAAAGGTTTTTACAATAGTTAAGTCAAAAGAACTCTCTCAAGAAATTCATAGTGATAATCATCCATCATAATCATGGAATGAGATATCAAACGATATCTCCTGAATCTAATATCTCTATCAGTAAAAGATGGAAACAATATAGCCTGACAATAAATATTTCTTGAATTGAAAATCTTTGGAGTTATAATAAATCTATAACTACACCCATGTGATGGAAAATAACTCAAAACCTATTTACTACTCAGTGAGAATTTCAGAAAGGTCTTCTGACTTCTGAAATAGAAGTGAGTAAAAATAGAATTAGTCAGATATTCTACCATGTAAGACTGCAATGTCAGGTTTCAAGGAAAACTTTTTGATCATAACCATCTCAAGATGGTGTTTCATTTTAGCACAAAATATTTTGGTCTGATGAGTTATCAGTTGAAAAGAAATGGAATTGAAACTATTCAAGCCACACTTGGAGAAAAAAATGCAAATTCTATAAGCCTCAAAATAAACACCCCAACAAACAAGGTGGTGGAAGTGTAACAAATAGAGATACAATTAAATTAAAGTTTCTTACTAGTTTTCACCAAGAGGAGTTAATACTTGTTTCAACTGAAGTGAAAACTTTCAAAATGAATGAATTAAACAAATGGATCATTTTCATAATGCATAAAGAAAACATAATTCAAGAACAGAGGAAATATGGGTGGGGTGATGCACCATGTGGCTGAAATTAAGTCAATGATTGGCTATGGAAATAAATGATGAGCAGTCATGTTGTTTCCAGCACTACATTCAAGAGAAAAAGAGAGAAAAAAGGATTTATTGTCCAGTCATTTTACAGTCCTTAAATGCACCACCTGGTGGGCTTCTTGAAAGACAAGTTGCAGTAACTCCCATAGAATTATAATGATTTATAGTGGACATATAATCTAGGAATACAAATATACTGCATATTATGGAGGAACAATGGAAACTACTATGTATTACGAAATATCTTTTTGAAGTTAAGAAATGTTATTTTGTTTCCATACCTATCTCAAACTGTTTGTACTAAAGAGTTTGATTTTATCTAGTCAGCTAAGAATATTTTTCCCTAGAATGAAACAGGATTCTAACAATGACAGGCAAAAAGTATGTATTGCAGTCAGAGAAGTGACTAATTAATTATATCCTTGCTCACTTATGTGCCTACTTTAGTGGATCCCCGCCTGGGTTTCTCCTGCTCATAGACAGTGAGGAAGGCAGAGGGCAATGACTGCTAGTCAATATAATCACTCTCCTCTACTCCAGTAGTGTCCACATATTTAAGAGGATAGGATTCCTGTATATAGGTTGGTATAAAACAAATTTGAAAGATGAAAAACTCAAAATGGAGAATAATGAGTTTATTACATATACAACTTAATACAAACTAAAGAAAACAAAAACGGATCCATGTTTCATATTTGTGCAAAAACTTCTTCTTGCTGTGTTGAAACAGTTGCAAACAACGCTCTGAATCATCGACATATTCTTGTTTTTGAACAAATGTGAGCAAACATGGCACACACTTAAAACACAGATTTCTCATTAACAAATGTTCATGCAAAATGGTAAATACACTGCCTTCTGATATGTTCAACTCCTCTGCTATCTCATGCAACTTCAATTTACAATCGGCCAAAACAAGTTTTTGGATTTTTGGGGTGTTTTCCGGGACAACTGCTGATTTTGGATGAGCTGAGCATTTAGCATCATTTTTGTCTGTATAAATGTGTTTCAAGTCAGCATACCACCTCTCAACTGTTGTTTCCAATGGAGCAGAGTCTGAATTACACTTATCAAGCCATTACTTTGCTTGAACAGTATTTTTCCTATCAGAAAGCAATGCTTTATCAACACACAAAATTGATATTTTTCCATTGTTTTGAAAATTTGCAACAATTGCTTCACTTAAATAACTGTAATTTGTAAACTAATAATCTGATTATGCCCAAATTTTGTCACATACCATTTGAAGGTTAGTACTTCGTAAAAACCATATGGATTTTTTATTAATAATCCCATGTATATGTCAGGGTTGGTTGGAACTTATTGAGTGATGTGTTAAGATTAAACATTTGTAAAAGAGTTATTTTTTTTTAACCTACTTCATTTATATTTAAATGCATTTCCTTCTATTGTAATTTATTTTATGATCATTTCAGCCCAAGCAAGGCAGTACTAACCCTGGTGCACTGGTGGGTTAGATAAGAAGAATGTAAGGAGAAAGAAGAACAGGTTATATGGGTGAGTTGAAGAATGGGTAAGAGAATGAGGGGAATACTAGTGTGAAGAGAGTTACATGACAGTAGAGTGAAAAGGGAGAAGAACAAGATACAGCGGTTTGTAGGGAAAAGGATACAAGAAGACGGAAGTCAAAGAGATAAGAGATGGAAATTGACATTGTATTTAAACTCTTGGAGAGTGTAGCTATCAGGGAAGCAAATATACAGGAGGCATTTCCACATGTGCCAGAAAAGAAGCTGATAGAGTAGAAGTGATGGTTGTAAAAGAGTGGGAGTTGCCAGTCTAGTGGCTCACGTAAATTCATGTAGAGAGGGCACCAGGAAGCCATGAAAATATTTGTAGAAGAGACAGCAAGAAGCCAGCATCTCATTGCTGAGAAAGTGAGTGAACTCAAAATGCCAGGTTAGGATAGATCACATTGCAGATTCACTTTCGGATTTTATTTAGAACCTTGAGATTAAGAGCAGGGACGCCCAAACAGATATGACAACAGTATTCAGTGCATGGCCGGATGGTAGATTTGTATATATACAAGATGAATACAAATGAGAAAAACTTCCTGGCTCAACACAGTGACCCAAACTTCCTAGCAGTAGATTTAGTGATTGAATCAATGTAGTCATTCAACTTGAGGTTTGCTGAGAGAGTGAGGTTAAGGAGGCACAGTATATTGTTTTCAGGGAGACTAGCATGATCCATGCAGATGTGGGGTAGGAGAGATTGTCTATGGTGATTAAAGGATATCGACTTAATTTTGGAAGCATTAAAATTTATGAGCCACTTGTTACCCCAGTCCACCATAGATTGGAGGTTCCTTTCAATATCAGCAGTGAGGTTAGTGTTGTCAACCTTGGTAGATTTCTTATTGAGGCAGAAGTAAGTGGTGGTGATGTCAGCATAGATGCCTACTTGGATTCTGTAAAATAATTTATGTATTAGGAAACATTTCTTTATTGTCTTTACCTTCAGACTAAGTGAGAGACTGAAATTTGTGGTTTGAATCTTGTGCTCTAGTTAACTATTCCCCTCATTCAAATCAGTAGATTCTAAAAGATAGCAGGAGTTTTGTCAAACCTGCTAATGAAAATAGACTGAATCATTTGGTTCAATATATATATATACCAACAATTTCTATTTAATCAGTTATTCTTCTTATCTGTATTTTGTTGTTTTTTTTTTTATCTTGACTGGGTCAGCTTTGGCTCCCCCCCCCCCCGTTCCACAATTTATTTTGTTTTTCATTCACCATTAGTGAGTGAACATCCCTACTTTGCCTATTGGCAGATTACAGCAACCACTTTTATTTTTTCTGTGGGGTGAACAGGTCCTACTAATATATCTTATTTTTAGTTTGAATGTTTTGTTGTATTTTGTTTTGATTATTCCTTTCCTACACATTTCATGCCATAGATATTTATAAGAAAAAAAAACATTTGTATATATTGTGAAAATTTTATGATGTGGATGTTTTTGTAGAACACCTTTGAATATGCAGTATTGAGGTATATGTTGGATGAATGGTGATGAATGAATTCTTGTAGCGATTGAGTAATGAATGAATGGATCATGAATCAGATTAGCTAGATGTTTTGTTTTTTATTATAATCATATAGCCCCAAGCAAGGCATTTTACTGCCACTGTTTTGCAGGGGGTTATATAGGAGGAAAGTTATGAGAAAAAGTAACAGGTTATAGGGGGTGTCAGAAAGTGGGTAAGAGAAGGATGGGAATACTGATGAGAGTGGAGTGGATAGAGAAAGGAGCATGAGAGAGAGAATACAGATTAGTGAGATAGGAGATGACTATTGACTTTACATTTAAATTCGTCGAGATTGCAGCTGTCGGGGAAGTAAGTAAATAGAAGTGAATTCCACAGGCAGGAAGTTCAAGAAAAAAATCTGCTGGAGTAGAATTTGCATTTATAATTTATTGGTTTCACAGTAAAGGGACCTAGTTGCTAATCTTGTAGCTCAAGTAAATTTATATATAGGGGGCACCAGTGAGCTAAGTTCATTGGAGCAGAAGCCATGAAAGTATTTGTAGAAGAGACACAGGGAAGGCACATTGCGCCGGTGAGAAAGTGACTGTATCTGAGCTGCCAAGTTGGAATCAGTCACATTACAGATTCTCCGTTGGATTTTGTCAAGGACACCTAGGTGGATAACAGAAGCACCCGACCAGATACGGCAGCAGTATTCAATGCACGGGCAAATGGTAGAAGTATATATGTGCAGGATTGTTTTAGGTGGAAAAACTTCCTGACCCTACACAGAGAACCGACTTTCTTAGCAGCGGATTTATCTATGGATTTTATATAGTCATTCCACTTGTGGTCTGTTATGAGAGTTAAGCCGAGGAGGTGCAGTATTTTGCTTTCAGAGAGTATTTTGCTTTCAGACTAGCCTGATCCATGCTAATGGTGGTGGGTAGGAGTGATTGTCTGTGATGGGTAATAGATAGCAGCTTCGTTTTAGAAGCATTAAAATTCACAAGCCATTTCTTATCCTAGTCTGCCACGGATTGGAGGTCCTTTTCAAGCTCGGCAGCGAGGTTTGCTTTGTCAGCCTCGGTAGATTTTTGATCGATGTGAGAGTAAAATGTAGTGTCATCAGCGTATATGCCTACTTGAGATCTTATTACATCTGGGAGATCATTAATGTAGATAAGGAAAAGCATAGGACCTAGAATAGAGTCTTGTGGGGCACTGGTATTCATCTGATAGTCCTGGGAGGCATGTCTTTTCAATCCTACCTTCATTGTGCAATTTGAAAGGAATGACTGGATAAGGTCAAACAGTTCTCCAGTTATACCATAACCTTGCAGCTTGCATAGAAGGCCAGCATGCCAGACTCTGTCAAACGTTTTGGAGATATCTAGGGCAACAGTTCAGGCTTCGCCATTCTTGTCAAGAGCCTGGTGTATATACTCAGTGATGGTATATGATATGTGATATGATGAGCATATCAGCAGTAGACATGGTGAAGCAGAAACCATACTATTTTTCAGAGAATAGTCTGTGGGCTGTGAGATGTTGAACCACCTCAGCATTGATGATGGCTTCAAACACTGCCAAAAATTGGTACGGAGGCTGAGAGGGTAATAATTAGAGGGGTCAGACTGTTCACCAGTGTTTTTATATATTGGAACCACGGAGGAGGACTTCCAGCAGCCAGGAAAGCAAAAAGCAGAGAGGCAGTAATAATAGAGTTTGGAGAGAACAGAGAAGAGTTCAGGGGAACATTTCTTCAGGACAATGATTGTGATTCCATCGTTACCGCTCACTTTATGGTGTCAAGATTAGAGATCACCGAAGGGGTAATATGAATGTCATTGTTAGAGATCACCGAAGGGGTAATATGAATGTCATTCAGTTGGACATCAGTTCGGGGTGGGAAGTCAGGTACAGATACTCTAGAAGAGTCCAGTGTCAAGTTGGTGGAGAATCTGCAAGCGAAGCACTCAGCCTTATCTGTTGTAGAGGTAAGGACCTCGAATTTGTTGATTAGAGGTGGGATTGAAGGTTTGCTATTGTTTAGTACACTTTTACAGAGCCTCCAGTAGTCTTTGGAACCAATCTTACAGGATGCTATGTGCTGTTTCATTCTGGCTGCAAAAAGCAGCTTAGCTTCTTTAAGTATCTTCTTGCACTCATTGCGAGCAGAGGCAAAGAGGAGGCCTGTTATGGTCCGATGTGTAACTCTGATAAAGCCGGAAGAAGTGATTTCGATGGACGATGGCGGCTGAGCAAGCAGGTGAGAACCAAGGGTATGTGTAGGATTTAAGTCTCAACTTCCTGGCTGGGAGGAAAGCTTTGATGCCAGCCTTTAACCCAAGAAGAGACCTCAGTGCCCAGTCTTCAATGGGAAGACTAAAGACTTTGTTCCAAGGAATGTCACACAGGAAATCATGGAATGTCCCAATCGGCTCTTTGGTAGCAGTAAGATATTCTGCTAGTCTGAGGTTCTTGGGTGGAGTGGGAGTGGAAGGAGATATTAATGGAAACCACCTCATGGTCAGAGTTTCTGAGGAGGCAGAGTTGCTTGACATTGCAAGAGTCAGGGATGGAATTAAAACAGAGATCTAGTAGCAAATCGTGTATATTAGGGTTATTAGAGAAACGCGTGGGGAACTAGCTAGATTTAGGATAGTCGTGGGGGGGGGGGGGACCAGTCTCACCCCACTTCTCCTTTCTGTCATAATTGTAATTATATTAAAATAAACACACAGTTCTTCTTATCTATCTGTGAGGCTTCTAATCTTGTTATCACACTGATAATAAGATTAGAAGCCTCACATGATACACATTTGTGCGATCATATCTCGAAAGAGACATGAGTGACTGGGCAAAAGATTTTCATGCAGTAAGTTACCATTACTTTCTGCAGTAGACTAGTTGTTAGCCAAGGCTATAGAATCAAATCTGTTCTGCTATTTAACCCATAGTTGGAGGAAAGAGATGGCTTAATACCTTTCCCAAAGGATTTTTCCACATGTGAATGCATTGAATTAACTGGAATTTGAACTTGACTCTCTGATTTCTCATTCTGAGCCAATATCTACTACACTATAACATATATCTTGTTATCTGAAAGACATCAAGCATGGCTTTATAAAGGAAAAAATGTGGTTCTCAGCTTTTGTAAAACATTGGAGGATAAAACAAATGAAAGAAACAGCACCTCTCCAAAAATGACAACCACCTCGTCAGGCGTAGCTTAGAAATGAGCACCATCTAAGAGCCTCTGATTAAGAAAGAAAATATATTCAAAACAGATTTTCATTCTCTGAGTACAGACATTAGGTTTCAGGCTCTCAAATTTTACCATTGGTTTATTCATAAAACCTAATGGATTATATTATTGGTTTATTCACACAACCTAATGGACTCTACCACTGGTTAAACATATCTGGTTCTGTATTTGTCTATATTTCTGAGATGAGGTAGTATTTACACTATTTACCTTGTTTGGACTATTGGCTTCATCTTCATTGCTATTTACATGCAATTTCTGCTATTGTATGCTCCAGCCTTCTTCAGATGCTAAAAGTTTTGGACCAAACCCTTTATTACAATCACTGAAACATTAGGTTTATAAGTCCCAGAAATTCAATTGCTGTTGTCCTCAAGGAAACATGGCCCATTGGATATAGGCATTGGTTAGTTCCAGTGACTTGACCCAAAGAGTTGTGAGTTCAATATCTGGTTACAAGTAACAAGTAACCTAGAGAGTTAGGTTAAAGGATGATAACTCATGCCTACCAGAAGCTTGCTTTGCACGAGGAATGAGAATGATATATATCCCAGTGATCGTAATAAAGGGTTTGGTTTGAAATTCCTCACACCTGAAAAAGGCCGAAGTGTTCAACAGCCAAAACATCATGGAAATGACAACAAAGATGAGGACAATAGTCCAAAAATGTAAATAGTACATCTCATTCCCATGGAATTGTTAATTAAATCCTTGTATCAAGTAGTGTGAAAATGTTATATACTTTTGGCTCTGTAAAAAAAAAACAGAGACAAGCAACACAAAAGGCAAAATAAACTGCTGAATATTAGCTGGAAAAATGTATGACAAAATGAAAATATTTTCTTGTGACTCGTTTTGTCCTTTAGGACTTTATCCAACTAAATTAATTATGTTGATATGACTACATATCCACTGGAATGAGGGATGTTGGGAATTTTAAATTAAAATTTTTTTTCATTTGTCATACACTTTTTCACAAATATATATATATATTTCATCCATTAGGACTTCATTTGGTGAAACACATCACAAAAACATTTTCCAATTTCTTTCAAAATTGTTCTTGATATATAAAAAATTATATATCCTTATCCATATATATATATATATATATATATATATATATATATATATGAAAATACAGGCAAAAAAGAGTTAAGCATAGCCAAAACTTAGCTGGCAAGTAAGTGGTGTGTGTTCTGTTTTTTATATTTCAGCTCTGCATATTCAGTTCATTGGTTTTGATTGTGTATTGAGCCCTTTTTTTGATTCTACCATCTGCTGGCCCAACCAACAACTGTTTTACTGAGACATATATATATATATATATATATATATATATATATCTTTATTTATCTGTCAGTTCAGATAAAACTTAGCAGGAAAATAGCCATTTTCAACATGTCATTTTAAGGCATGCATTCTTTGACCCCTTATAAACAGAGAATGATGAAAAATTCTAAGCCCAGAGGTTAGCTTAGGTAAAGGATGTGATGGGGATGTATTGGTTTTTATTGGGTTGCACTGGAAGAAGGAGTTAGTAGTAATTCCTCCTTAAATCTTAATATGTTATTGTAGGTAATCAGTATTTAAATTAGTTTAAGGATGATTTGAATAAACATGAATCTATGAGTGAATTGCACATGGTTCTTGTTTGTTATTTAAGTATCAATTACATTCTAGGAAGATTTTGAGATTAATTTTTTCTTAAATTTTAAACTTGTTTCATAAAATTGTATGTGTGTGTGTGTGTGTGTGTGTGTTAGAAATACACTAAATGATTTAGTGGAAACAATTTACTTTTTGGAAATAGATTTAATTAGAATTTAAAATTACTCAGAATCATGAATAAAATTGTTAAATCCATGAATTTTTCTCTAAACCATTTTTCTGAACATTGTTGTGTAAGTGCTTTCTTGGGAATCCTTAAGTCATGCGTGTAGATTAATTAAAAATCTGTCATGTTTATTAATGACTACATAGTTTCCTAGTGGTTAAACCCTAGCTGATTAGCAAGAAAGTAAGTCCATTTGCTATCCCAATATTTGAAAATATCATTTAGATAAATATCCTTATTTCTTGTAAATACTTCTTCATTGCAAGACTGTCACTCACCATTTTGACATCACTTTTCAGTGCTCCCACCTGTACCTCTGTTCTTGACCATTGTAGAGATTTCTGGCCATCAATTAATGGCAAAAGCCTCATGCTGTGATTGTCAGCTGCTGAAGGAAATAGCAGAATGAGTTGCTTTCAAAGTATCAAATATCTCTTCTCAACTGTCATTTGGCAGTCTTCTTGAGCTGTCATTAAATAAATGTCTGATGATACCCATTATTTGCAGCTACATCCAAATTGTTATGTCCTTTAGCTTTCTCTCTAAAATATAGGCGCTAACCATAATCTTCTTAGTAATTCAAGATTTTAATTCTTTTCCGTTCCAAGAAAGTTTTACTAATTACTTTATGTAGTAAAGATTTCTTGATATGTTGCAATGAATATCTGTTTCTGAAAAGGGCCATTCAAAAAAACATAGGTTATCTATAATTCAATGATGTGATAAATATGTTTAATTGATAGAATAGAATGAATAACACTGTATATTCCTGAATAAATAATTTTTTAAAATCATTTCATCCCAGGCAAAGTATTAAAGCCACTATGACAGTAAAAGTGTAAAAGAATAAGAGAAAAAGAAAAGCATTATTATGGAAATAAAACAATAAAGAATAGGAATTGAGGAAACAGTAGGTAATGATTTACATTGCATTTAAATTTTTGAAGATCAAAGTTGGCTGAGAAGTAAGAAGCTGGAAGAATGTTCCACAAGTGAGAGGTACAAGAAAATAAACTGTTAGCATAGAACTTGCAGTAACATCTAACTATTTCAACTGTAAAATGATGAGACCTAGCCTCCAATCTAGTACTATGTTTTATAAAGTCTAAGTTCCAAAGCAGAAAATTCATCAGAACAATTAACATGGAAGTTTTAATAGAAAAAGGCACAGGTAAGCCACATTAGAGTTGTAGGAAAGTAACTGAAATCAAAATGCCAGGTCAGAACCAATAAGATTGGAGAACCCTTATTTGGATTTTGTTGATTTTGTCAAGATATATAGCCAGGGAACCAAATAAGATATGGCAGCAATACTATCATGGATATAATTGCCATGCTAGCAGTTAAGAGATAAAGTTTAAGTCCAAAATGGAGTAATTTCAAGAATATTGACATTGTGTTGTTCAAGCCAAAACAATTACATTTCTTGATAATTCTGAACTCTTTCTTTAAAAGACACTGTTTATGCCAAATGTGAAATTGCAAAGGTGAAATCCTATGTTTTGATAATTGGATAGCTTTGCTTCATGAAGTCAAAAGTTTTGATTGCAGGAACTAAGTAAGAATGAACTATCAGCCAAAAAATCTTTTTTTAATTAATTACACTCAAATATTAACACAGATGGAAGTTGTGCAACTACCCCAGCCATTAGATAGGAAATACAACTTGATTTTTTTTTTATTCCTTATGTGTTCAAAATTTCTGCAGTTCAAAAACATTTTAGTTTTGAATAATAGAAGGATGCCTAGGATATCATGGACTGAGCATATCAGGTATAGGTGTGCAAATTCCAATAGAAGCCATTCCTAAAATACACCAACACCAGAAGAGTGGGAGGAAAGAAAAGGAGAAAAGGAGAAGGAAGAAAAAAAACAAAAAAACACATTGGAAGTGGAAACTGAATTGTTTCTCTATCAAAGAGCAGGGAGGAGATTAACAAAAAATAGAAACTCATCCAGGTTCATATGTACACAGAATTTCCTTTTAAAAATGCCTTACATCTTAACATTGATTCACTGCATATTTCAAATTTTGTAAGTTTACTTTGATCTACTTTCTTCTGAAAATATTGTGCAATTTTTTGTTGCTTCATGCCTTTGAAGGTAGTTATTTACTGCTTTTTATGTATACATTGTTATATAAATGTGTGTGTGGCTCTCTCTATATATATATATAACTTGTTTTTTATTTAAAATTAATATACTTTTCAGTAAGAAACAAATTAAATTATAATTATAATATGGTCTATGAAATATGCTTTATTGAGCACTTTTTAAAAAGTAAATGCCGGGGAACTTGGAATTAAAACTGTTGGTTCTCTTTACCTGTATATATATATATATATATATATATATATATATATGTGTGTGTGTGTGTGTGTGTGTGTGTGTATAACTATAAATAAATATCAATATATATATATGCAATTTTATATATATATCATATTATTTATATATTATATATGCGTGGTATTTATTTGAAAGTGCTCAATATCAGTGATAGAGCTGACATATTCATATATAAATAGGTGTGAGTTTGTGACCTTGGGTTTCACACTCTTGCGATCGTCAGACAAACTGATTAATTTTTTTTAAAATTGGCTATATGTAGGGCTGCGTATATTCGTGTATTTTTGTGGAAGTGGGAGGAATATCTGCCGTCATGACAGACGCAGACATATATACACATTTGTACGCCCACTGACGTGCGCAAAGACACACACACGCGCGTCCGCCCACCGGAGCTTTAAACATATATGCGAATCGTGCGGGGCTCGGCATATATATGTATATGTGTGCCGATTCTCACATGCATACGCATTCGGTTGGTGTATTCGAATAGTGTAGCGATGTCAACGCGCGGACACATGTCGATTTCTCGTATCATAGTTTCACACAGACCCCATCATACGTACATATGTACGTACGAGAAATCGACAACTCTCCGGGCGTTGACATCAGTACACTATTCGAATACACCAACCGAATGCGTATGTATGTGCGCAACGGCACACACATACATATATATGCTGAACTCCGTACGATTCGCATACATGTTTGTGTGATCCCCGGTGGGAGGACGCGCATGTGTGCGTGTCTTTGCGCACGTCAATGGGCGTACAAATGTGTATATATGTCTGCGTCTGTCATGACGACGGGTTTTCCTCCCACTTTCACAAAAATACACGAATATATGCAGCCCTACATATAGCCAATTTTTTAAAAAATTAATCAGTTTGTCTGACGATCGAAAGAGCGTGAAACCCAGGATTCCAAACTCACACCTATCTATCTATCTATCTATATATATATATATATATATATATATATATATATATATATATTCTAAACATATACTGTTAAATATAAGAGACAATGAATGTCTATTATGTTTAATCATGAGCCGTTCTAAACGTCGTATTTGGCTTTAATTTCAGTTGAAAATAAAGACAAAAATTATCCAACATTCGGATAATTTTTTTATTAAGTTAGATTTAAGCTTTCGGCTCACATGAGTCATCTTCAGAGAGGTTATTAAGACGGTAATAAAAATAAATTATTATTTATTATTTAATTTAATAAAAAATTATCCAAATGTTGGAGAATTTTTGTCTTTATTTTCAACTGAAATTAAAGCCAAAATACGACGTTTAGAACGGCTCATGATTAAACATAATAGACATTCATTGTCTCTTATATTTAACAGTATATGTTTAGAATATATATATATATATATATATATATATATATATATATATATATATATAACCATACATATATATATATATATATATATAACCATACATATTTATAATTTATATTGGCTAAGCTTGATTTTAAGAATACCATCTTTAACTTTAAGATGAATCCTTATAAATGCAACATTATTATTTTTACTGTAAACATCATTTTTAATGGATAGATTTTAGTAGACATCCCAGTTTATTTTAAGCAGAACAATTAATGCCTACTGGCATAGATCACTGAAAGTCATATTAGATAACATTTACCATTTAAATCTGGAGTTTGACATGTACTCAGGAGCTAAAATTTTCCTTAATTTTAATCTATGCAGTTGATAATCACTGAATTAAGTGCTTTAACAAAGAGGAATTGTTGAAAAGGAAATTTTTGTGTAAAATAAAATCTTTTTAGCTTTCATTTGGCTACAAACTTATTGATGTAACCACACACACACACACACACACACACACACACACACAAAGGATTGCATGTTAAAAAAAATACCATGAAGCTGTAAGTATAGTTTCATATAAGTTCATTGAACTTTTTTACTGTATTACTAATAATATATGATCTGTTTAGCTGTTGATGTAGTGCTTCCATAACTCCTGTGTTAGTCCAAATCCAGTATTTCAAATAAAGCAGCTTCTCTCTAATATTGTACAAGTTAGAGCAACACCATTTTTGTCTTTATTATATTATTTTAATATGGTTGGACTTAACTAAATAAAAATGTTTATAAAACAATGGAAATTTCTTTTTTTTTTTATTCGTTATTAGAAAGTGCATTGTGGTGCAGTGGATATCAGCTTGGAATGAGAAATCAAAGAGCTGAGTTTGAATTCCAATTAAATTCATTGCATTCACTTACATGCAAATACCTTTGGGAAAGGTATTAACCTGTTGCTTCTCCCTCCAGCTATGGGTTGAATAGCAGGACAGATTGTGTTCTGTAGTCTTGGTTGGCAACAAGTATATCACAGAATGTAATGGCAACCTCCTGTGACAAAATTTTCTGCCTATTCAGTCATGTCTCGAAAGAGACATGATAACCAAAGTGTGTATCACGTATGGCACTTAACTGACTGATTGGAAAGATATCATTTTCAAAATATTCAGATATAATTTCGGAATATTCGGAAGCAGTTCATTTAATAGTGATTGTTTTCAAGGTTTAAAAATGTCTGATTAGGGATTACTTAATGCAAAAATGTCGGATTAGGGATTACTTAATGCAAAAAGACTTAAAGTACCATATGAAGAGAAAAGAAAAAAAGCAAATAATTCCTTGCAGTCACAGACAAGATTTTCTGAAGAAGATAATGGTTTTGCAATTAGAATCTGTGTCCATTGTGCATGCTGCCAGTAGTTTATTGTTTAGCCATATCTGTTGCTTCTCCTCTGACCCTCACCCACAAGTCTCTTCCCACCTTTTCCTGACTTGTTGACTTCTCTGTCCCACTTCAATAAATTCATGCTAATTTGCTCCCTCCCTAACCATGTACAACCATTGATTATGTTGGAACATTGGTTCTTAAGCTGTCTTTCTTATATTCTTCCATGAAAGGATTTTATATTAACTTGTTCAATAAGAGATTATCAAACTATCAAAATCGAGATAGTGGAGAAGCTGTTGGCTATGAAAAAGGATTTCTCAATAACCGGTTTAAGATGATCAGTCATTCACTCCCCTAAGGACAATTGCCGATGATGAATCCATGCGACAACACCCCCTTAATGCAAGTGCTTATTAATGACTTTGTGACAATAATGTGGGCATCAAAGAAAATCAGTTCAGTTAATGCCAGAAAAAAACAAACTACCATTTAATCTGAGAAATGATATCTTGCACTAATTTCTCTTTACTGGTACATGAACAGCAGATACAAAATAGAAACCCAAAAGGAAAAAATTCAAAATGTCAGTTACTAAATAGGCAAAAAAATTCAAATTATTCTAATTTTTTTTTTGTTTCTTCTCCAAGCAAGGCAATAAAGCCACTCAAAATCATTGATTTACAAAAATAAAAAAATATTGAGAGAGCAAGAGAGAGGACAATAAAAGACCAAGACCAAGGAAGATAGAAATGGGTGATTGGCACTGCATTTGTGAAGATCATAGTTGATAGGAAAGAAAAATTCAGAAAAGAATTTCACAAGTAAAAAATATGAGAGAAAAAAACTGTTAGAACAGAACTTGGGGTTGCATCCAGCAATTTCAGCAATTTCAATCAATTTTGTACTGCACAAAAATTCCTGAAATAAATTCAATATAGTAAAGAGAAAAACTCATCGGAAAAATTACCAAGAAAATATTTCTAGAAATGACATAGAGAAACAACATTTCGGTACTGGAAATGTGACTAAACCTAAGATGCCAAATCAAAACCAATAACATTGAAGATACTTCTTTGAATTTTGTTTAGAATTGCTAGATTCAGAGCAGAAGAACCAGATGAGATGTGGCAGGAATATTCAATGCCATGACAAATGGTAGACTTATTAATATGTAATGGAAATTCTAGAGAGAAACATTGTAGATTCCTTTTTGGATGTTATCAAAAATTTCTAAATATATAGCAGAAACACCAGTCCAGATGTGATAATAATATTCAATGTCCTATATTCTCACTGTTCACACATGTTTCCCTTTTTTCATCTCTTACTATACTGTTATATTACTTTAGTATTATAACCATTATCCTTATTATATTGCCTTTCTTTTCATAGTTTACTTTTCTTCTTCTTCTATATGCCTTGTCCATTCAGAACGTAGGTGACCATGGCCTTCCACCTCTCCCTATCCCTGGTGGCTCTTAGCATGCTTGATCCTGTTACACCATTCAACCCCCTTCTGCCATTCACCTGCTCAGGCCAGTTAAGTACGTTACATGCTGTTTTCCTCTGTCTCTCTTTCCTTCTATCTGGCCTGTTAGTATCAAGTTCACCAAGCCCTCCTTCCTCATTGCATGTCCCAGGAACTTTAGCTGTCTCTTCCTGATGCTCAGTATTAATTTCCTTTTAGTTTTCATCCTTCCCAAAACCTCATCATTGCTTACATGCTCAATCCATGGTATCTGCAGCATCCTTCTATAGAACCACATTTCAGTTGCTTCAAGTTTTTCCTTCATCTTTGATGATATTGTCCAGCATTCACTGCCATATTGAAGAACTGACATCACATAGCAATCCAGTACTCTCTTCCTTGTTTCTAACAAAATTGTCCTGTTTCTTAATACTTTATTCAACTTCTGGAATGCTTCCTTCACCATGCTAATTCACCTTCGGATCTCTGTGTCACAGATTCTGTCTTCTGTTATAACACTTCCCAGGTACTTAAATTTCTGTACCTGCTTGATTTTAGTATCCCCTACTTGTATTTGGTATTGTATGCTGCTCTTTTTGCTACTGACCATACATTCGGTTTTCTTGCAGTTTATTTATAGTTCTTTCTTGTCCACTCTCTTTAGCTAATTTCTGTAGGAGGTCTTATAGTTTCCTTTCCGTGTTTGCAATCAGCACTGCATCATCTGCTTAACTTATGTTGTTCAAATTGTGACCTCTGATGACAAATCCTGGTATGTAGGGTCCTCAGAATAGTCTCGCTGTACAAGTTGAATAGAGCTGGTGAAAAGACACATCCTTGTCCTATGCCCCTTTCTACCTTTGTATATCTGCTGAATTTGTTACCTGTCTGTATGCAGACAGTTTGCTGCCAGTAGAGATTCTTGATTACTCTGATGTCTTTTCCAAATATGTCAAGGTTTCTGAGAATATCTATCAATTCTTTGAGGCGTATTTTGTAGAATGTCTTTGCATAATCGATCAAACATAGGTACTAGTCCTTCTTCATTTGTATTGCCCTTTTTGGAGAGCATCCTAATCATAAATATGACGTTCCTTGTTCCCGTGTCTTTGACGAATCTACACTGTTCTTGTCTTATCTTTTGCCTGATTCTGCTTCTCGCTCTTTTCAGCAGGATTCAAACGATCAGTTTTGTGATATGACTCATTAACTGATTTTTCAGTGAAGTTTGCACTCATTTGCACCTGGTTTCTTAGGCAGTGCTCTGAAAGTCAATTTGCTTAGGTCATCTGATATTACACCACCATTATAAATTTCATTTATTATTTTCGTAATTTTCTCAATGCCAAATTCTTCCAGGGCTATCAGCAGCTCTATTACAAAGCCGTCTGGACCAGCTGCTTTGTTTCTGTTCAGTTTAGCCATTGCAGCTTCCACTTAAGACTGTAATATTTTTGGTCTGTCATCATCTTTGTGTATTATCGGTTGCTCTCTCTTGTTGTGGAAAAGATGTTTTGCATGTTCTACCCATTGCTGGTGCATTTCCTCTTTCTCCAATAATATCGTACCATCCTTGGATTTTATACATCCTTTTGAGGAGCAAGTTTTTTGTCCTGTCAGTTCTCACTTTTATGAGGGTTTATTTTATTACCCCTGACTTAAAATAGAGGTGTTATATTTGGTTGAATTTGTCTGCTTTTTTGTTTGTCTGTCCATGGTCAAGTTATCTCAAGACCCACTGAATGGATTTGGATGAAAATTTCAGGCATGACTGGCCTCATGACGGACACATACTGTTCTGGTACAGGATAATGTTTCTGTGTTGTTTTTCTGTTTTTTTTTTTTTCACTACTATTTTTTCCTATGATTCACTTGTTAAATACTGAATTACCTCCCCTCAATTGCTTTACATCATGACATTTTCTGAACACACTATTTTATTCTATAAAAATATCATAATACATTACATAAATTTAGAATTTATTATCCAAGAGCAAAAAAAAAAATGATTAAAAAAATGAAACAAAATACATCAGTTTTAATACTTCATTTTCAACAATTAATTTTAATAGGATCTCCCTTGGAATTTTACCTATATGGCATTTCCTTTTGGATATATATATATATATATATATATATATATATATATATATATTCAGCAACTACAACCAAATAAATGTGAACAAAAATGCTTGTCAGATATGAAAATGAAAATCAAGTAAAACTTAGCTGTCATCTTAGAAACTAAGCAGAGAAATTGTGTGTTTAGGGTCAAATGTAGATCAAATATGTATTGCAATCTGACAGAAGGATCAGATAAAGAATAAGCAAAGTGTATGCAGTATTTCTCATATGCTTTTTATAGATGTGTGTAATGAGTGTTCAGATGATTTAGCTGGAAAATACAAGAAGTGCCTGAGGTTTTATTACACAAATTTTTGTTGAGTGCTAAAAGAGAAATGTTACTATTATGGCCAGAAAAAGGAAAAGGAAAAGATGAAATTTTTGTTGATTCACATATTAACAACCTCTCCGTATGTACTGCTTGTCTAATAGTGAGAATGTCACATGTTTGTGTGGGTGTAGAGAAGAAAAGTGGAGTCAATTCTCATTGTTTTTAAAAGAGTGGATTTTATAATTGCAATTGTTGTAATTATTTTATTATAATTTTTTTTTACATTATAATATATTTTATTTGTTTTCATGGATATGACACTCTGACAGTATAACGAACTGTTCATGTATTTCTTTATGAACACAAGTAGTTAATAAGATGATATGTCAGTATTGCTGATGTTGCAGATTCTCATTTGGATTCTGTTAAAAACTCTTGATACAAGGAAGCAATATTTGATGCATGGATCATTAGTAGACTTATAAAATGGGGAAGAGAGATAAGAAAGTAAATCCTTTAAGAATGAAAAATGACATCTTTTAATACTGTTGTACAGTGCTCATTTTGGAATTTTCAGTAATAAATTCTTTATCAGTCAGGGAGTTTACTAAACTATCAGTATTAGGAATTTAAGAGTATGTTGGTTAAAAGTCCTGTTACTTACTTGAGATCAATGAGAGAAAATACAAAGGCAAGTCTTTGCAGAAATTATTTTCTTTTTCTTGTTTATTTCTTTCTTTTTCTTGTTTATTTTTTTGATTTTTTTACAATCGTTTCACCCCAAGCAAGGCAGTAGTGGGTTACAGTGAGAAGAGAGGGAAACAGAAAAGAACAAAATAAACAGGGGATGTTGAAAAAAGGTTAAGAGAGAAGTGGAAGTCAAGGAGATAGAAGATAGCAGTTGACGTTGAATTTAAACTTTTGGAGATTGTAGCTATCGGGGAAGCAAGCATGGGGAAGGGAGTTCCACAGGCAGGAAGTGTGAGAAAAGAAATTACTAAAGAAGAAGTGGTGATTACATTTGCTTATTTTGATGGCAAAAGAGTGGGACCTATTTGCAAATCTAGTAGCATGAGTAAATTTATGAGAGTGGGGCAGCAGGGAATGAGGTTCAGCAGAGCAGAAGCCGTGAAAATATACTTGTGGAAAAGAGAGAGGAAAACCACATTCCATTGGTGAGAAAGTGGTTGAAGGCAAGCTGCGAAATCGGGACTGATTACATTGCAGATCGTTCTTTGGATTTTGTCGAGAACCCCGAGATAAACAGCACAAGCATCTGACCAGATATGGCAACAGTATTCAATGTATAGTGATTTACTAATTGTTCACCCCATACAAAACTGAAAAGCTGCTCCAAATAGAATATTATTTGATGAGGAATGTAAAAGTATTTAAGAAGTGTAGTTTATGAGAATATGTAGGAAAGATAATGGTTAACTTTAGGATTGAATGGGTTAAGATCATTTAAGGTTAAATGGGTTAAAATCATAATGTTTGGGGAAGCATCCTCTTGGCAGTTTGTTCCACAAAGTAGCAGTTTTAATGAAGAAACTGTCCAAATAGAACTTCCTTCTTACTAGTGGAATATAAATGGAATGGGGATGATTCGACCCAGTGTCTGAGGCATAGATAAGATGGGTCTTAGCTGTGAAGGTCTCAACTGGGAAAACTGATAAATGTAGCTCATCAGAACTTTTGTGTATTGTGAAGAGAAAATATGCAGAAAAGATTTTGGCATTAAAATGAATTCCCATTAAAAATTTAAAAGTTCAGTTTACAGAAACTGTAAAAAAAACTTTTTCCATCAAGAAGTAAAAATATTTGGTGTGTTGTGGTGCAGTTGATA
Organism: Ascarosepion bandense; assembly: GCA_037127315.1. NCBI lineage: Eukaryota > Metazoa > Mollusca > Cephalopoda > Sepiida > Sepiidae > Ascarosepion > Ascarosepion bandense. The sequence goes on from JBBBDQ010000476.1 coordinate 265,754, forward strand.
TCAGCTTGGAATGAGAAATCGAAGAGCCAAGTTCAAATTTCAGTTGCATTTGTTGCATTTACTTATAAGCAAATACCCTTCGTAAATGTATGAATCCATCATTTCTCCCTCTAGCTATGGCTTAAATAGCAGGACAGATTTGTCAACAAATCTACCGCAGAAAGTAATGGCAGCCTACTGCGGGAAAATCTTCTGCCCAGTCAGTCATCTCTCTTTCAAGATATGATCGCTCAAGCATGTACCACATAAGGCAATTATCTGATTGACTAAATTAACTCAAATATTAGTCCTTTCATATTTTTCTATGGATTGCATGGAATGCAAAATAATCTTTTGTCTTTTCAATTGTTTTTTTTCTTTTGTTTCAAATTTTCCATACGAAAGCCAAAAATTTTGTTTGTCTACCCAGGTTTTGCTACTGAGTGACAGGATTCCAAACATTTAACAAGGACATTTTTAAATGAAGCATAAAAAGTTATTTTTCAAAGGAAAAGTAGAAGCAGAATGAACAGAATGTCGGCTAAAATGACATTAACATATGCTTTTCAGAAATCGACAATAGCAATAAAATATTTGATTTTCTTTGCAGTGAAGTTTGTTTTGTAAAATAATTAAGTCTTCTTGGTGCAATGTGAAATGTGTGGACAGACGTAATTTATGGTGGTCAGTCTAATGTGTTTGTGAGTTTGTAGACAAAATCCTTGGTCAGCAGTTGCTTGTTAATGCTTTCTGTTGTATGCGTGGACAAAGCCTTAGTCAGCAGCAGTAAGCTGTCTCTCTTCCACTATGTGCATATATGTGAGTGCATGTGTGTGTATGCACGCATAAATCAAACTGGCCTCTCAAAATGGTTTGAACCCTGAAAAGCAGTAGGTATTTATTTTTATATCCGTAAAGAAATTAAAAAATAGAAGTGTGAACTTTTTTAACAAAAGGTTTTCTTTAGTTTTACCTGGCTTGCAAAAATCTTTCTCGAAATTGCAGAGTTGTTATTTTTTAAATAGTCAAAAAGTAACATGTGGTAGGTCTACAGTTATGTTCGCAAGAATTTTGGCAGTGTTTGCTCTAATTTAAAAGAACTATTTCCACTAATTTTAGCAAAATAAAAGAATTATGCAAGTAATTTTAGCATAATAAAAAAATTATTTCTTTTACTAAAAAACAACACGTTCAACTCTAGAAGAATAAGAATTTGTCCTCGCGGGAGGTATAATTTAACTTTCTTAAATTTTTCCCCCTTGTTCAAAGGGAGTAACTTTTCTCTCTAACGTATTACCACGTGTTCACAGTGGCAAAGCAAATAAGACTAAAAATGCGTGCACCTCAATTACAGAACTATTTATTACAACATACAATATTAAAATACATAAAAAGGATTTTACGTTTAACATGTACAGTTCAATAAATGATTAAAATTAGAAATATATACAATAAAGACAGGAGAACTGCTAAAATTATAGTTATTTTAGCTTCAAAACTGATCGCGGAACATACAATTAAAACATTGCGACCAAGTCACGAATTAGCCAAGAGGGAAAGAGGAAGGTGTGCTTGACGAACACCGACACAAAGTACTTACGAGAAGCTGGAAATACAAATGGCGTTCCTTTACATTCGAATTAGCGAGATGCGGACAAGACAAGGTTCCCGTAGCCAAAAGCTTCTTTCTTCAGAGACTTGTTGGGGCGACGCTTTCTTTCCTTCTTCTTCTTCTTTGGAGTAGCGACTCTGGGCAACCAGCACTTGAAGGGTTTCTCAAACACAGCAACAATTCAATATGGAGTCGAATATTGAAAAAGAAAAGGAAAAATATGAACAAAAAAAAACATTCGGAAAAACAAAAAACAAAAAAAGAGAAAAACAAAAAAAAAAACAGTCGGATAGTCACGTGTGAATTTAAAAGAACGAAAAACCCACCATAAAATTAGAGGCTAACCGGCGTGAGTTCAACACCTATATATATATATATATAAACGGAAATTTTGTTTGAACTTTCAGTGAAATTTGAAAATTTCTCTGTAATACAAACTCAAAATAGCACACAAACGCTGAAGAAACTTCAACGGATCAGAACTACCCAGGGCTATTCTCACAACAACAACAAAAAGAATCTGAACTTTCAGCGAAATATGAATATTTCCCTGCAACAAAAATTCAAAATACCAACGAACGCAAAAAAAAAACTACAACAAACCAAGCTAACCCATAGCTAGTCCCAAAAAAAATTTACTACAAATCCCTTTCAACAAAAACCGAAAACCAGAACATTCCTTCGAATAAAGACGGGATTTGAATACTCCCCTCTTATATCGAGGAAACAAATTCGGTAAAACGGTTAAATAAAAGAAAGAAAACATATTTTCATTTCAAACGAAAACGGAAAAAACAACCCAAACACACATACACAAGTTTCAATAGACCGTTTAAAACCTTACATTGAAAACAAGCAAAAATGTACACAAAATACAACTACCACACAAAAATAAAGAGCCTGATATTTTACCTCCTGAAGAAGTACAGGAACATAAAATAAAGACAACAAACTCTGGCAGGAGTGTTAAATGGAAAAAAGATAATGAATACTTTTATTATTACTAAAAAAAAAAAAAACACTCCGTTATCTGGTAGGAGAGTATTGTAGGAATGAACCAAAATGACCTCAGGTCAGATACTACTACCATGCAGAGAATACTATTTCTCTTTCCCCTACTCTCTCTATCTCCCTGACCCATGCTTGACCTAAAGGATTGGCCAGTCCCTCTCTGGCTTCTAAGCAGGCAACATGTGTTCTCTTGCTAGCAGACACTTAACACGAAAGTATGTAAAAATAAGAAAATACAATATTCCTCTCAACGCTAATATTTGTATCCACTTCTTTGTCAATTATACCCACAAAGATACAAATATTACAGCCTCATAGCCTTTAGTAAATGACTTTCTTCCGTGGAAGTAAATAAGGGTTTTATTTCAGAGAACACAGGACAGGTTTTTGTCCTTCTTTTCATTTTTTCTATTGAATAAGGAAGATTTTTACTTCGTACAAAGTGGGCCATACATGTATTAGGTGACACAGGGAATCATGAATCTTTGCTAATTTGTTCGGATTAGTTGCTGAGCAGTGTGATATAGATAAGATATCAGCAGCGTAGTTCTGCTTTCCTGAACGATAAATGATATTATAAGAATAGCAAGAAAGTTCGAATTGCCATCTTTCGATCTTTTCATTTTTTTTATTTTTCCTGCTCTTCTTCTGTCGAACATACAGATTTTTTATCTGTTATTAGCTGAAAATACTTTCCCAGCAATAATGTTGCCACTTACGTAAAGACTCTACAATAGCGTATGCCTCTTTTTCGATAGATGAATATTTACGTTTGATGACTGCTAATGTCTTAGAAAAAAAAGGCTACTTGTCTGCCATTTTAGCTGAGCATTGCGGCGATGGCTTATTCTGAGGCGTCAGTTTCAACAAGAGAATGTATATTATTTTCAGTGGTGAAGATTACGAAGTATTTACGAAGTCTTGCCTAATATTTTAAAAGCCTCAACAGCGGATTGTTCTAGTGGAAATTTTCAAATTATTATTAGTGAATGAATTTTCTGGGAAAATTGATAGATCTACTTAGAGTAATGGGAGAACAAACCGGTTGCTTAGCGTAAGAAAGCTTTGTTAGTTGGAACAGGTAGGAGGGGTTGCAAACGTTCTAAAACAGGTTTTATCATGCCGCCTGAAATGGTGTAATAAAATTTTAACAAAATATTTTTTTTATCCTCACTGAAGTTTAAATTAAGGTGTTTGGCATCTTCCATAAATTTACGTAAATTTTCGTCGTGCTCATATCGAGTTTGGTCACATAGATTGTCAATTTAAGCAGCAGTATCTTTAATGTTGTTGTCAGTAATTATTTGGTCTAGGTACCGCCACTCATTTTCGATAACTAACTTTTAAATTGATTTTTAAATAAATGAAAACATTTTCTTGACACTTTTATTTTAGTTAAGTGGTTAAATTTACTATTTCCAGTTCGTATTTCTGGTGTATTTTAGACAGAAATTATATTAATTGGAATCTAAAACTTTTCAAAATTTCTTTTCGGCCATTTTTGGACGATCGACACAATTATAAACAAAAGTTAATTCTCGGCTTTAAAAATCTTGCAAAAGTAAAATATGCATCTGTGACACATTATTTTTAGAAAATTAACAAATTTAATGTTAAAGTAATCCGATTTTTACACAAGTATTACTTATTTGTAGCATGAACTTAGAATAAAACTATTTCTTAAATACAGAGTTGAACTTTCTAACCTTTCTACCGGATTTGAAAATGTGCTAACAGATGCGAAATAAGTGTATGGCAATCACAAGTGATATAACTGTACAATGTTTTTCCTGTAAGTGGAAGAAACCCTGAAACACATGATTTTTTAATGTACACATAGAAATTACTCTACAAAAAGACTTCAAATACACGAAGAAAAAATACGAAGGCACGATGATTCGTATTAAGCTTTCAATTTTTGATAAGTAAATATAATCTCCACTTAATAAATTAATAAACTAACAACACATCTTTGAAGCATTTTAAAAATATTTTTGAAACTTTATAAATTATTATAATTTAAAAAATGAAAAATATTCTTTTAATATTTCATTATTAATCGATGTTTTTCTTTAGACTATAATGTCCTTAATATATAATATTTATTAAAGCAATTAAAAGCTTATCAAATTAAATGATATCATAGTTTTATTGCAATTTTATTTTACTATTAGGAGCAGATTTTCGAAAATAAAGACAAAATGATTTTAAAAATTAATAGATGATTTACGTTTCTCAATTAGTTCTGCGTTTAACTAATAAAACTAATTTTCCCAACAAAATTTAATTTCTTAAAATTTCATGAATTTACGTGGAGAGGGTGATAACAGATTTTTGAAAAATATTGTTACAAAAATTTTTTGAACATAATAATTTCAAAAATAATTTCATTCATTTGTGAATAAGTCCTGAAAATTTCATTAACATCTCAAAATTATTTGATTTTTTGCAAAATTTCCAAATTAATGTGCTTGTCACCGGGAAAAAAACTGAGTTATGTAATATTACATTTTCCATTTTAAACTCTCGTAACGATTTGGTTGCCCGCTTACTAAAATCAAAACAAAATTTTACCAAAATTTCGAACGTGTTAGAATGGATTTAACATTTTTTAAAATAATTAAAAAATAGTTTGATTTTTCCTCTTAATAATAATATAAACATTTTGATTGAAACAGTTCGTTTTTATTACGTGTGGGGCTTTTTTTTATTTCTACTATGCTGTTTTTTCAGCAATTTAGTGAAGGTACATAATTTGGCCGTGAACCAATCTGTAGCCCCGAAAGAGACCTAGCAGAACTTATAAAGTCTGCCATTTGTTTCAAAAGATGTAAAAGATTTATCTTGTTCTTTTATTCGGATTTGGATAAATTTTGTATTAAATCATTGATGTGAAGTAGAAAATGAGAATCTAGCATAGTAAATCTATTAATGACTAATCACTAAGCGTTTCTTGGGATTTTGACCACCAGTACACAATACATAAACTAAGTTTCACAATCTCTTCAGCTAACATTCATTTTACTTCAGAGTTAATGAATTTAGTATTCGCTTCAGAATATCTCCTTGATTTGATATAGCTACAGGCTTACAATTGGGAGAGAGATTATTGAATAGTGCGGGATAAGACGCCTTCATTATAGTCAAACTCTTATTCGGGGTGGGGATTCTTATTTTATTTTCCACACACACACACACACACACATACACACACATACACACACACACACACAATAAAAATTAATTCACACCACGTGTATCTCAAAAAAATACAATTGCGCGGTCAAATTGTGGGGTCAAAAACAAGGACGGCGCACCCAAAAGCTCGGACGTAGTAGAAAGCACACCACGTGGCTCAGGGCTCAGGGCTCAGGGCTCGAAATAAGAAACATATTTCTTGATCTCCCCGGAGCCTCACCATCCAGATAAAAGGAAGGTAGAAACTCTCAACAGAGCAGAGGGCCGAGCAACCAGCTCACACCAAAAGGGCACACGACAGCTTGGAGCACACACACAGAGAATCCAGCAGTTCACACAACAGGTAGTATCACGGATCAACGAACATTCTTTCACCCTCTCTTTCTCTCATCTCGCTCGCTACACATCGTCCTACCTTTCCCTCTCACATTCCCAGTTCATTTCTTTCTTCCTTTTTTACAGCTTTACGGACAACTTCATTTTTGTACAAAATTAATTCTTTTATTTTTTTTACGAAAATAAACAAAAGTTTATTTTACTTTATTTCCGGCTTTATTTCATGAACCAAGTTACGCCTAGTCGACTCGTAAATATAATTCCTCTACAGGGGTAAGGGGCTGGTTACAAAAAACAAGTTTTTACTTTAAAATGTTGGCTCAGAATATCATGTCTGATTATTACATTGGTGCATAAATTATCAAGAATAATTAGTTGTACTAATAGTAGATGTTGGTTGGAGTAAAGAAAGAATTTACACACTGAGTTGGAGAAATGCCCAAAGATTTATTTCCATTTAGAAAATATAAAAATGCCTGTAGTAAGTCGTATAATGTAGCTTTCAAGTGTCGTTTATATGATGAGTAAAATGAGAGTGTGAAAGAGATGACACGGCTACGACCTTAACGGAGGTCTGCTTGAGGGCTACCTGTTTGGGCTTGTCACAGTGATAGTGGAGTCAGTTGTCCTTCTGTGCTTACAGAAGGTAGTTTAATCTTTAGACGAGCAGTCAGCCATAGTTTTTCGTAGCCTCTGTGGCTAGCGCGTGTGTGTCAACTTCCTCTCTCTCTCTCTCTCTCTCTCTCTCTCTCTCTCTCTCTCTCTCTCTCTCTCTCTTATAGTCTACATAAGGGAAACGCACGAATGTAGTTGTAGACGCGTGTGATAAAAATGGAATCGTGTTGATAATGACCAGAACTCTGATATGTTTGTATTTGATTTAAAATTTGTTTTAAGTAGAGTGCGGCGTGTGTGAGACTTAGCTAAATGAAAATTGATGCATAGTTATCGATATGTTTTCTATTAATTGTATAAATTTGACTTTAATTTATCTGTGTAAATTGTATTTTAGTGCATTTATTATTTGGTGAAATGGGTTCTTGTTACAAATACTTCCTTATTAGAAAAATGTTGCTTTTTAATTTTCTCGAAATAATGTTTCCAAAAATTGTACAAGGAAAAACGTTTGAATTAGTTTGGTTACAGAGTTTTGAAAGTGGTGTTGGATGTTGAGTTAGCCAAACGATTTAACCCTAGAGCATTTACTCTTCAAAGGAACTTGTTGAAGTCGTCTCTTCAAAATCGTTTTGAAAGGAGTGAGTTATGTTTGAAACAGGTGTAGTTGGTAGATAGCTTGCTGCTTGTGTAATATATTACCTTGAACGGGGATGTAATTGACTGGTATATCTGGACGTAAAAAAATCGACAAAGTGACAAGAATGCGGTTGACATATACATCCGGCAGTAGATAAAAGTCAACAAAGGACAAGAATGTAGTTGACAGATATATCTGGCCGTAGATGATGTCAACAAAGTGCAACGAGAAAAGCAATGAGTAGGTATAAGTTGTGACCAATAAGAGACAAGCATTGCGTAAGTGAAGAGGCGTGGTCATGTGGGTCGCATGGGAGATTTAAGACTACAAAAAGTATAGAATTTATGGCTGAAGAAACAGTGTGTTGTAACCTCGTTGGTTATTGTTGTGACCTAAAAGGTTACTGATGTGTTGTGGTATCAAAGTTGTATTGTCTTGGTATAATATTTCAGTTGCTCATGGATTTGTAGTAATAGTTATTACTACGAGGTGATGTTCTGGTATATTTCTATTTCAAGGTAGTTATTCGCATATCTTGCTAATAGTACGGTATTAAGGCATTCCTCCTGATAATACGTAGCATCCTCACTTGGGAGTCTTCCTGAGTAATTTACTCAAGGACTAAATAGTAATATCACACTATGAACACTGAACTCTTCTACTAGTAATTCGTTTGAGATATCAACCACCTCCCCAAATGGGCGGATGCCCGCGATAGATGCGGCACAAGGCCATTTAAGTGGAAACACTGAGCCCTTAAGCTCGGGCCAAAATTCTTGTCTGCTTTTCCCAAGACGGCACGAGGAATTTGGCCGCTCTACTCAGACTGCTGTCTGGTGCCTAATATAAATTATTATGGTAGTCACGTGATCCCCAGTAGCATAATTCTTTTTATAGTTTTATTTGCTATCTGGCGATCAGCGTTCAACCACATGTGTCGGTGTCGACACTTCTTTCTACATGACACAGAGACTGACTAACGACTCCCGACAACCCCTTCCTGTGCGCGATCTCTTTCCGGCTGCCCTCCTGCTTCATACAAGCGTCACCTGATATTTTTGCTTCTGGATCGATGTACTGCAGTTTGGTGCAATTCTATAATTCTTCTTTGGCTTTGGCAAATGCTAGTTTCACCTCATTAGTCCACTGCACAGTTTTCTTTGGTTTATTTATTAAGTGTCGACAGTGATGCGAGTAACTGTCAAGAGTGCGGTATGAAGTGTTGGGAATTTCAAGAACTCTCAATAATTGCCGTGTGTAGTTTGGCACTAGAAAAAGGAACGTATGTCATCCACTTTCTCAGGCAAAGGTTTTATACTTTTTCCTGCGACATAGAAAAGATAAAGATGAGGCACCAATAATGCATTTGCTGGCATTGATTTTTAGTCCATAATATTGCAAACACTGTAGTGTAAAACTTGTTTGATGTGAGACTCGTGTTCTGCTTCGTCGGTAATAGCTATAAGTACGTCATCTATGTATGTGTACACAAAATCTAATCCGTTAAAAACTTTGTCTATGAAATACTAAAATGTTTGTGCTGCGTATTTTTGGACCAAAAGGCGTTTTTTTCTTATTTGAAAAGTCTAAATGGTGTTGTTATGGTTGTATCTTTTTATGTCTTCTTTGGCAACAGGAATTTGGTTGTATGCTCGGATCAGATATATTTTAGAGAATATTGTTATATCCCGTATTGTGATTATGTTCAGAGATCGGTAATCTCCACAAGGTCTCCAGTCTGAGATGGCGATCCACAAGAACTACGGGATCGATGGACTATGTTTAAATCCATCATCTGTTGAAATTCAATTCCACCTTGGTAATTTGAAATTTATCTAGTGATAACCGTCATGGTGCTGTATGTACTGATTGTCCAGTGGTGATTATACAATGCGCCGAATTCTATATTGAATTTTATTTCTACGTCATTGGGTTGGTTATGTTCCTGAATTCCTTTATCAAGGTCCTATAGGTGTTTTTATTATTATCATTTTCGTGGAAGGTGTATTGCTTGGTGAACCCTTCGGTAATAGGGATGTTAAGCTGTCCACTAAACGTTGCTAGGTCGACAATACGACCTAATGCCACAAAAAATCTGCGCCTAAAATAGGCACTTTGACGTCAGTACTTATAAATGTCCATGTCTACATCTAAGTAGAATATCCAGATTAAGAGATTTTTCTTCATATGTGTTTATAACAGTATTGTTCGCTGTTACTAGAGAGAATATGTGAGGTGTTCGTTTTTGTGTTGCTGGTAAAACGCTTAAATCGGCGCCGGTGTCAACTAGAAATCACAAGCCAGAGATTTTGTCTTTGATATGAAAATTACACTTTAAAAGATCTCGCACTTACGTTTGATGATACTAGTCAATCTGTCGCTGTCTTTGATGTAGGAGTGTCAAATGTACTTGGCGGGGGCGTACATTTCTTGGCGTTAATTTCATGACGCTAGTGATACCTACAATATTTTCGATCACGGCTTAAACTCCGATGTCAGCTACTGGGTCGTCTCCCTTTGCTGTTAGTGTCGGGATTCATGTCTCTCTTAAACGAGTTGGTTAACACTCAGCATTATATTTTTAATCATTTCCTCCGTCCACCTTTGATTTTTCATACTTTGGTTAATGTGTTGATGGTGAGTGTGGTGTGGACATCATGTTTCGACTAACATGTTGAGCTCTGATTCTTTTTTCAGTCAGTAGTGTCAGAATTTTGAACGTGTCTATGGGGAGATTATCTCTAGCCACAACCGTCGTAATAGGTTTCCATCCCTGGAGTTGCTACCCACGAGTTTCTTCATGTGTCTTCGTAGCTGTAATGGCGATATGTCGACGATCTTTACGTCCTTAATATTTTGCCGTATTTAGGCCTGATCCGATTTTTCGATTCTTTTACGGATGGCTGCTTTTCGAATGTCGTGCGGGCTTGTGGTCGGTTTGTGCTCGATACTATCGTTAACCTCTGTAGCTATATCCTCTGGTAGAGCTTCCACTATATAAACAAAGTTCATTTGCTATGAAGTTATCTTTTGGATCTGCAACGAAGTCTGTGCTTTGTTGGACAAGGTCCGTGGGTTTCTTCTGTTAAAAGGTAAATAAATGATGTTTAATCTTGTTTCATGTTGTTCCGTAGACATGTCTGAAACTGATAAAAGAACGCCTTCATTTTTACTGTTGGTCTTTAGCGTGATTACCAGTTGATCAGTGCTGAAAGTTGGAGTAAAGAAATAATTTAGATACTGGTTAGAAAAATGAGCAAATATTTATTGTCCTTTACAAAATATGAAAGCGTTTGTTAAGTCGTGTAGTGTAGATTTCGAGTATAATGTATACGAGTGGTAGAATGAAAGTGTGAAAGAGAGTATACTTAATATGGCTGACTGCTTGTTGTCTATCTGTTTGGGCTTGTTGCGTTGATAATGGCTTCTATGTAAGGGACACGCACAGACGTAGTTATAGACCCATTGACGAACGAGAGTCGTGTTTATAATGGCCACCACTCTAGTTTGTTTGTGTTTGATTTAAAATTTGTTTTCAGTGGAGTGTGGCGTGTGTGTGATTTAGCTAAACGAAAATTGGTGTGTAGTTAGAGTTATGTTTACTAATAAATTGTATAAATTTGGCTTTAATTTGTTCTCTCGAATTATGTGTAGGTTGTGTTTTAGTGCATTTTCTGCTACAGCACTTTCTTATACGTATAATCGCCAATGATAACATCTGCTGTGTAGCGCCCTGTTACTTTAGACTGTAAATTGCAAGTTGCCACAAAAATAAGAGGGCAGGTATTGCCACCTATACCTTTTCACTAGTGAATGACTTACAAAAATCCAGGATCTGCCAGTATTGAGCAATGCATTCGCTGCTTTGCTATTTATTCTAGCCGGTAGAACAGTTTTCGACAAATTAAGAGGTATGGTTGCCAATATATTGTAAGTAGTTTTGAAGAAGTGGGCCCAGAAGACTAGGTTTTAGATCTACGGACTTTTGCATACTGTATTGCGAGATGTACATACAGCCTCCCTTGAACACTGTGTACGAGGGTGTTTTTCGAAGCCACAGAAGAAATACTTAGCTCTTAAAGGCGCCGCAATGGTTTGGTCAGAAGAGTTATTGTTGATAATAGTATCAGAGGCAGCTGTATTAATGGTGTAGTTGAACCTTTTATAAGTGCCACACTCTTTTTTAGCTACCTCTAAGAAACGTGCTTATGCTATCTCCAAGTCTAAGGTTTTCTTCTCCAATAGACGTTAGCGAATGTAACTGGAATATGTCCCTCTAACAAAGGTGTTCCTTTTTGCACTCTTGGACATATGAAAAGTGCAGTCCTTAAGTTTTAAAGGTACTGGGCCAGGATTTCGTTTGGAATTTGGTTGCAGTTAGAGCAAATGTGCAATTATCTAGTTCTTAGACTTAACGTAGACATTTCTGGGTGTTACCACAGCGCGCTCTCTCTCTCTCTCTCTCTCTCTCTCTCTCTCTCTCTCTCTCTCTCTCTCTCTCTCTCTCGTAAGAGGTTGATTCTTTGAAATATTTGTAAATCACCGGGAACTGAAATTTAAATACATTCTGGTTGTACCTTCAGGGTCAATAGCGCCAATAAAGTACCTGAAAGTTTTAAACTAATGGTGTCATTGGTCTGCCGCGTCACTTTCATTAGGGTACGCCTCGAAACGACAGGTTTTCAGATATCTTTTCATAGTCTATGTTGAATAAATTGTGAGCTAAGAAGAAAGCGTTTTCAACATAGAACGTTACAAGGATTTTAACGGGACCGTTCTACAATTATTTATAGGTTGTGTTAGGAAAATTATTAGTAAGAAGGGAGCGGTGAGAGTAGACCAGTAATCACTACCACAAGAGTTGTAAATGAGAAATCATTTTCATCTTTTGAAAACAGCAAGGCTCTTTAAAATCAAACATTTTTTTCTGAATTCATAATGGTAATAATAGTAATTTCCTTAAAAGAAAACATTTAACATTCATTGATTGAGCTGCCAGTGCTAATTTTGGTTGAAATTTATAAAATCGTTCTCTGAAAACAATTTTTCAGAAAATCAGGTTTCTCAAGTCAAGTAGCTGTTATCACACTTCCCAGTATTGGTGTTAGCCTCCTTCACAAACTTTTTTTAAGTAGTATGAAATATCAGCATCTTTTTTATGCCGTTATTTTTTTATGTGTCATCAATTTTGGTTGAAAATCTTCAAGTGATGCATTTTTTTTTCTGTTTGTGAATTTTCCTTGTGATTCTGTAGCACCCTGCAAGATTTGAAGAGGAATGGTCCTTGCTAAAACCTACAGGCAGAAAATCATTGTATACAGCTGAGATTTTAGATATTTCTGAATGAGTTTGGTGCCATGCATGACATTCATATAAAAGTTGTGATCAAACAAGGCTATTTAAGAACATTTCAAGTTCTTAGATTAATGTTTTTGTTTTGTAACAACTTGTAGTGTTGAGACCAAACTACTTCTAGCACAATTCAATTTCCTTATCTCCTCAACTAAATTTGTTATCACTGATCTGTACCCTAAAGTATTTAAAATTTAATGCAATGTCAGCTCTGATCTTTAATAGCTCTTTACTTAAAGTTTTTTCTCTTTTATCTTTTCATATTATCTCACATTCAGTAACCACCTTTCATCTTAGTGGCTTTATTGTCTTACTTGGAGTTAATTTTTTTATAATCATTTCACCCCATGCAAGGCAGAAATGGCACTGGTGTGAAGAGGGTGACAGTGAGAAAATAAACAATGCACAGGGTCTGTCAAAGAAAAGATAAAAGATGGATGGGAATCAAGTAGATAAAAGATAGCAATTTATTATGCATTTAAACTTTTGGAGATTGTAGCCATCAGGGAAGTATGCAAATGAAAGTCGGTTCCACAAAAGGAAAGTGAGAGAAAAGTAACTGATAGAGTAGAAGAAGTGGATATATCTAACTATTTCAGTCATAAAAGGGTGGTATCTTAATGCCAATCTGGTAGCAAGAGTAAATGATGATAAAAAAGAATCTTTCATTGCTGCTTTCATTCCATTTCTAGATCTTAGTTTCTATGTTAGAAAAAATATCTTCAGTCCTGTTCTTGGAACACATGGTAGATAATCTTAATTTTCTGTTCAAGATCATTTTTATTTCAACTCTATCCTTGGCATAGACCCCCATCCCACCCCATCTGTACATTGATTGCTATTTTCTATTGGTAGATTTGTTTTGTATGAAATGTTTAAATGATCAGCGCCCATCTCTTCACACCTGTGTTTGTGACGTGTAGCTATGTGCACAACAAAAAGAACTCAACAGAGTGAAAACATTTCTTCTGACAATTCTTTGAAATTCAATCAGAAAGAAGAATTGACTTGTGAATTTTTCTGATAAGAATGCTGCTTATGAGTAAAAAATCTTTTGTATCTCAGAAAGAGGTGGTTTTCCTAGCTTTTCTATCATGCTTTAATCATTCTTAGTGTGCCTATTATCATTATTATTATTATTCTTAGAATAGTAGTTGTCTTTGAAATTTCTATTTCTAAAGATTTTTAAAGTTTATCAAATTTTTTTTTACTAAGACGACCATATCTTCAAGATAGCACTTAGATATTTTTTTTATTTTAATTTTATTACTTTGAATATCAATGTTAGTAGATCTATGAAGTTTCAGAGCACTGCAAAATTTTCACCTGTTGTGGATGGTGGGGTTGTGCTTATACCATTCTTTCTGCATAGAGAAAATTATGATGTTGGCATCTCTTCCAATGCAGATATTTCAATAACATATCATTTAGAATCATTTGGGAGGGTGATGTTAAATAGAGCACGATAGATTTATAAGAAAGTGACATCTTAGATTTGTCCTACTCATTAAAGAAAGTCATTCATTGACTGACCATCTAATTCTGCTGTCAGAATGATGGATCCAAAGTACATACTATAATTGCTTTCATTCCAGTTCCAGACTATTGTTTCCATTTTGAAAAAGTTTATATTGTCTCATTTCTTGGAACACTAGTTAGATGGTGTTGATTTTCTGTTCAAGATCATTCCTAATCCAGTTCGAAATAATTATGCTGTGAGAATAGCCCCACTCATTATCAGTATATTGGCCTCAAGAGGGAAAGCAGTATAGTTGTCTTTAATTAGTAGATTTTTGGAGAATGTAGCATGTACATTGTGGTGTAGTGGATATTGACTTGGAACAAGAAATCAGTAAGCCAATTTTGAATTCCAGTTGAATTCATTACATTCACTGATGCGCAAATATCCTTGGGAAAGGCATTGATACATCTCTTCTCCCTCCAGGTATAACTTAAATGGCAGTACAGATTGGGTTTTTGGCAACCAGTCCACCACAAAAAGTAATGGTAACCGACTGTGAGAAAATATTCTGTCCAGTCATTCATGTCTCTTTGAGACATATGGCATTTAAATGAGTGTGTATGGAATAATTAAATGACCAGTGTCTATCTCTTCAAGCCAAATATGCATGGAGCATAGACTAGGAAAATATGAAATTAACTGGAGCACTCATTTCCTACTTGTTGTACTCCTGATGCAATCTGAACTCTTTCCATACTGGGGTCCTCATTAAACATGATTTTATGGACCAATACAGTCTGCTATAACCTCTAAAATATTTATAAACTAATACCATGCAATAAAGTGTTTACATCTTAAAACACACCAATTGAACTGCACAATATAAAACCATAGAATGCAAATCAGAAAGATTGTTTTATTAGTCAGTATAATTTAGGAAGATTCTGCCAAATTAGGAATAAATAAAATAATTGTTATGTAATAACCTATGGACAGTATGTCCCAATCCTTATATAATACGTTGGACTCTATTGAGTGTGGTGTTTTTTAATGTCTAACAGTTCTCTACTAGCAGTGGCTATTTACTTTCCACATCTTGCGAGTCTTGTATTTGATGATATTATAAATATTATTATTTATTTCAAACCTCTGTTTGAGTTATTACTTGCACAGTAACATTTTTAAGTTACAACAATAATATAATTCTAGAACTGATTTTCTAAGAAAAAAGGTATGAAAATCATTAAATCTGGCCTTAAAAAGGCATTCACAAATGCCACCAGGGTTACCATCATTCTAGCTGCTGACATTTAAGGCTGCATTCACATCCAAATCAACTCAGCACTGACCAAAGTACAAAGAGACTGCCTCAGAGTACGACGCTATTGACATAGGTGATATTTTGCTATTGTAAATGATTTTGCAGTTCAAATTTCATTTCGATGTAAATGGTGAAAGTTTTTTTTATTAATATCACCAGTGAAAGAATTTCTAAGGGTATAGCACCCGTCATTTTGAACTCCCCCTCCTCACTCTCAGCCTGGGTGCTGAGGTATGTGCTGTGGGCCATTCTCTGTCTTTCTCTCTCTCTGTCTGCCTCTCTCTCTCCTGATTTCAACTAGCCAAGATGGAGGAAGACACTCTGGTAATATCTGGGAAAATTAAAAACCGTATCCAACCAAAGCGGATGCCCGTTTGACATTTTCAGTATGTCTTAACTATCTGGTATGTTGAATCCTGCATGCTTTTTTGTTTTTTAATTCTTGTCCTTAATTTTTGTTTAAATTTGCAATTTTTAGCCTTAATTTTTGTTTGAATTTGTTTGAATTTTTTAATTATTGACATAGGTACTATTTTGCTATTGTAAATGATTTTGCCATTCAAATTTCATTTCGACTTTAACTAAGTTAAAACTTTTTTTTCTTCATCAATTGGAGTAGATAGACTAAACTATTGCCCGGTTCACACTCCACCCTTGTCTATTGTACAGGTGAAGAGGCTCATCCCTTGTTCCCTGTTTAGGATGTGGTTTCCGACTTTCTCTCTTCCAACCTTTTCACTCTTTTCTTTTTTCTTTTTTAATTGGAGTAGATAGACTAAACTATCACCTGGTTCACACTCCACCCTCGTCTATTGAACAGGTGAAGAGGCTCATCCCTTGTTCCCTGTTTAGGATGTGGTTTCCGGCTTTCTCTTTCCCAGTCTTTTCACTATTACGTAGCCCCCTGCACATCAGTGGCGTTACTGCCTTGCTCGGGGTGATATGATTAAAAAATAACAAAAAAAACAACTAAATTCTACCTATCTCTTTTATCTCTGCATCTCTGCTACTGATATGCACATACATACACCAACTCTTTCAAACAAACACATGTAATCACATTTCACTGTTCTTATGCAATATAGTTTATATTCTATCTAAGAAATTTTCTAACAATCAAAAAAGGACATTGCTCATTCAATGCAATTAACCAACTACTCGTATTCGAATTAATGTTATTTGTTCATATGACATTGTCTTTTGCTATTGAATTTTAATCTTTCCCTGGAAGTCATGGGATTATGCTAAATGCCCAAAATTATGAACAGTCACACAACAATATTTTAATTTATTGTATTAAAACTTGACACCCTGAATTTTTATATTTAACAAAAACATGAGTAAATGGTTTCCTACAAGTTCATTAGATCAATGCATTCAGTGAAGTCATAATGTGGATGATAATTTCTAATAGATGAGAAGATGAATTCTCTAATGCTATGAGGCCAACATAAATGGGTATAAAATTTCTTACTGCAGAAGTATACAATCTACCAGAGATGTTTGATATATGCCAGAATGAAAGCCAAATTGGATAAAATATGAGATCCTAGTTAATATAATGTTCTATAATGTTCCATAATGGATCCAACTGATATCTACATATAAGGATCTTGAGGACTACTTTTTTGTTTCCATAATCAAGTAATGCATGATAAACACCACTTTTTGTGATGCAATTCTGAATGTTATTGAATTTTGGGAGAAGTTAAGCTATTTTCAAAAGTTCAGCCTCAATGCTAAAGATATGCTATTATTCATAGTTTTTAACCTGATAACAAGTTGATTCCTTATTTTTTTGTCTGATAAAATAAGACATTATTCAGATTTGACCAGGATGAATGAATTCTAACAATTATCTCAACTTCATTTGTTGTTGCTGGAAAAAAATAGATACATTTCTCAACCATTTATAAAGACTATATACAGAGCCAGTGGAAGTGTCTCGTGCCCCACCCTCACCAAATCTATGATTCTGGGCCTCACACTTGACTACATTTCAAGTTTTCTAAGGTAGTATCCAAATAAAATACAAATTTTATTGTAACCCAATTTTGTACAATAATCATATGCAATAGAGGCAAACAATTCAGCCAGAAGAACGAAGATTAAATACAATATATCTAAATACAAATTAGAGACATGTCATAATAGATCATTCCAGCTTAAATAAATCAATATTTTGTGGCATCTTTTAACATCTACTTGATATTTTTCTTCTTAAAAATTTGAATAATTTAATACCTTCAACATTATGGTCAGAAAATAATAAATTTTATATATCATTTTCTTTTCTTTTGTTTTTTTTTATAACTTAGCACAAGCAAAACAAATTCATGGATTTGGATGAAAAAAAAGGGTCCAGGATGATATCAAAATCTGCAAAAATTTGTCATCCTTTTAATAGCCTGTTGTGCTCAATTTGTAATATACATAAATGTAGGTAAAAAAAAAACAAATATTGATAAGATAGCAAGAGTGACAAAACATTGCCTAGGTTCCCTAATTAGTCTTGGGTCTTTGCTGGTTAGGAGTATGTACAAGCCCTGATTTTTCTATATATATATATATTTGTATATATTTTCAAACAGTGTTTTTAGTGTTTTTTGAAGTAGTTTCACCATTTTTATTTTAAACAGTGTGTATTATGTCTAACGACCAGTGCACTCAAGAAATCTTAAAGAAAATGTGCTTTCTGTCTCAGGTATCCATTGAAGTGTTAGATTAAAAATAAATCTACTTATTTATTAATTATATATAATGAGTAAATGTCTGATTGGTTAGACTATTCAGTTTCCTGACCATGAAAACTGTGTTCAAATATTACTAGGGTTGATTTATTGGAAAGCTACTTTTTTTGATGCTTACATGTTTGGGAGGTGATCCCTGTTAGCAGTGTTGGTAGAAAGTACTTACAAAACCATACAATGAGTTAATCCAAGTCTTGAGAATAAAACTGGATCATTGGAAGTATTTAGAAATTGTTGATGGTTTTGTGCTAGCAATGAAATCATTAGTCTTCAGTCTGCAGGTTTTGAGTTAACTATTCTTGTTAGTAAAAACTGTTGATCATTCCACACTCTCCAAAAAACTGTAACTGAGGTTTGCCTCATATAGCTGCCACTATATTAGGCACACCTCAGTTAAAATCCCAGGTGAATTCTCTGGATATTGAACAAGTACAAAAGTCTCTGAGCAGGTGTCTGCAACACAAATTGGCTCATCATTGTAACAGATGGGTGTGGATGGAAAATGAGTAACTGATTTATATATATATATATATATATATATACATGAAAAATCTAAAATCTTATTCCGCTGGTTTCTTTTTTTTTCTCCCCATTTATCCAACGACTTAGTACGCCGGATTGTAACGGATTTAGGTTCAGTTTGTTAATGGTTTTTTCGAAGGTTTATATTGGCATAAATTTATGGAGTGCATTCATACAGAGTCTAAGTAGTTATCATTATCATTATATATATATATATATATATATATATATATATATATATGTTGAAATCTGAAAGAATATAAATATTGGATCTGATAAGTTCAATAGCTTTATCAAACATTTGATCCAGATGATCATTTTGATGGAAAATCCTAGAGTAAGTCAACTCAATAAAACATTTCTCAATTTATTAAACATTATGGATTTAGTTATCTATTCACTCCTTTTTAGCAGAACATCTGCCTACCTGAAAAAGATGTAAAATTCTTGTAATTTTCACATACTAGAATTTTTTTAATTATCACAGTATTTAGTATTTTTGAAGCTATTGCTAACATTTTTTGTCAAGATTTACAAACTGTTTTGTTCAATTTTGCAAACCAGTTGATGAACTTTGAAAGAGCTGATTTGTTTGAAAAATTACTTTGACAAAAACTATACTTCAGTTAAAATTTCTTTAATGTTATAGGACTTCATGGTAAACAATTTTTTAAGAATTTATTTTTAGCAGGTGTGACAGATGGATGAACTGATGGAAGTCACAGAATTTTATTTATATACTTTTTCAGTTGTGCTATTATCATAAATCTAAATAGTTATTTACTAAGTTCATCTTACTATGCATTTTTTTACAGAAATACTATTATTGAATTATAAAAACAGGATAATTAAATATGGTAACAATTTTAGTATAAAATTGGTTTTGATATTTGTTGAAAGTCAATAATATAATTAAATAAAAAAAGCTTAATATATAATTAAGTAACTTGAAATAAACAAATAATCTGAAAGTTTGAATATTATGGTTTAAATGTGTCTATTTTATAATTATGTGATTGTTGAATTTACTGCATTTCAAAAATATACGAAACATTTTGATCACTTAACATTTAAATGTGGTCACATTCTTAAACTGTTGCATGGTATGTATTACAAATCTGAACTTAATCATTTTTTTCTGAGTAGTAAACAATATATCTGGTAATAATTCAATAGATTTATGGAATCATCTGGCCCTAGTGAGTGATATTGTGTGAAACTCTGGAATCAGTCAGATGAGTTAAGTTCAATAAACATCCATTGATGTATTAAATATTGTTGCCATAATTATCTATTAAGCAATTTTTGGCAAAAATTCTGCTGGCCTTAAAATGTTAAATTCTAGCATTTTTAATGTATTTTGATAAGTGTCTTTTAGCTATATCACATGTGAATACATATGTGAAGGGTCATGTATCTAAATATTAATATTGTAGCATCTAGCTCCTTTTCAATACATCATGCTCAAGAATAGAAAGCTTCACCTTTATAAAAAGATCAAAAGGGTAAAGGAGTAATGAAACTAAAAACTTCAAGAAAAACTGTCATTTTTCATTCATCTCCATCATGTCTCTCATTCCTTTCACTCTTCTTTTTCTCTAGCTTTCTTACTGACTCTTTCCTCTTTTTCATCTTCATACTCTTTACAGGATGTACATTAAGGTGCAGTAGATATCAGTTTGGAAGGAAAAATTAGGGAGCCGAGTTCGAATTCAAGTTGAATTCCTTGCATTCACTTGTGTGCAAATACCCTTGGAAAAGGTATTAATCTGCCTCTTCCCTCCAGCTATGGGTTAAATAACAGGACAGTTTGGGTTCTATAGCCTTGGCTGGCAACAAGTCTACTGCAGAAAGCAATGCAACCTACTGCAGGATAATCTTCTGCCTAGACAGTCATGTCTCTTTGGAGACATGATTGCTCAAACGTGTATCATATATATCACTTAACTGACTAACTCTTTCCTCTCTTTCATCTCCATACACTTTCTTCTCTTTCATCTCATCTCCTCATCTTGACTTGGTTTTCCATTTGCACATCACAGTAATGACCAGTTTTTTTTTCTTTTTGGTCTAATGTTTCTTTTTATTATGCTGACAACATCCTCAAAAGACATCTGTTCTAATTCCTGTGGGTATGCCATTGTGGATATTTTCTTTGATGCCTCACACTCAGCAGAAGCCATAAATAAGTCCATTATTTGGTTCTGTCCACCTTCTATTCTTGAGTCTTTGAGATTATGCATTCTTGCTGTAGCTGCAAAGGCTTTTATCCAAATCTCGACGTATTCGGCATCATCCATGTGACCCAAGCATCCTATTGGCAACGCCATTTGTTATGTCTGGTATATTTCACAGTTTCAGTACTCGATACATGTACACCATTTTGTGTGACATAATTGAATGCTGACAGTTATCAGCTTAGCACTTAAATACAACTCAGCTAATTTGCATAGGATACCACAATCACCATAATCTTTACTTTTCCTCTCATTCATCTCAAAACTCTTTACCTTTCTTTTCTTTCATCTTCATACTCTTTACCATTCCTCACTTTTATCTGCTCTTTACTCTTTCCTATCTTTCATCACCATACTCTTTACTTTTTCCTCTCTATATACTTCATTCTTTCATCTCCATACCCAGTGCTGATTGTGGAACTCTGAAACTGGGGTCTTTTTAATGTGAGTCTTTGAAGGCAACAGTAGCAGGTTGCAAGGCAACACTACAATAGTATTTAGTCACCTTTCCACTTAAGGCAAAATGTGACACAAGGTCTTTTTATGTGGGTTTTCCGGGCCATATAGCCCTGCCAAAAATATCTGTCTATCTTTCCCTAGTTGTGATTCTACTCTTCGGCGGAACCACGACTGTGTTAATGCTTTCTGCTTGGAAGCAGAGAGCGCTCTCTACCCGAGGTAGAGAGGTGACAGTGTCAGTAGTAGCAGGTTGCAAGGCAACTGTCATTCTCTGTATAGGCAGGATTATATATACACATCCGGTGAGTCCATTCTTGTATACAAAAAGGGGCGATCCCACAATACCCCACTCCCTAGCTTCTTTTTTGGGAGAAGTTAGTAATTTTTCGCTTGGGAATCTATGATTAATGGCTTCGTAAACTTTCGTTTTCTGCTAGTTCGTCTGATTTCTGTATTAATTTGAAGTCTCTGAATGTCGAAGGCTTCGAAAATTTCTTCCATAGGGTCCTCACTTTCTAAGGGTGAGAAGCTTGGCTCTTCACTCCTTTTTTGTATTTGATTTACGTGCCTTCTGTGCATAAATTTTTCTTCCTTTATAGTGTACATCACGTTTACTACTCTGTTTACAATTATTCCCGATTCCCAATACGCCATATTATTTTTAAACATTCTGAAGTACACTCGTTTACCGGATTTAAATGATCTTTTCGTAATTACAGGTGTATCCCGGGTTTTGTTTTTGCATAGTAGCAGTTATCTTGTGTGCAAGCATCACCTCAGCAGGTGAAAGTCCAAATGGTGTGTTTCTGTTAGGTGTAATTCGGTATATTTGTAGAAATTGTTGTAATGCTCTTTCCATTGGTGTATCTCCAACTTTCTTTAATGCTCTCTTTAGAGCATTCACGAATCTTTTAGCTAAACCATTCGACAGTGGATTGTAAGGTGCGGTTTTTATGTGTTTTATTTGGTACGTCTCGCAAAATTCTTGAAAATCACTTGAAATAAATTGCGTACCATTGTCCGTTACTAAGCAATCTACAACGCCAAACCTAGCAAATAGCTCGTGTAAGCAGTTTATGGTATTTTCTGTTGTTGGATTTTTATACCTGAAAATCTCAGGCCATTTACTAAAACTGTCTACTATTATTAAGTAGTAGTAGCCGTCGATGGGCCCTGCGTAGTCTGCATGGACTCTCGACCAAGGTTTGTCCGCCTTTGGCCATGATTTCTGTATGATAGGTGGTGACTTTGCTGCCACCGCTCAGCCCTTACATTTTTCTACCATCTGCGCAATTTTCACGGGTTCACTTTTCATAGGTATCAGTCTCGATAGTCCATCTGTGTGTCCTATTTTTTTGGTGGTATGAATTCTAATTTGAAGTTATAGTTTAGTAATATTGTACCCCACCTCAGGAGTCTATTTATGGTGTATACTGGTAATCCTTTCTTTGATTCGAATATGGTAAGGAGAGGTTTATGATCGGTCTGTAGCGTAAATTCTCTTCCATATGCATATCTATGAAAGCAAGTTAAGGCAAACATTATTCTCAATGCTTCTTTTTCTATTTGTGAGTAATTTTTTTTCGGCGGGTTACAGTGATCACGATGCGTGGGCTACCAGTTTTCTTGCACCGTTCTGCATTTTATGTTGAATATACGTTTCCACACCTTGTGAGTTGCATCGCTTTCAATTTCCAGCCTGGGGTCAAAGTGTGTTAACATTAGGTCCGACGTGAATTTCATTATAATTTCCTGAAAAGCCTTTTACCAATCCGCCGACCAGTTCCACTAGACATCTTTCTTCAGTAATTCATTGAGTAGTGCCCTCAGTTTATGCATGCTATCGATGAATTCATAATAATTTGCAAGACCGAGGAAACTTTGTAATTCTGCAACGTTTTTAGGCTCAGGCATGTTTTTAATTGCTGAAGCTCTCTCTAGGTCTGGTTTCCTGCCATTCTCGTTAATAATGTAGCCTAAATATTTTATTTCCTTCAAGAAAAAATCACATTTCTTCTCTTTTACTTTGATCCCAAAGTCCTGTATTCTTTTGAAATTTTCCTTGATATGTGTCGCATGGTCCTCCATATTATCACTTTTAACTAGAATATCATCTAGATAATCTGTCGCAAAGTTTTGTCCCATCAGCATGGTGTCCATTGTCTGCTAAAAAATTGCAAGCGCCACCTTTATTCCGAATGGTAGCCTGTTGTATTTATAGAGTTCTTTGTGTGTGTTTATACATAATATGTTTGAACTTTCTTCTGTAACTGGAATCTGCAAATACGCTTCACTTAGGTCAATTTTCGAAAACATTTTCCCGCTATTTAGTTTGGTGAATATTTCTTCTGGGCTTGGCAATGGGTAATGATGGTCTTTTATGGCACTGTTTAAACCCGTGGAAAAATCTGCACACACGCGTGTTTCTCCCGATTTTTTCTTCAAATATACTACCGGTGCCGCCCATTCACTGAAATTTGTCTTCCTCGTGTTTTCATTGTTTTCATATTCCACTCTAGTAGATCTTACTAGGCTGGTCTTTGTTTCTGCATACAGCTGCCTTGTGTCTTATCTTTCCACACGCTCAGCAATTTTTGTATTTGAAACGACAACCTTTAACCCAATGCAATTCACCACATCTGTAACATGCAGAAGGGGTAGGCTTGTATTTCTTTTGGTTTCTGTCATTAGTTGTTTTGTATCTTTTTTCTTTGTCGTTAAAATCTTGTTTTGCTTTTGGGGAGGGTGAAAACCGTAAATTTCTTTTTACCTTATGAATATGCGCGACTCCTGATTCTTCAATATCTTTACTGTCTTTTTTAATACTGAGGCATTTCTGGCAATTCTCTAATAGTTTTTGTAGTGTTTAACCTGGCTTGTTTTGAAGTTTGGTCAGCATTCATTTTCTCATTTCGCTGTCTTTAGCAGCGACTAGTCCTTGGACAAATATGAGGCATTTAAAGTTGCCTGGAGTTAGCTCCGCCAATTTAAAGTCATCACAATGTTTGTTGACGACTTTAAACTTTTAATGTTGAATAGTCCTCGTTTTTGTCTTTCACGAGATTAAGGCATTTCCATTTTATGGTACAACACGATTTTGGGGCTAAATAGCTCAGTTAGGCCGGTCACTGCCTCGTCGAACATTCGTCTTTTTTGGTAGCAATATAATCTACAAATTTAGTGTGTTCGTCCGTACCTAACTTTTTTGAGAAAAAGCCTTAATTGTTTTCTTTTCACTTCAGTGCTGGCAGTCAATATTAAAAATATCTTCATATCGCCTGTAATATTCTCTAAAACTTTTGTCTTCATCAATCGAGTATTTAAAAGTTTCTATAGTGTTCCACACATCATCTTGCGAAAACGTCTCGTTTTTTCCGTGTTCCTTTCTAGTGCTGTACTTGTTAATTTTAGTAATAACTCTTGTAGTTGTCATTGCCTTTCTTCATTTTCCTTTTGCATTTCCATTTGGCTTTCTTCAATTGCCTTTTGCATTTCTATTTGTCTTTCTGCATTTGCCTTTTGTGATTTCTAGCATTCCTTTCTAAAAGTCATCCATGGTTTGCTGTTTTGATTCTGTGAGGGGTTTGGTTTTTTTAACTATTGCTTTCTGGCAATTAAACTTGTAGAAAAATTTTGTGGAAATTTTTTCTTTAAATTCCCTTTACAGATATTTTTTCTTCTATCTCTCTGTGATAGTGTCGCCAAATTGTTTGTAGTCGACTTGTGTTCAAAATCCTCGTAGCAAACTTTTTTGAGGTGGTTCGGGGTATACGTGAATGTGAGCTCGTCGCAAATTCGTTGTGTGAGTTCGTATTCGAAATCCTCGTCGCCAATTTGTTGTTGGCGACTGACATGAAAAACTTATTTTTCTCTCCGCGTGAACTTCGATTCTACGTCGCCAATTTGTTGTGGCGACTCCGTATACGTGAGTTTCGAGATCCTCATCTCCAATTTGTTGTGGATTCCGGGTGAGAAACCACACAAAATAATAAATAACAAAATCAGATATGGAGATAGAAAATGTAAGTTATATTGAACAAGATATACAAACTGGAACACGGGTTAGTGAATTAGAAATCAATATATACAGTCTTTCAGTGAAATAGTATATCCGGGTAATGAGTCTATATCCAAACAACTCCAACTAACTCTGCACCAACTTACTGACCAACTAGGCAACTTTACAACTCTACAACGGTATTTACCAACCTTCCCACTCAAGGTTAGATGTGACACAAGGACATTTTATAGTGGGTCTTCCCAGCCATATAGGCGAGCCAAAAAATGTCTGTCTATTTTTCCCCAGTCTTGATTCTACCCTTCGGTGGAACCACGACTGGGTTAGTGCTCTCTGCTCGGAAGCAGAGAGCGCCCTCTACCCGAAGGCAGAGAGCGGACAGTGTCATAGTAGTAGAGGTAAATCCGAGACTTACGACTCTACAACTATATTTAGTTGTCCCTCTCACTAAGGGCAACATGTGACACATGGTCAATTATGAGTGGGATTTCCGGGCTATATGGCCTGGCCAAAAAATACCTGTCTATTTTTCCCCAGTCGTGATTCTACCCTTCGGCGGAACAACGACTGGGTTATTGCTCTCTGCTTGGAAGCAGAGAGCGCTCTCTACTCGAAGGCAGAGAGCTGACAGTAGTAGAGGTCAATCCGAGACTTACGACTCTACAACTGCTGTACTCTGTATAGACAGGATTATATGTACACATCAGGCGAGTCTATTCTTGTATGCAAAAAGGGGCGATCCCATAAAATATATATATATGTTAGTTTATATGGGTGCATCACCAAGTGGTTTTCTGATCATGAAGCCCACGTTCGAATCTCTACATAGTCAATTTGTCATGAAGTTGACTTCGGTCTGGAGGAGGCAATCTCAGTGTGCGGCACCTTTGAGAAGTGCCTGAAAATCATGCCACAAGTTGACCCAAGCCTTGTAAGTGAAACTGGGTAGACAGCTCTCTTTAAGGAGCCATTTATAGTTTTGGTAGTTTGAAGTCACTAGTCATCATGACCAAGGGTTTGAGCATCCTGGCCTTTTTCAGACTGTTGTTCACACCAGATAACATGCTCTCACCCAGAAACTATAACTAAGGTCCGCTCAGCATAGATGCAATATAAAGTTGAACAAACACAAGTGTGCCTGAGCAGGCGTCTGCAATGGGGATTATCTATCAGTGTATGTAAGGTTTTTCAAAGAGTGTATCCTAGGAAGAAAGGCCATCTGAGGCAGAGTAGATAGATACTCTGATCCTAATCAGAAATCGAAGTTTGGTTGTTTTTGATTCAGGATTATTTAATGCAAAAATCTACAGGTTTTATATGAAATAGAGGTGGATTCATACCTTTCCCATGGGTATTTGTACATAAGGGAATATAATGAACACAATGGGAATTGGAATCAGTTCTCTGATTAACAATTCCGAGCCATTATAAATTACACCATCTGCACCTCCAAGCATAAAGCACAGTATTTCTAAGCAGACACCCATCTTGGCACTGACCAGTATGACATTGCTTAACTTCAGTGATTGCACAGGAACCAGTGTTTCAATATGATGTGGCTATAAGTATAATCAAAAATGGTGACTCATATATAAATAATGCTGGTTAACAGTTTAAATTCCCTTGAAACAATTGAAGTCAATCATGTCTAATTTTGTGTCACTATAAACAAGCGTAATGTTTAAAATTGGTAATTACCTGTTGCTTTCAAGTTAGTTAATTTTCTAAGTTTTTAAATTTTTCACCTTGTTTATATTGATCTTAGTTACTAAATTTACTCGGTAATTGAAATTATCATGAAGTTATAATCATATAAATCACAAATTTATGGCCAACTAGTTTAAAAGTCTGTGCATATAAAGATAATTAAGAAAGAAAATATATTTTTCCAAGTTGCTCCTATATTTTGAAACTAGATGTCTATAATTACACCTGTCAGTGACGTATAAAAGTCAAGATGGCCCTAGAATCAAATTAGTCACCTATGATACATCCAATGCCAGCAATTAAAACTACTTAACTGACTACACACATGATTACTGTTGTGACTTAGAACTTTTTGTCACCATGTACTTCTGTACATCAAGAAAACTTATTAAAAACAAATATACAAATGTACAAAAATTCTTTTTACCTTCCCAAAAATTTTCAATTTTAATTTTTACTGAGAAAAAAGAAAAAAAATAAGCATCTAAAACAGTATTCATCTATACTTCTAAGATGAGGTAGTATTTACATTATTTGGACTGCTGTCCTTATTTTTATTGCAATGTTCACAACGTTTTGGCTGTTGTATGCTCCAGCCTTCTTCTGGTGCTAGATATTTTGAACCAAACCCTTTATTTCAATCACTCTCATTCCATGTGGGTACACTGATGTCCTTAAGGACACATGGACCAGTGGATATAGGTATTGGTTAGATCTAGTGACTTGACCCATAGAGTTGTGAGTTCAAACCAGACTATAGCAGTTGTTTACAAATTACTTAGAGAGTTAAGTTAAAGGGAGATAAATACATGGCTACCGAAAGTGGCATCACACATGGAATGAGAATGATGCACTGCAGTAATTGAAATAAAGGGTTTAGTTCAAAATTCCCAGCTGAAAAATGCTGGAGTGTACAACAGCCAAAAACATTGGAAACATGGCAATAAAGATGAGAAAAATAGTTCAAACAATGTAAATAATGTAACCAATGTAAAACATTCTGATTTTTAACATTTCTCTCATTTTGTCTTAGGGACTGATAATGTGCAATAAATATTATTATTATTATTCTGTTTTTTTTAATTTCTTTCATCAGCCCCCATCTATATATATATATATATATATATATTAGCCAACCACATACAAGCCTGTTTCGCTGTATCACAGCTCATCAGTGTAACTAGACACATCCACTTGCTTCTGGCCATGATCGAAAGTCAACTGATTTGCTACTCTCTAAGCCATAGGCACATGGAATCAGAGAAGGCAAATTTTAACGTGTTGTATATAGGCAGTAAGGTGGATGTGTGTTGTGGTGCATTGGATATCAGCTCGGAACGAGAAATCGGGGAGCCGAGTTCGAATTCCAGCTGAATTCATTGCATTCACTTACGCACAAATACCCTTGAGAAAGGTATTAACCTGCCTATTCCTTCCAGTTATGGGTTAAATAACAGGACAGATTGGGTTCTATAGCCTTGGTCAGCAACCAGTATACCACAGAAAGCAACGGCAACCTACTGCGGGATAATCTTCTGCCCAGTCAGTCATATCTCTTTCAAGACATGATCGCCCAAGAGTGTATCACTTAATTAACTGACTGATATAGGCAGTGTATACACATGCCAGTCACTGAAATAACTCAATGTGAAATGTGTATATATATGCAATTTGTTATATATATTGTATTATTTATATATTATATATGCATGGTGCTTATTTGAAAGTGCTCAATATCAGTGATAGAGCTGACATATTCATATAGATGGGTGTGAGTTTGTGACCCTGGATCTTGTGATCGTCAGACAAACTAATTTTTTTAAAATTGGCTATATGTAGGGCTGCATATATTGGTGTATTTTTGTGGAAGTGGGAGGAAATTGGGAGGAAAATTTGTTGTTGTGACAAACACAGACATATACACGCTTGTACATCATTGACGTACACAGAGACACACACACATGTTTACCCACTGGGGCTCACACAAACATAACTATATGCGAACGGTACAGAGCTTGGCAAATATATGTATATGTGTGCCGTTATGTATATACATGCACATTTGATTGGTGTATTCAAATAGTGTAGCGATGTCAATGCACAAACAGTTGTCGATTTCTGTTCTTTGTACAATATTTACTTATATGCACATATGTACTGTGTGAATATTTAAGGCTGTATTGTTATTTTAAAGTCGGTTATTAGCTTATTTTTGGTGGTTTCACATATTTAAATGGTAGAAATTCTAATTTGTAAAGCTTGTTAGTTTTTATGTGGTGGTATAAATTTTACTGCGGAAGAGAGGAGTAATTTACGTTAATGATGTTTTCTGACTAATACGGCAATTGTAGAATAACAGTTGTGGTAGCAAATAGTTATTGTAAAGCGGTAGTAGTGATTAGTAATGGTGGTGGAATGTTAATAACCATAAATGCAATTATTATAATGGTAGTTTGAATTAAAGAATAATTGATAGGATTATGGTATCAGGGATTCCTTTTATTTTTTTATCCGTTTGGTATAAATTGTGGTAATAAGTATTTATTTTCATGTCTGCATTTGAAAATTATTTCTGATCTTATGTTTAGTAAGTTTTTTTGTGGGGTATTAGATATAATTGCTACTTTTTCATTTAGGCAAACAGGCATTTTTTTGTAATGTTGTTGTAGGCAGGTGCTTTACTCAATTACAGCACACATATACATATATATATGCCAAGCCCCATATGGTTCGCATATACTTATGTTTGTGTAAACCCCAGTGGGCAGAGGTGTGTGTGTGTCTCTCTCTCCGCGTACGTCAATGGATGTACAAGGTTGAATATATCTACATTTGTCACGACAACAACTTTTCCTTCTAATTTTCCTCCCACTTCCACAAAAATACATCAATATATGCAGCCATACATATAGCCAATTTTTAGAATATTAATCAGTTTGTCTGGCGATCACAAGAGCGTTGCACCTATCTATAAAACAAGGAATTTATTGGCAGTTCCTAAGACCCTTTCATCCAACATCTCATCAGGAGAAAATCATTGGAATAGCAATGAAAATGAAGAGCAAAAAAAGAGGGGAAAAAAATGTTAAAATAAATATAGATATAAATATATATACTTATAACAAGGGGAGGAGAAATTGCATGTAAATAATTAACGAGACAGTTAAAATAAAATATCCCCCAATAAATATGGAGACTATAAAATCCTTCTGCCAGAAAAGAGAAGGTTTATGTAAAGATATACAGATTGATTTCAAAATCTTTAAATTAGTTTTTAATCTTTCACCTAATTGCACTCCATATATAATAATCAAGTCTAGGGTGTTAGGTAGCCAGATTTAAAGAATGATGTGGATACAGAAATTGTCTGAGAGCCATAACTGAGTTCTCCTATTTGTGTGGCTAGTACAGAGTCCTGTTTTCAAACATAGGGTTTTCAAGCAGCAACTGTCTTGACCAAGGGCAGCACTACTTCTATAGGCCCTTGACGTAGGTCTCCATGTTGAGTTTAAGGCTCTATGAGAAGATGAATGAAGGCAAAATATCACCATCACTAGTGGTCACTTCAAATACCATGATGTTGACTGGATATATTATCCAATTCTTTCTAAATCGTCTGCACTGTCCTCAGATTGATGCACAAACACTCTGAAATGTTCTTATTAGAGGTTCTGGCACAAATGCCAAGCAGACAGCATGCCGTTTATAAATTTCTAGCAGAGAGAATTGCATCATGGTGCCATTTTTCTCACAGACTGTACCCAACTGACTCTACTATACACTGCAATTGAAAAAATCAAAAGCAAACAATGCACATACATGAAATTAAAAATATAAAATAGTGACAATTTAATCATCGCACCCTGTATACTTATTCATTATCTGAGAATATGAGATCATATCATTAATATAAAGCAGAAAGCAGTAGTACTATGGGGGAGTCTGTATTGACTTTATGGGCTTCAGAGAACTGATCATTAAAATGACCTTCATGGACCTACCTGATAGGAAGAACTTTAATAATTAGGAATGCTATAGCTGGAGAATTTGTGTAGCAGCCCCTTATACCACACTGTCAAAAACCTTTAAAATAACTTTGGCAATAACTTTCATAATGGATTTATCATCAATAGTTTCACTCATATATATATATATATATATATATATATATATAGAGAGAGAGAGAGAGAGAGAGAGAGAGAGAAAGAGAGAGAGTTCATCCTTGATGATAGCTAGTGGTATAACCAAAGACACTTGGAGAAATGAAACAGTCAGACAGATTTTGTGTTATTCATGGTCTGAGGTGAGAGGAGTTGTGGAATCACATGAGGAATTCTGTGGGGAACCTGGCCATAGCAACTTGTCTGTCATTTTTAATGAAACTTGCATAAAAGAGAGATTGCTACCTAAATGCACAATATGTAGAAATTAATGTTTATCTATTTCCAACCAACTGAACAAATTGTATGATTTAATACAAATTAATATACCACAGCTGTTCTTAATTCATACAATCCCAAATATGGACATATCATTTCCTGTTGTCATGGAAATCCATCAACTGTTAATGCCTGTTGGTTGACAAGGGAACCAGTAATACAATTTGTTCCCTTCTCTCTGTCATAGACCCTATCACCTATATTTATCAAACAATGCCTTATAAAGACACAAGTTTACTCCTGCATCTTATTGGCCAAACATCAACATTTTGGTGAACTTTACTCTCAATACCTTGAGTTGACCCAGCAAACAATTTGTCTCAGGCTGACTGCAGCTGAATAGATCAAGCCCTCTCACTCAGCACATTGGCATGCATTCATCACCTCTGACTCCAGGTTTTAGAAATCACCTGTCTTGCTCTGTTTGTGGGGTACAATAGAACGATTCTGTCATCATTATAAATGTTATCATCATCATTAAAATTCATGTTATTTTCACAGTGTTCACCTTCAGGGCAACCTTGTAATTCTAACAGTGCAATTATTGAAAAAATTGCACATAAGTTCTTTTACAAAAAGATTCTGTGAAAAAGATTTCTTGTTGGTTCAGCTAGCATTAATAGAAAACTAAAGATAGAATGACATTGAGGCACAGATGATGTATCTTGAATGACTAAGACTCAAAAAAGAAGCAGAAGCAATTTTGTAAGGTGAAAGCATGTACACCCTCATACCTGCAATCAATTTGATAAAGAATGTTTCTCACATAAAGCTTTTGTAATTGCCTAGAAGTCTTTGTTCATGAAAATAAACTATAACAAATCAATGTTACATTGCCGAAATCTTAAGTTTTTTTGTTTTTTTTTTAATCATTTCACCCTCAAACACAGTGATAGAACCACTATGAAGCAAAAGGTTACTGCAAGTGAAAGAAACCTAGAAAATATTATTAAGGAGAAAGAACAATAAAAGAACAGTATTCAAATAAACAGAAAACAATTAACATTGTATTTAAATTTTTGAAGACTTTAGTTTAGAAGAATCTGAAAAGAAAGTTCAACATCTTGTTACATCTCACAATTTCAACAGTAAAAGAGTGAGACCTCACTGCCAATTTAGTGCTGCACTTAAAATACTGAAGTTGAGTTACTAAAGAGGAAAGCTTATTAAAACAATTACCATGAAGGTATTTATAAAAGAAAAAGGCACAGGAAAGCTATATTAGAGTAGTGGTAACATAACCGAAGCCAAGATACGAAGTCAGGACTGATGACATAAATAAATTTAAAAGCAGTCCTAAATTAGTTGAAATTTGCAATGAAACACTTTCATTATTAATTTTGCCCACTCTTCAGGTTACTACTGCTTTAACCATACATAATAAACAAAGAATATGGTACTTCATTTAGTTTTCAATGTCTGAATTGGTTAAAGCATCATCTATGGAGGATAAGCTCTTAGATATGCAAAGCAATTTCAAGTCTCATATAAAATCTACCTTTTTTTCCCATTTCATTCTACTTAAACAGACAAAGAATATTCAACCAGGAATAATAATAATAATAATAATAATAATAATAATAATAATAATAATAATAAAGAAATATGAGTGTTAACAGGTGCTTACTTTCTATGAGTAATGTGGCTAGGCTCTAACTATCCTGAAAAGTGGACAAAAGATTTTTGAGGGCAATAGAAAAGTGTGTAAAATGAATGTAAGTTTTTGCATGAATCCTTGCAGACTATCCAAGAATGGATATTGCATTGAATGAAAAAGTCGTTGTGGAGGTAGAAAGTTTGGCAGGTTATAGAGGGAGAATCTGTAAGGAAAAAGCCGATGCATAGAAGAAAAATAAAACCTTGCTTGGTGTATTTGGCCATGGAACCCAAGATGTATCAGATCCAGAATCATGGAATGACTGAAGAATAGGTTCTTGAAGAAGAAAACAGAAGGTTTGATTTCTACAGTGCAAAGCTTTACAAACTTCATCATGCTGATAAAATAGCTGCTTCATCTTTGTATTTTGTTCAAGACGTGTGGGGAAACTACTGAAAGTGTGAAACAGACTGTCAGTAGCTGCATTCCAGTAGTGCAAAATGTGTACAGATGATGCCGTGGCAAATTGACCCTCAGAATAAACTAGAAAGTATGGCCTCAAGTATGCAGAGAAGTGGTATGTCCTTTCCCATCATCAGTAGCTGAGGATGAACAGGTGAAACTCATGTGAGATACTACTGTCTTGACTGAGAAATGTTAAGAGAGCAATTGCTCTGATCTCACACTGTGCACAAGAGCAGCTATGAATGGGCCTTGATAGACATTGTGGCACCTTGAATAAAAATATTGTGAAGGTCAGTTACAGAGGTACCAAGATTTGGCAGGGTAAATTTTAGACATATATTAAGCAATAGTTCAATCTCTTTGTGGTTTGTCACATTGAAGATTTTCTGCAACAATCAACCTGTGTAATATAACAATCTGGCCCCACCCGAGGAAGTGATGCAAGCGATGGTGTTTTCCATCCGTGAAGGGGGCAGCGAAGCGACAAGACAGGTGTTTGTGAAATACATCCTGTCGAAGCCGGAGCGGATGTCATTTTGACCTTATTTCCGACAGCGGCGGAAATGGCTACAGAGGCAAACAGATCAGGTGCCTCTTAGAATTACGTGGGCATGCGTGGGCGAGGCAAAAAACCGGAAGGAAAGTCCCGGTTCTAGAGGACTATATAAAGACCTCAACACACAGATTCGCCAGTAGCAGAGAACGGCCAGTGGAAGCAGACAAACACCACGGCAAGACTACACTCCCGTCAACCCTTCTATGTGCCTCTCACCCTTCCGTTCTCTATTCCACACGGTCCGTCGTTAATAATAAAAATATAACCTTATATTTTTATATATGCGTGTTTGTTGTTTTGTCGTCGTACGGCGATATATAACACCTGTCTCACAAGTTACCTGAGGGATACCTTACATCAATTGGAGCGTGAAGGTGGCAGTTCTACTTGAAACAGCTCATGCAATGTTGTATCTCTAATCTATGGGTTGGACCATTATTACTCAGGCAAAGCATCTAATAGTTAGGGTATCAAAGTTGTAATAAAGTTAATAATCATTCAGGCTACAATATTTTCATAATTATAGGCTGTTTGCTTTAAATAATTGTTGCATGCCCTCAGATGGCAAGTTAGACCACCATACTGATTGAAAAAATTATTGATGCATTCATTCAATTTCTACAGTTTATCAACCCTTTGTAGGTTATTTAAAGCCAGAAAATATTTTCAGATTGTAAGATCTTTTTTCAGTGATAATGATTTAGTCTTACTAATTTACAAGTCTTACTAATTAACCCATAGCTAGAGGGAGAATAGATGGATTCATACCTTTCCAATAAATGAATATAAAGAAACTAATGAGAATTGGAACTCAGCAAAATTCATGGATGGGTGATGTACGATTACATCCAAGCTTACAGCACTTGGTATTTCAAAGCAGTCACCCATCTAGGTACTGACCAGAGTTGATGTTGCTTAAATTTGGTGATCTTACAGGAATTTCATGTGGTTATAATTTTTCTTTCCTTCAAAGAACAAATGATTGTTTTTTACTTACTGAATGAATGAATTTTCACTGATGTCATTCTATTGACATCAGATTTATCTTGAATAATTTAACACATTTTCTTTTGTTTAATCTGAGTTTTTTGTTAGAAAATATTTTGGCCAGAAATTAGGAGGTGCCTATATAGGTAATAGCTTACTGAGATTTTTTTAAATTATTCCACTCCAAGTAAGGTAATAAAGCTATTAAGATGCAAGGGGTTACTAAGTCAGAAAGTATAAGAAAAAGAAAGCATTATTAAGGAGGGAGAAAAATAACAAAAGAAGAATTAAGAAGACAGAAGATGACAATTGATATTGCATTTAAATTTTTGAAGGTCAAAGTTAACTGGGAAGCAAGAAGCCAGAAGTGAGTTTCACAAGCAAGAGAAGAATCTGATAGCATAGCACTTATGATAATATGAGAAGAAAACTTAGTTAAGGAGAGAGAACAATAAATGAACAAGAATTAAGAGGACAGAAGATTACAATTAACATTGCATTTGAATTTTTGAAGATCAAACTTGACAGGATAATTTAAAGCCAGAAGAGATTCACAAGTGAGAATTGTGAGAGAAGAAACTGTTAACATAAAACTTATGGTTACATCTAACTATTTTAATTGTTAAATGTTGAGATATTGTTGCCAATTTGGTTTTGTGCTTAAATTCATAAAGTCTAGGTAATATAAAGTAAAGTATGTATGGAAAAGGTGTAGTGCTTTGGCCATAACAATTACTCACCTGTGTAATCTGCTTCATTAACCAAAGTTAATCATTGCCAACTTCATAATCTTTGCCATGGCTTAATATGCACTTTGCTGGGGCTATGTACACTTTTGAATTCAGATTTTTTTCTTCTACTACATTGGTTGTAAATCACAGTAAGACAACCCAATCTGTGATGCCATAGCTAGGAGAGATGAGATGAATTCATATCTTTCACAATTTTGTCCAAAAGTGAATATAACAACCTGAAATTTGAACTTAGCTCACTGATTTCTCTTGCGATATTATCCATTGCACCACCTGCACATCTAATTATTTACCAGTTACAAAAACTTGTTCTACAGCATTTTGTGGAGTCAAAAATATCAAAATTTATTATATGTATTTTACTGCTGTTAAAAAAATATTTACTTTGTACCAGAACATAATGCATGGTAAGATACAAAACCGTGGCATGATGGAGTAATGGGTAGCAGCTTGGATTGAGGAGTCAGTTGAATCCATTACATTCACTAACATACCTAATACTTTTGGGATAGGTATGTATCCTTCTCTTCTCTCTCCCCCCAGTTATGGGAAAATAGCAGGAAAGACTAGGCTCTATAGCCTTGGGTGCCAACTGTTCTAAGAGAATGAAATTATGAATTCAAAACCAGCTTGAAGATGGTTAATAGCAGGACAGACTATCTTGTATCGCTGTGGTTGGCAGCCAGTCTACTGAAGAAAGAACTGGCAATTTACTACAGGAAAAATTTCCAAGTGTTCTCTTCCAACTTTCCTTGAGCCAAAATGGAACAGTACGCTCTAAAAATGAACATGAGTAATATCTTATATTGATGTGTAATCTACAACAATGCAGAGTAAGTGACTTATATATAATCTACTGTGGACACTAAGAAAAACTAAAGCTTTGCATTAGGTTCAAATGAAATTGGCATGAAAATTCAGAGATTATTTTTTCTTTTTATTTCCCAATACTAGAATTTGTTGTTATACACTTTATGAAATCATTCAAGTGATAGAAAGTTTTGTCATATTTAATAAAACCAGCACATAATATTGCAAGTTAGATAAACAAATAATGTTTTCCATTTTCATCTCATAAGATACTCAGCAGTCATTTGCCACAATAAAATTTATCACTTTTACTTTATTAATGTCAATATAGTTATTAACAAAGAGAAAACACATCTTAGAGTTAAGACTGATTATGTGATACATTTACATTTCAAGATAGGAGCTAATGTTATGACATTAAAAAATTAAACGCAAATCCTAAACCTGTTTGCTTTCTTGATTGTAGATTCTTTCATGACCTCTTTCACCCTCCCTTACAATCTTACTCAATAACCTTCTCCTCTGAGTGTCCCTTAAGCCTTGAAAAAATATTTATCAGCTTTGAAAGATTATGTTGTGCATATATAAATTTTCTCATTATCATAACCAAAACATCACCAATCACTGGATCAGTTCTTAAATAACAACAAACAGAGAAAAATTTAAATGATTGCAGAATTCAGGTGCTGCTGATTCTTAAAGAACCATTTGAAAGGTACCAACCAGTCAAAAAACTTTAAACATATTTTAAATAATTCTTCTGCTCAATCTCAATATTTTACAGATGAATAAAGATAAAACAAGTATGGTCCACACCATTTAATTAGCTACATTTACAGGAAGAATCAGTGCTGTAATCACTCAGTATATATATATATATATATATATATATATAATATGAAGGGATTTAGTAAAATCAATATTCTCCCATTATGCATATAAAAGTGCGGTTTGTCCTAGTTTTTGGAGAACAGGAACCATAGAATTCATGTAATCTTCAGAATGCAAGACAGTGAGAAGCAATGATTGTATATGGCATGTGCTTCACAGATGAATGGAAATCTAGCTTTACTAATGTCTACCGAACAAGTCCAGTCTTCTGTAATGGTGAAGAATGTAAAGTGACAGAATCAGTCTGTGTGTAATGTGGGTGCAACTGTTATAAAACCATTTGCAATTGTTTTACATTAACCTTTGAGTCATTTTCTTTTCTGGTGTACAAAGAAGATTAATTTCTTCTCTACATTTTTTTTCATTCTGATTTCAGTATTTTCACTTTGGTGAGATCGGCTCCCTAACTTTTATTTTTTTAATAGTGATCACTGCATAAGGTACAAGAGCCACTTGAGGTAAAGGGTTACAGAGTAAGAGGTACAGTTTATAAGGATCTGCAGGGAAGATACTGATTAATCCTAGATTTGAACAGGTTAAGATTGTAGTGATCGAGGAAGTATCCTTTTGGGAGTCAGTTTCACAATGCAGTGGTCTGTGGGAAGAAGCCATTTGAATGGAACTTGATT
This sequence comes from Ascarosepion bandense, assembly GCA_037127315.1. Lineage (NCBI taxonomy): Eukaryota > Metazoa > Mollusca > Cephalopoda > Sepiida > Sepiidae > Ascarosepion > Ascarosepion bandense. The sequence continues at coordinate 304,099 of JBBBDQ010000476.1, forward strand.
TCATTAATGAAATTTGAATAGATTGAGAGTCATCTCCTATAATATGTGTGGAATGATGGATTTGAGCCATAAAGGTTATAACTAGTGGAACTAAGGAATATTGTTTGAACAATTTTCATGGAAATAGTCGTATAGCATTTTGTGTATGAGAAAGTAGTAGTAATGTGGAAAAAAACTCATCTGAATAAAACTGAATTTGTTTTATTCATAAACAGAAATCTGGGAAAATGTGAGTAAGATTTAGAGATCACACAAAAATAATTTATTTTGCTTTTTAATTCTGAGAAAAAGATCACCTATAATTTTTAAGAAGCCAGAGTTCAAATAATGAGGGTTTAATTTGAGATCACAAAATTAATTCATTTTCAGTTGTCTAGTTTTCATTGAGAAAAAAGAAAGGAAGTTCATTGAATTTGAAAACAATCTACTTTTGTCTGACTGAACATATTTTTGTTTTAGGAATATTTTTATGAGATGAAACATTCTCAAATAATTTCTGCATTAGTAGCAATAATAATGGAATTTTTAAAAGAATAATTATCACTCATTAATCATATTTGAGTATTTCTTTCATCTTCATTTCAGTTGCTTTTTATCAAATATTTGTTATAGTAGTGGCAATATTATTTTCATTTTTTATTCAATGCAATATTTTTGACTATTATTCCTGACTAGTATGAGGATGTGTCTTCGCACCAAACTTATTCAATCTATACAATAAAGCAACTTGGAGGGAATTAGAAAGATTTATTATTGGCAGCCACATCTTATCAATGTAAGATTTACAAATGATACAGTGTTGATAGCAGAGATAGAAAGGAAACACCAAGAAATCTTACAGAAGGTAAAAGAAAGGATGAAGTATCAATGTCAAAGAGAAACAAAGAAAAGAGCACTAAACTGTTGTGTTTTACTAGTCCTCCTGTATTACTGTAAATGTTGGACAATGTTTGAAAAAACTAGAAGCAACAGAAGCAACAGAAATGTTGCTCGACACAAGGATACTGAGAATACTATGGATTGAAGGATCAATAAAGTTTTAGAGAAAATAGAAACAAAAAACACTTATATTTAAGATCAAAAAGTGAGCTGAAATGTCCATGACAAATAAGAAGAAAAAAAGGGGTTGAAAAATCTGACACTCACAGAACAGACTGAAGGCAACCAGGGTCAGAGGAAAGGAGCACATGACCTATCTAACAAAGTTGTGTAAATGGATGATAGAACAGGGTTTAGCAGGGATAGCAGAAAGGTAAAATTTATGGAGAGCTACAAAGGACAGGAAATTGTGGAGATCAGTAACTGCTAACATCCTGAAGAAACACAACACATAGATTCCTTTTGATGCAATAAAATAAAAATTAATAATGACCATCTAATAAAAAACGGCTACGGCTATATCGTGTTGAATGCACCGGTTCCCGTCCAATCACCGAACTTAAGCAACATCGAGCCTGTTCAGTACTTAAATGGGTGACCATTTGGGAATACCAGGTGCTGTAAATGTAAGGACCAAGAATGGCCCACTGGTCCTCCAGGTTTGGGGGTTGGGTGCAGGGCTAACAACCCTGCCCCGTAAAAAAACAGTTTGTTACAGAAGCAGCAACAAAAAGTTGCTGCCCTATACACCATTGGGTGTGATGGATAAATGATGATGACGATGATGATGATTGCTGCCCTATGCACCATTGGGTGTGATGGATAAATGATGATGATGATCTAATAAAAAAACACAATATTAATGTTAATATTTAAAGATTGGGGTTTGAGCATTTACAATGAAAATTAAGTGAAATTAAGATTATATTGAGATAAGCAAAAATTGATGTTTTCCAGAAGGCATGTTTACAAACATACTTCTTTAAATTCCAGAAATGCATTTCTAAATTCTCAAAATTCAATGCATATAATTGTACTGTATGAAATGACCAACCTTATTAATCAACATCAAGATTATTTGTTAAAACTTTTGACAAGTATTATTATGATACTTGATAATGCCAAACAACTTGACATTTGCTGTGTGACACTTAGTATAATTAAAATTCTTGTTTAATAAAATGAACACAGAACGTTAATGGAAATGCAATATAATTTAATGAAAGCTCCACCAAACCTCACTTCTCTCATTTGATATGTAGGCATATTGTTCACTTTGAAATAAAACTCATTTACATTACCTGTTAACAGTAGCAAGTCAAAAACTCATAATTTGAATAACACATTATCATAATGTCATAATTGAAAAAAATACTTAATCCAAACATACAATCTGACATTTTGCATTAATTGTTGTACAGTAAAGAAACTAATTATTTATTTTTTATGATTTTAATGTATAAATGTTGTTTTATTACTGTCTTTATTACTGAGGGAAAGAGAGACAGGGAAAAACAGTGTATTATGTACTTGATGGGCTTAAGCAAATGGATAGCAGAGCAGGTTTGGGAGAAATAACAAGACAAAATGTATTAAGAGCTACAAGAAACTGGAAGATATGGCAGGCCATGATTGCCGACGTCCTGAAGAGATATGGAACAAAAATGAAGAAAAAAAAATTCAATTCATTCACCAAACCCAAATCTCTAGCGGACTAATCTATTTGTTTACAATTGTTAAAATGTTGTTTTATTAGTCCTTATAAATGCTAACCATTTGTTTAAAAGTGATATTTTCATGATTATAATACCAACATGAATGTCACAATTCACAATAACTATTCAAAACATAGACATTACGTCACAAAGTTTAACAGGGAAATGTTATATTGTTTTAATCAATTCATCCCAAGAAAGGTAATACTGCCGCTAAGATGCAAGGGGCTACTAGAATTAAGAGTATGAAAAAAAACTTTATAAAAAACTGGAAATCCAATCCTAAATAGGAATCAAAGGATAAATTTCTACACCTGTTCAAAAACCTAGGGAAGATAGAATTGGAGTAGATAGTTTCTACTATCGCCCGGTCTCACACTCCACCCCCTTCTTTTGAATGAGTTTAGAGGTGATCACCTTGTTTCTTGTTTAGGAAGGGGTTCCCGGTTCATCCCCTTTCTCTGGTCTTGGTGTTAGTTCAGCTGGAAGCTCTTTGCAGTTACGGAGTATGGTGGCAAAGTCTTTACATTCTGAGGGTACCGGGTTGGCAGTTTCCTGGTTGCTGCTTCCGACTGGTAGTTAGGAGCCCGAACTCTTGCGTAGCGTCTTGAGAGGCCGCTCTGATCAACAGTTGAATAATACCGGGGTTCTTGTAGTGCCATATCGCGCATGGACGGGCGTCCCTGCATGAACGTTCGGTGGGCAACCCCGAGGCCACATTATGTTGTAGGCCGCGCCAGTCTCCATCCTTCACAAGTTGCAAATGATTGACCGACTGATTCTATTCTAAGACCACTCCTTTAACTGAATTACTATGGAAAAAAGCAAACATAATAACAAAACTAAACCAGCTCATTTGAAAACGCCCAAACCTGTCTGCATCTCTTTCACTAACATACGCGGCATCCGCACCAACTTCCCCAGCGTAGATTCTTTCCTCCATAATAACTCACCTGATATATTAGCCCTATGTGAAACTAATCTTAACCCTTCTATCCCCTCATCTGAGTTCTGCGTTCCTGGCTACCTTCCCCTCTTCAGGAAGGACTCCAATGTTCATATGCATGGGCTTGGTGTCTATGTCAGCGAACACCTTCCCTTAGCTAGGGTGTCATCTTTTGAATCCCCAGATCATTCTTTCATGTGCTTCCGCCTCTCACTTCTCAGCTCGATTAGCTATCTCTTCTTTCTGTACCGCTCTCCTTCCTCCCCTGATTGTTCGTTACTTGACATCATTTCTGACAATATTGACAAAGCCATTTCTACCCATCCCTCTGCCCATGTATTCGTGTTTGGTGACTTTAACGCCCACCACACCAAGTGGCTGAAGAACGCTGTCACTGACCCTGCTGGTGTCCACACCATGAACTTTTCAATCACCCAATCCCTTACGCAAGTAGTGGACTTCCCCACGCGTTTCTCCGACAACCCTAACGGAAGGAACTCACTTCTAGACCTCTGCTTCACTTCCATCCCAGACTCTTGCACTACCAGACAACTCTGCCCACTTGGAAACTCTGACCACACTGTAGTGTCCGTCAATATTTCACTCCACTCCCGCCCGACCCATGAAACACAGACAAGTAGAATATCATACTGCTATCAAAGAGCAGACTGGGATTCGTTCCGAGACTTCCTCTGTGACATCCCTTGGAACAACGTCTTTAGTCTTCCCATCGAAGAATGTGCATCCGAGGTCTCCTCCTGGGTTAAGGCTGGCATTGATGCCTTCATCCCTGCTAGGAAATTCCAGCTTAAATCTCATTCGTCTCCATGGTTCTCACCCGCTTGTTCGGCTGCCATTGCCCACCGGAATCATTTCTTCCGACTTTATCGTAACTATGCGTCGGAACAAAACAGGCGCCTTTTCACTTCAGCTCGTAATAAGTGTAAAAGGGTACTTAACGAAGCTAAGATGTTGTTTGCTGCCAGAATGAAGCAACGCATAGCATGCTCTAAATTCGGCTCTAAAGACTACTGGCGACTCTGTAAAAGAGTACTTAACAAGAGCAAGTCCACAATACCCCCGCTAATCAACAAATTTGAGGTCCTCACCTCCCCAGCAGATAAGGCTGAATGTTTTGCCCGCAGATTCTCGAACAATTCGAGTCTGGACTCGTCTGGAGTTTTTACACCCGACTTCTCACCTAGAACCGAGGCACAACTGAATGATGTCCACATTACACCTTCGCTTGTCTCTAAGATAATCTTAAAACTTGACCCTCACAAAGCGAGCGGTGGTGACGGAATCCCAACCATAGTCTTAAAGAAATGTGCCCCTGAACTCTCCTCTATCCTTTCTAAGCTCTACAACCTCTGCCTATCTGCTTCCTGCTTTCCTGCCTGTTGGAAATCTTCCTCTATAGTTCCTATATTTAAAAACACTGGAGAACCCTCTGACCCTGCAAATTACCGCCCTATCAGCCTTCTTCCGATCTTTGGCAAAGTGTTCGAATCCATTATCAACGCCGAGGTGGTTCAGCATCTCACAGCACACAGGCTCCTCTCGGACAAGCAATATGGTTTCCGCTTCACCAGGTCTACTGCTGATATGCTAACGACCATCACCGAGTACATATACCAGGCACTCGACAGGAATGGCGAAGCTCGAACCGTTGCATTGGATATATCTAAGGCGTTCGACAGAGTTTGGCATGCTGGCCTTCTATGTAAACTGCGGAGCTATGGTATAACTGGACATTTGTTTGAACTAATCCAGTCATTCCTCTCTAACCGCACAATGAAAGTGGTATTAAACGGACATGCCTCTCAGAACTACCATACAAACGCAGGTGTCCCCCAAGGCTCCATCTTAGGTCCTACACTCTTCCTGATATATATTAATGATCTGCCTGATTCCATAAGAACCCAAATAGGTTTGTACGCCGATGACACCACAGTTTACTCTCGCCTCCAACAAAAATCTGGTGTAGGCGTCAAAGCTAAACTCGCAGCTGAGATTGAAAAAGACCTCCAATCCATATTGGACTGGGGTAAGAAGTGGCTAGTAAATTTTAATGCTTCTAAAACGAAGCTACTGTCAATTAACCATCATCGACAATCTCACCTACCTCCCATTAGCATGGACCAGGCTTGCCTCCCAGAGAGTAAAACACTACGCCTCCTTGGTCTCACACTTTCAGCGGACCTCAAATGGAATGACTATATCGAATCCATTGCTAAATCCGCTGCTATGAAAGTCGGTTCTCTGTGTAGGGCCCGGAAGTTTTTTCCGTCTAAATCTATCCTGCACATTTACAAATCTACCATCCGCCCGTGCATTGAATACTGCTGCCATATCTGGTCGGGTGCCCCTGCTGTTCTCCTCGGGCTTCTCGATAAGGTTCAGAGGAGGGTCTGTAATGTGATAGATACCGACTTGGCAGACCGCCTGCAGTCTCTCTCCCACCGGCGAGACGTGGCTTCGCTGTGTCTCTTCTATAAATACTTTCACGGCTTCTGCTCCGATGAACTTAGATCACTGGTGCCCCCTAAATACGAATTTGCACGAGATACTAGATTAGCAACTAGATCCCACCCTTTTACAGTGAAATCGATAAAATGCAGCCGTAACTTCTACTCCAACAGTTTCTTTCCTCGCACTTCCCGACTGTGGAATTCTCTTCCAAACGATTGCTTCCCCGACGGCTACAATCTTCAGGAGTTTAAATGTAAGGTCAATAGACACCTCCTAACACACTAACCTGCTCCCATTCTATCAAACACTCTTCCCATCTGCCCGACACTCATCCTCGCTATCCTTACTCATCTATTACCTTTCTCCTGACATTCCCTATGTCTATCCACTCCTTCTCTTTACCTTCCCCTATGTAGCCCCATGCGCAATAGTGGCAGTGGAATGCCTTGCTTGGGGTGAGATGATTAAAAAAAAAAAAAAAAAAAAAAAGAGTGTGAAGCAGATGATAGGTGGATTTATTTACGCCTACTGAGAAAAACAAATTGATAAACAAAAGATAAATAGTAAATAAAGTTTCAGTTTTGATGACGACATTAGAAGTACAAAGTAAACTTTAGAAGGAACTGGAAACTCAGTCTTAAACAGGAAACAAATGATAAACTTCTATTCCTGCTTAAAATATTGGGGAGAAGTGTGAACCAGACAACAGATGAACCTATCTACTCCTATTTACCTAAATTTCAAATTTAATATTTTTATGTCTCACTCATTTGCTGTGCTCTTCAGTCTAAAATCACAAAATAAGTTCATAAATTTTTTTAGTGATGGAAAAATACTGATATTTCTTTGAGTGCTTTCCTAGAAGCAGCTGCCATGATTAAAGAGAAACCAGAATTGTTTTCAGGAATACTGAATAATTCTACTCTTTAAGATTCATTGAAGGGGTGTCACAAGAAAATTCCAAAATTAATCTCAATCAGTACACTGTATTCACAAAATGTCATCCTGAGTTGGCTCTTGTTTCTCTCAACTATGCAACAGATTTCTTGTTGCTTCTTGTTTTCCTGGTGGTTGGAAATCATCTTTAGTTCCTGTCTCTAAGAACTCAGGAACTGTCAGATCATTCTATTGGTTTATTTGCCTTCTACCTCATTTTGAAAAAGAACTATACTAATCAGCTGTGAATAGGTTAAGTATCTGACAAGCAATACGGTTTTCACTTTCATAGATCAACTGCTGATGTGATAATGGCTATTGCTGATGGACTTGATCAAGCTTTAGATAAAAATGATAAAGCTCGGACTGTTGCTTTTGTTGTATTAAAGACATTTAACAGTGGTTAGCACTTTTATCTTCACACGTTAATATGTTATGGTATTTTTGAAAAAACATTTTGTGAAATGGACACGTTCATAAATCCTTTTTAATTAATGTGGGTATCTTCCAGGCCTCTATCCTTTAACCTACATTTTTCTTAATCTTCATCAATGACCTCCCCAGTGTTGTAATTTATCAAATCAATATCAATGCTGATGACACAATGATTTAATCCTGTTTTAATGATAAGTCTGGTCATTTCAATAAGGTCAAATTGTCAGTTGCTCTTAAAAAATAACTAATAATTTGTTGTTAGCGAAGGCAAGAAATTGTTTGTTAATTTTAATACCTCCGAAATAAAACTATTCTTTTTCAATCATCTGAGAGAACCTTTTTTTTCATACATCAGCATGGCTGATGCTAACCTCCGGGAGAGTTACTTCATGCACTTTCTCGAGCTAATGATTTTTACTGGCATGAAATGGAAAGATCATATTGAATTAATTGCTAAGTTACTAAGTAAGAAAAGTGGTTCACTGTATCATGCTAGGCAATTTTCTTTACCAGAATTTATCTTGCACATTGATAAGTCAACAATTTGCTCATGCATTCAATATTGCTGTCACATCTAGTCTGGTATCTCTGGTATGTATTTAGAGATTCTTGATAAAATACAAAGAATCTGCAATGTTAGTGGTTCTGCTGAATCTGCTGTAACATAACTTTGAAGTGCCTTTTCTATAAATATTTTTATGGGAATTGTTTTGACATTCTTTTCTCTTTGGTACTTACAAATTTAAGCATAGTACTAGACTGGCAGTTACATCTCATTTTATCATTGAAATTGCTACATGTAACTAAGTTCTATGCTAATAATTTCTTTTCTCACACTTATAAATTTCTTGGATAATAGAAACATAAAACTGGAAGTTACAAAAATGTTGAACAGATAGTATACACAGTCAAAAGAGAAATTATTGGTAAGATAACTTAAATAGTAATATTAGCCATTTTGTCAGAATGAAACGTTCATCATTCTTTGACCAAACAGTCAGTGCAACTTACAGTTGAAATTTATAAAATCCTTTTCTTAAAACTATTTTCCATGGAAAATAATATTTCAAAGACAATAACTGTTACTGCTCATGATGGGTTCATTCTCTCTAACTTTTTGTCTGAAGTAGTGTGCAACCTCAACATCTTGATTATGATATTATTTCCTTTTCCATTTATGTTTTCTTTTTTATTATTTTATAATCATTTCACTCCAAGCAAGAAAGTAATGACACTGGTGCACAGGGGGTTACAATGAGAGGAGGGAGAAGACAGAAAAGAAAACTCTACAGGTGATGTTGTAGAAAGGGTAAGAGAGAGGTGGGCGTTAAGTAGACAGAAGATAGCAATTGACATTGCATTTAAACTTTTGTATATTTTAGCTATCAGGGAAGCAAGCATGAGGTAGAAAGTGTGAGAAAAGAAACTAATAGAGTAGTTATATTAGCCTCTTTTGGCAGTAAAAGTGTGGGACCTAGTTGCCAATCTAGTTGCATGGGTAAATTCATGAGGGCAGAGCACCAGCAACTGAAGCTCATCAGAGCAGAAGCCACAAAAATACTTGTTAAAAAGACAGCAGGAAGCTACATTCCATCAGTGAGAAAGTGGCTGAAGGCAAGCAGCCAAATCAGGACCAGTTACACTGCAGATGATCCTTTGGCTTTTGTCAATAAACCCGGGATGAACTACGTGTGATATACATTTTAGTCACTGCAGTTGTTCAAAGTGATGGGATTTCTGTTTATAGGATTATCTATAGTGATAGTTCACAAGGTTCAAAGAACAATGGTTTTCACTAAGAGACATCATTCTCTCTTGAATTATTTTGATTGTTGAATTAAAGATCTTTTATGAGAAAAAAGATAACTTTTTATTTTTGTTCTGTCTATAGTGATCATTTTAGTATTTATTACTTGAAAACAGTAGTTTGTGATTTTGTAATGACAGTCCACAATAGAATCAAAGAAGATCTTTAGAATTGCTGGAAATATCTAGTCGGACACTCCTGCTATTCTTGAAAAAATCCAAAAGGATCTGCAATATAATCGATCTTGACTTCAGCCACTTTGTCACCAATGTGATATGGCTTCTCTCTCTCTTTTCTACAAGTATTTCCATAGCAAATGCTCAGACAAACTGTATTTACTTTGCTACTAGATCGACATCAATGTCTCACCCTTTTACTGGAGAAATAGTTAAATGTAATCATTTCTTCTACTCTATCATTTTCTTTTCTCACATTTCCCATTTGTGGAACCCACTTCCATTTGCTTGTTTCTCTGATAGCTACAACCTCCAAAAGTTTAAATGCAACATCAATTGCCATCTTTTATTTAATTGATTTGCATCAATCTATTATCTTTACTTCTATATTCCGTTTAACTTTTTTCTCTCACTGTAGCCCCCTGCACACCAGTGGCATTTCTGCTTTGCTTGGGGTGAAATGATTATAAAAAATAAAATAAAAATATTAAAATCAAAACAGTGAAAAAATTTAATGGTTGAAAGAGTAATAAAATTTGTAAAAAGTTCAAGAAGCCTATACTGAGTTGAGAAAAATAAAATGATAATTTGTTCATTTGGATAAGGTCTTGTGTTAATGAAATATGACATAACTTAAGGATATATATAAAATAAAAAAATTATCTTACATTTTGTTTGCTTAATAAAATCTGATACACACAAAATTTATTAACAGAGATTGTTTAATACCAATTTTATGGCAAAAATATTAACTCGCATTACATACCTGACATAATGTAAGCAAGTGCCACAAAAATGTATTTAAAAAAAAGATTTTTTTTAATCAGCAAGATAGTAAAAATATTTGCTCTGTAAATAAATCACCTGTAAGGTTTTATGTTTTGACATAACATTCCTTCGGTTGAACAACTGCATCTGATCTATATAAAGCCTCGTATTTTAACCACTAGAAGAAATCATCTTGTGCAGATCTATTACTTTTGTTGATATACAGCCATATTGTTACAGGAGCCATTTTGTTTTAAGAGCTGCCATTTGCAAAAGAGAGAATGCCATTCAATAAACAAAAAAAAAAGCATTATTGCTATCAACTTTAGGATAAAAATACTCAATAACAAACAGTAAAAAGAGAAAAACCGAAGTGATTGCAACATTTGCAGGTGTTGCTGAATTTAGAAAAAAACAAGAAACAGTTAAAAGCCATCAACCAGCAAACGCACTCAAGATATTCTTCATAATTTTTCTCTCAATCTCGACATTTTCTCAAAGAAAATACAGATACAAAATATTAAAATAAGCAAAATTTCTTTCTTTAAACAATTCAGAAGAGCAGATCTGCTGTAAGTGAAGTCAGCAAGAAAGAGTAATACACACATACGCACCTATATAGCTTAGGGGTTGAATCCCTGACTGATGGCAAATTGTTCAAGTTTCAATCACTGATAAGCTGTAAAACAGGCTAGTATGTGGATGACGGACATATATATATATATATATATATATATATTCATTTGTGAGTCAGTCAATTATGCAACTTTGGTTTAAACCTTTTGGTATTTTCAGGTGTTTTATATAAAATACCTGAAGATGCCAAAAGGTTAGAACCAAGGTTGCATAATTGGATGAATTCTGAATGAAATATTTAAAAGCTCTACATTATATATGTATTGAACACTTTTCAATATAAGTGTGTGCTGGTCTAATTTAATTCTGACAAGTAACTGCTTAATAATTTTATATAAATATATATGTGTGTGTGTGTGTGTGTGTGTGTGTGTGTGTGTGTGTGTGTGTGTGTGTGTACATGAGATTCTTCTCTGAAAGAAAGACCCATTGCATATCTGCATGGAAACTACAAAAGATACTGGGAACACAATAACATTACTGGACAGAGCATGTTTTCAGCTATAAACAGTATTTTTCCACAAATTCACAATCACAGGGCCTGAATGCAGTCCACCTGAAATATGTACCACTGGAGGTGACCTACTTTTTTATACAGGACACTGTTAAAACTGCTGAAAGGTATCATCTACCACCTCTGCTCACATCCACTGTTTGTTCTCTGAAATGATTTTACAAGCAGTGATAAATGTCATTAAATAAAAACTGTGAACTTGGAAAGTGACACTATAGAATACAAATCCTATACCATCCAACAATTAACTGAAATGCAAAAAGTAAAATTGCACACCCACAAAATCATTTCAGAATGAGTGAAAACATTTTGTAAAAAACCAGACCAAGGCAAATTTCACAAGCCGGTGTGAAAATTAAGATTCTGGATTCTGATTGGATTGTAAATAGCAAATTGAAATATGACCCCTGTCAAATATTACTAACACCTAAAAAATGGGTATGCAGCTGTATCCAACCACATGACCTGCTAAGTACATATTCACATCTCTTGACCAGCCAGATACAGTCAGATGGAAGCAGATGTAACAAAAGAAACTTCAAGTCTGACCTGGACATTAGGTCCCATAACACATTTGTTCTCCTTCTTCACTCATGCTAATTTTCTTTATCTCTTTTTCTCCATCCTCAACATTCTCACAGTCAACATAGAACTCCTAAAAATGAAATTCGGTAAGTACTATTTCCTTTATTACTTCACTTTTCTTTTCCCTCTCTTGCCAGCCATAAAAAAAGGGAAAGGAACACAGATTTTATTAGTAACCTGTTAATTATTCTACATATACACATTCTGCTACAAGCTCTGGATTCACTTGATTCCTTACTACTATTTCTATGGAGTATTCAACTATGTACATTTTCTCTTTGAACATTTTAATTCTCACAAATTTGTTATTCTGTTTAGTTTATAAAAGTTAACTTATTTTACAAACAAAACACTTTTATTTTTCCAATCTTCAATCAACCATCTGATATTTTAAATTGTGGAAACTTTGGTTGTGTTTGGCTCAAGGCCAATTTGATAAACATCACTGAGGCCCCTACAACAGTTTATCAGTAATCAGAGTGCTTAGAACAATTCTTAAATGTGTAAGGCTTAGTGTACAATCACTGAAATTAATCAACATTGACCTTGGTCAGTACCTAGATAGGTGACCACTTGAGAATAGCAGGTGCTCTAAGCTTGGATGTGCAAATGGTATAGTGGATAAGGGCACAGAATTATTAATTGGAGACCTGAGTTCCAATTCTGTTGGATTCATTGTATTCTCATACATGCAAATGGTATAGTGGATAAGGGCACAGAATTATTAATTGGAGACCTGAGTTCCAATTCTGTTGGATTCATTGTATTCTCATACATGCAAATGGTATAGTGGATAAGGGCACAGAATTATTAATTGGAGACCTGAGTTCCAATTCTGTTGGATTCATTGTATTCTCATACATGCAAATGGTATAGTGGATAAGGGCACAGAATTATTAATTGGAGACCTGAGTTCCAATTCTGTTGGATTCATTGTATTCTCATACATGCAAATGGTATAGTGGATAAGGGCACAGAATTATTAATTGGAGACCTGAGTTCCAATTCTGTTGGATTCATTGTATTCTCATACATGCAAATGGTATAGTGGATAAGGGCACAGAATTATTAATTGGAGACCTGAGTTCCAATTCTGTTGGATTCATTGTATTCTCATACATGCAAATGGTATAGTGGATAAGGGCACAGAATTATTAATTGGAGACCTGAGTTCCAATTCTGTTGGATTCATTGTATTCTCATACATGCAAATGGTATAGTGGATAAGGGCACAGAATTATTAATTGGAGACCTGAGTTCCAATTCTGTTGGATTCATTGTATTCTCATACATGCAAATACACCCAAGAAAGCTATGAATCCACCTTTTCTCCCTTCAGATAGAGGTTAACGAGTAAGACTTATATCACTGAATCGTTATCTCAAAGAAATCTTAAAATCTAAATATATCTTTGGCTTTAAATAACCTGCAAAAGGTTGAAAAACCATAAAAATGAATCAGTAGCTATCCTTATCGGAAATATAGTAGTATTAACATTGCCAAAATAATCCCCCACCTCCAAAATAGGAATTGTGAACTCTGAAATGTGACAGTTTGCCTGTAATTTGTAGAGAATTTGGAACAGCTATTAAATGTGTAAAATAAATAATTTAAAAATTAAAAAAATTAAATGATAGAAAATTTGAAGATTATAATTATAAAAGTATTATTGATGATGTTTAAGGTTTACAAGGATGTTACAGTGAAGAAACTCAGTTTCCTGGAAATTCCAAACAAGCATATTTTTAAAAACATAATTAGGGACATGATCTGCAAATTGCTTCAAAACTGAATAAAATCAATAAAGGAACAGTTAATAATGTTTATAAACAACACTTGCGTAAAATTGCAATCTATTTTTCCCTCTAAGCACTCCATAATATGCTTGAGATGATCACCTATGGTTTTTCCCCTTTATTGGCTTGTATCTCTTCATGTAGTTGTGGAGTCTAAGGATGTCTTTTCTAATGAAACACAGATGGCATTATAATTACATATGTGTATTGATAAAATTCATTTTTAAAATATTTTAAAAATTTATTGGCTATTTTTTCTACTCGAATTATCATGTCCAACAAAACCATATGAGAAGGATAAATTCAAATTACCTTTACCATAAGATAAACAAGTCAATTTTCAGTCATATGATGAAAGTATCATACAGTAGCTATGCTTCATAGATACCATTGTGGAATAAATTAACTCCCACCTCATTAAAATTGAATTGATTTTAAAGATTTTCTTAAGTGCTTTTTAACAAAGCAAGAAATTTTTAACACTGCATTGTTAAACACTCTAGTCATTTTTAGGAAATGTAAATTTCTTTTAACTTAAACACAACTGTAGACATATTTAAAACACAAAAACTTACTAGGGTCCATATAATTAGGAACTCTGTTTTTGTTGGGACATAAAACAAACTACTGTTAGGTATAGACATGCTTTGACTTAATCATATTCTAATCTTGTAAATTGAAGATATACACTATGGTTTATGATTCAATATATATACAGTATAACAACTTAACTTAGGGTTTGAGCAGATATTTGCAAAAGAATTATCAAAATATGAAATAAAATCAATCAATAAAATAATAAGGGATTGGTTCAAACTAATTTGAAGAATCCAGAGATGGAATGGCAAGTGTGGAAACTCATTAGAGGAAGAATTTAAATTTGTAAGGACACATCATTAAACACATTGAAGGAAGTGTCCATACATTTAATGGCAAAGATAGAAATTCAGTAGAGGAATGTTCAATATGTGTAATGGCAACAGTTGAAACTCATCCAAGGAAGAATTAAGACTTGTAATGGCAAAGGTGGAAACACATTAGAGTAAGGGTCAAGACTTTTAATGACCAGAGTAGAAATTCATTAGCGGAAAAGTACATTCATGTAATGGAAAGGGTTGAAACTCTTTACAGAAAGAATCTAAACATGGGTGAAAATTCATGATGAATGTAGAGCTACATTGGATAGATGTGTTTTTTAAACTAGATGTTAGATCCTACAGAGAAATAGTAAACAAATATGACTTAAAATACAACAGTAGGAAGTGGAGTTAATATTTGAGGATAGTATTGCATGAAAAAAATAAATAAATAAAATGACAGGTTGATAATGATGCCAAGATATATGCAGTGATTTATTCAAAGTTCTTGGATGAGATATTTTTTTGAGCAATACAGAGTCATGCATCAAGGAGATTTATGCTTAAGTATATCTTCCTGGTAAACAATGCTCCAAAACTGACTATTGTCCACCTTGTCAAAAATGGTTTAAAATTAATCAAATAGCCTGCAGCCTCTGCACATTTCAATTTAATATATAAGTTATGATACATCATTCAAAAAGATGTCTATGAAAATGGAAAGATGTGTATGAGAATGAAATATTGAATAAAAACTGCAATAAGTAATGTTACAAATAGAACATTAGAAAATTTAACAAAATCAAAAATTGAAAGATTAATGAAGGTTAGACAATGTCAAGAAACCCAGATTAACATGTAAAATAATAAAAAAGGAACTTATTTAGGTTTTGTTAATCAAATATGACACTTTGAATTTATTTATAAATAAAAATTTATGTTGCATTTCGTTTGTTTACATAATATATCTGACAATCCCAAAACAAACTATTTATATTTTTAATAAGAGTTGATATTATTATCATCTGAAACTCATGCAATCTATTGCTTAAATATATCCTGAAAATGTTATCAACATCAGTTGGTTAACACTTTTTTTGCAAAATTGTATCATAAAATCCAACATAATCAATTGGAAACATTAGATCAAGAATTAACACTTTAATTGCAAGAGTTACAACTCATTAGAGAAATTGTCGAGTTACTTAGTGTCATGGGTTGAAACTCATCAGAGGAAACTTCAGAAATATAATGAGAAGGTTGGGAACTCATTTGAGAAAAAGTTAAAACTCCTAATTTCAAGGATGAAAAATCATTAGAGGATGAATTACAGATTTAATGGCAAGAGTTAAAACTCATTAGAGAAATTATCTAGACATATAATGGTAAGGGTAGTAACTCATTTTAGTAGGGGCTAAGTATTGTAATGGCAAGGGTAGAAACTCAATAGCAGAAGAATTAAGATCTGTAATGGCAAAGGTGGAAATTCATTAAAGGAAAAGTCCTGATATATAATGACATGGATGGAAACTCATTAGTTATATAATTTTAAGAAGAATCCAGACTTGCAATGACAATGGGAAACTCATTAGAGGATGAATTATGACTTCTAATACGAAGGGTGAAAACTCATTGGAGGAAGAATGAAGACTTTTTATGGCAAGCATGGTAACTCTTTAGAGGAAGAATTCAGACATAGAATGGTAAAGGTGAAAATTCATTAGAGTAATGGTCAAACATGTAATGACATGGGTAGTAACTGATTAGTGTATGAGTTAATACTTGTAATGGTATGTGTGGAAACTCATTAGAGGAAGAATTAAGACTTGTAATGACAAGGTAGAAAATGATTAGAGTAAGTTTCAAATTTGTAATAACTAAGATGAAAACTCATTGGATTAATGTTCAAAACCTGTAATGGCAACTGTAGAATCCTATGGAAAGAGTCTAGATTTATAATGGTAAATGTGAAAACTCATTAGAGGAAGAATTAAGACAAATCATTGCAAGGGGGAAATTCACTGAAAGACTCTTTAATGTTAATGATTCTGGCCTGACCTCTTCGCCTTCGGTCACTTCCCCATCATAGTGACATGGCTTCTTTATGTCTTTTCTATAAATATTTTCATGGCAATTGTTATAATTAGTTTTCCTCCTTGTTATTTCAAATGCATTAATTTAAGCATATGACCAGATTGGCAATTAGGTCTCTTCGTTTTACTCTTGGGATAATGAAATGTAACTATAATTTCTATTCTAACTGTATATTTTGGGGCACTTCTCATCTGTTCTGTATTCTTGCTTCTCTGCTACCTATGATCTTCCAAAATTTAGATGCAATATCAGTTGCCGTACTTTGTCTTCTGAAAACATCTTTTGTTGTCCTTTCTCTTCACTAAAGTCTTCTCAGTTTCTATCATTTTCAGTAAACCTTGGTATCTTAGTTGAATTATCACCTTACTTGGGGAGAAATGGTTAAAAAATAATTTTGCACATGATTTGGCTCAAAATATGAAGACACTGATTTTATCTTATAAAGATTCAGTTTGAATCTAGGCAAGAATATAAGGTACCTCATAGAAATGTGTGTGCCTCTGTGTGTGTCTGTGTCTCATGTGTGTGTGTGTGTATATATATATATATATATATATATTAATGCAGGTTTCATTGAATTATATAGACAAGTTTTGTCTATTAATTTTGTGTAGGAACCGTTCATACCGTCTGATATACTTGATGGTGATATCATTGAAAGACAACAAAAAATCACAGTAATTGTTGATTTTTTTATTGGGTCTAAGCTTTCGGCTCACATAAGCCATTATCAAAGAATAAATATTAACACAGTAAATATAGAACATTTAAGTTATTAACAATAAAGAGAATTAAATTGAAAATATAAGTCCATCCCTACCGTGGCGGATGGCCAAAGACAGTGACAAAATAGTGGCGTTGTGGTCCCTGATCTGATTACAGGCATTTGAGTACGTTATTGGAAATATCACAATTGATTGTATTCAAACCAGGTTTAAATTGTTTAATGTAGATTGCTTCCAGGATTTTTAGTTTCTGTTTATTATTTTCTTGTTTAAGTATGTATGTGTTATCAGCGAGCGTTTTTCTCAGTAGTGTGCGTTGATAACCGTGTTGTTTTAAATGACGGAATATATTTCAATTTTCATTTAAGTGCAATGTCCGATGCCGTGAGAGCGAATTTGTAGTGTGGTAATGTAGATATTATTGAGGTTGTTAGAGATACATTATCTAAATGCCTGTAATCACAAATCTGTTGGTGAGGCTCTCAAACATGAAGGCTTATATTAAGTGCCTTGAGAAGATAATGCTGCCCTGAGTCAAAAGGGTGGCTGTTGAAAAAACCTATGTTTAGAAATAGGACTTTGCATCATGTCACACAGGAAAATGAACACAGTCCAATTTATGCAACCACAAACTCCCCAGGTTATTATGAGTTGGATTCAGTTGAGCGAGAGACCAATAAAATTCTTTGTAGCACCAAAAATAAACTAAAGGCATGGATGGCAGTTCAGAAGAGGATTCCAAAATTGTCTGAAGGCCATGGTTGAAGCCAGTAGAGATTTTATTGAATAAATTTACTCTTTAGTAATTCATAATATTTTTTGTGTAATTTTGGTAAATATATCTGTTTAAATGAGACATCAGTGTTATTTTCATTTGTATTTGTATTTTAGATGAACATTTTTTCTATCAATCAATGATATATGTGTGTGATTTGTTTATATATATATATATATATATATATATATATATGTGTGTGTGTGTGTGTGTGTGTGTGTGTGTATTTTGTTTATATGTCATTGTTGTTTTGAATGCTGGATCTATCTGTAAAAACAAACAGTATGTTTGAACATTTTTGTGAATTCTACCTTATCATATGCCATAAAAATTTCACGCTTTCCAAAAGATGCCAACTCCTCCAATGCTGCAGGGAGAATGCATCCACTTCTTCTGTGTCACAATGTCATCGACTCCTTTAACACCTGCCCTCATTCTTCTAATTGTACATACATCATTCCCATTTATTGGCAAAATTGACCAAGCATGAATACCGTTTTACAAATACAACAAAAACTAATATTTACTTTGCATTTTTGTAACTTGCGCATCACAGCAAACTCATAGTGGAGCTTTTTTAAAAAACATCAAGCAGTGCTAGGTTAAACTGTTAGTATATATACATATAGATTCATATGTGTATGTCTGTGTGTTTTTTTGTGTATATGCACACACACACACACACACACACACACACATATATCTATATGTGTGTGTGTGTATATACACAAAAAAACACACAGACATACACACACATATATATATATATATATATATATATATATATATATATATATATATACTAACAGTTTAACCTAGCACTGCTCGATGTTTTTTAGTGCTTACGTTGAAAAAGCTCCAGTAGGAGGTTGCCGTGAAGCGCAAGTTACAAAATGCACACACACACATGCATACACACACACACACACACACATATATATGTGTGTGTGTGTGTGTGTGTGTGTGTGTGTGTGTGTGTGTGTGCATTTTTTGGATATACACTCCTGATCAAAATTTTAAGACCACTTAAAAATCTTTAAAAAGAAATATTTTTCTACAGATAGATTTTAAACTCCTTCCATTTAAGGTTACCAATACTACAATCTAAAAAGTTATGGAAACAAAAAGCTATATTCCAAACATTTTATTGAGAAATTTACATTTTTATAAAATGAGGCGATTTATACATGATCAAAATTATAAGACCAGAGACAAAAATTCTACGAAATTGTACAAAAAGTGTACGAAAAGTGTATGAAAACATTCAACAACCAAATTTAATAATGAGATCTACCTCCACTGCTTTTGATGACTTCAAAAATTCTGTCAGGAATGCTAGAAATAAGCGTTTTCATTAAGGTGCGGGGTATGTTGCTCCAGCTTCTGAAGATGGCTTCACGAAGTTCATTTTTTGTTGAATATTGTTTGCCATTTTGATAAACATCTCTTGTCATCCATCCTCAAACATTTTCAATCTGGTGAGCATGCAGGATGTCCCAAGAGATGGATCCCATTTTCTTGTAGAAAGGTCAAGGTCCGTCTTGCAGCGTGGATTGCAGCATTATTCTGTTGGAATAACCATCCATCCACACACAAACTATGGCCCTCCATCATCAATGATGCTTTTTGTAGCATGCTAACATAACCAGCCGCTGTTTGACAACCCTGCACCACCTGGAGCTCCATTGTCCCTCTGTAAGAAAAGGCACTCCATACCATTAGGGACCCTTCACCACAATGACGTGTGGAGAAAATTTCAGGAGGCATGTTTTTGTTATGCCAAAATTGTTGGAAGCCATCAGGACCATCTAGATTGATTTTTTTCTCATCAGAAAACAGGACTTTCTTCCACTTCTCAACGTCCCATGTTTGGTATTCACAACCAAACTTTAAGCGGTCAACCTTGTGACATGGAAGCAGCCGAGGAATTTGTTTACGCTTTTTATTTACCATGCCTTTTTTTTGTAAGTGTCGTCTGATGGTCACAGGACTGCAATCAGCATCTGTGACTGCCTTAATTTGACTAGAAGAAAGTCCCCGCTCTTTCATAACAACCTGACTTATTCTCTTACTCAATGCAGGAGAAATCTTTTGGGGCCTACCAGAGGATTTTGCTTTTCCATAATTCTCACTGTTATTTAGAAAGTTGCAAATCACAGTTTTACTGTGATTTACCATCGCTGCGATTGCCCGCTGTGACAAACCTTGCTTATGGAATTCTAGAATTCAAGAACGCTCAACTTTGGTAAGTTTTCTTGCTTTAGGCATAATAACACCTTTACACAGTGATTGCTAATCTCTAACTGAACTAAAAACATTGGAATTACCATAGATCTAACAATTTATACCCCTGGTCTTATAATTTTGATCATGCGTAAATCGCCTCATTTTATAAAAATATAAATTTCTAAATAAAATGTTTGGAATGTAGCTTTTTGTTTCCATAACCTTTTAGTTTGTAGTATTGGTAACCTTAAGTGGGAGGAGTTTAAAATCTATCTGTAAAAAAAATTTCTTTTTAAAGATTTTTAAGTGGTCTTAAATTTTTGATCAGGAATGTATGTGTGTGCATGTTTTTTATACAGATGTGTGTTTTGTGTATCTTTGTGTGTGCATGCACATATATATATATATATATATATATATATATATATATATATATAACTTAAATTTTGTGTATCAAGGCAGCAAATAATTTTCAAAGCATATACTGTTAAATATTAGAGACAATGAATGTCTATTACGTTTGATCATGAGCCATTGTAAACATCGTATTTTGGCTTTAATTTCAGTTGAAAATAAAGATAAAAATTCTCCAGCATTTGAATAATTTTTTATTAATTTGGTTCTAAGCTTTCAGCTCACTTGAGCCATCTTCATTTAAATACATGGTTCTGTTTTCATTTTGAACTATCACGTGCTGTGACGTCATAGAACCGCATTGCAAATTTGCAAACCGTGTTTGTTATTTTTGGTAACTATTGCCGTTGCCTAGCAGAGTTTTATGTCAACACAAAATAAAATCATTGGTGATTGTGGATGCTATTTTATTACTGTCTTAATAACCTCTCTTACATAAAAACTTAACTATCACACCTTGTCTGTCATTCTTAATGAAACCTGCATAAATAAAATCTTATATATATATATGTGTGTGTGTGTGTGTGTGTGTGTGTGTGTGTGTGTGTGTGTGTGTGTGCTAGTCATATCATATGCACTTCAAGATACTGTATCCTGTGGTTAATTGTATTTCATTTAATGTGGAGGTTTTTATTATGTATAATAATAGCTTCTAGGATTTTGAGTCTTTGGCGCTGTGGAGAAGTTCCTTTCTTTATATTGGGTGCTGTAGAGAAGTTGCTATTATTTACAGTATTGATATTGCTCTAATCTTTATTTTTATCACAACATTTTGGCCAATGGGATCACTGGCCTTCCTTAGGAGACTATCAGTCTGGGTAATCTACAGGAAATTCCAAACTGGACCTCCTAGATTAAATAAAGGGCTCAGTTCAGAATTCCCTGTAAATTAACTAGACTGATATATAGCTGAGGAAGGCTGTAAGGCACAATGGGAGAAATATTGTGATAAAAACAACAAACAAGAGGAGAGTATTTTGAATATAAATAGTGTAAATATTGTGTGTGTGTCTGTGTGTGTGATTATAACAACAACAAGCACTAACAGGGGCTCTAATCTGAAATTAAGACCGAGTTTCACACCAAAAGCAGCATTCAGATGAGAAAGATTATTGTTATTTCAGCTCTGAACACAAAAGAATTTTTTTTAGATAGATGTCTATACTTTCTTTTTTTGTTTTCTTCTTTTTATTTTTTGTTGTATTGACCTCTTTTTTATTGGTTTGACCTTTTTTCATGTGTTTGTATGTTTTGTCTTGTCATATGATGGCTTACTTTATTTTATTTTTTTTTAGTGGTTGTTGTCACACAGCAAATCATACCAACACATGAAGAAAAAGGTCAAACCAATAAAAAAGATTTCAAGATAACAAAAAAACCCAACCCAATTAAACAAACACCGGTTCACACATAACAAGTACACCAAACAACTACACAATAGAAATGAAGAAAAGAAAAAGAAGAATCAGCTAATCATAAACAAAAAAGAAAAAACCTGACAACCAACCAATCAAAAACAAGACCACTCCCACAAAATCACAACATAGTATATATAACAAGAATAAACTGGGATCTTATGGCAAACAGCCCTGATGAATGAGAAATTCATAACACTATCCTCACAAAATTTAGAAGTCCAAATGAATCTGCTCTGTTAAAGAGACAAGCTCTTTGTACTTACCAACACTCTATGTACACTCCAATATCAAGCACTTTACCATAAAAAACCTGCTTGTCAAAATACATTTTATCAGTTAACCCACTGAAAAACAATAACCTTGCAACTAAACATTATCACAATTAAACATATCTATCTATCTATCTATCTATCTATCTATCTATCTATCTATCTATCTATTTTGTTTATCTCTATCTCGTTCTCTCACTATATATATCTTTCTATATCTTTCTCTCTCTCTCTCTCTCTATATATATATATATATATATAGTTTTAGTGCAAAGAATTTGTGATGTTAACTGAGCAGGTTCATGCCGACTTCAAAGTTTCATGAGAACACAGTTATAATGTCTTCACTCATTGAAGCTGGGTTTACTTTTTAAAAACTGTCACAATGAAACACTATATATATATATATATATATATATATTGAACAGTTATAGGTTAGGTTTAAATTAAAACAGTAAACAATGATATATTGAAAGTGCTCAATGCATGTTTGAAGGAAAATGTAGAAAAACAAATTGCCTAAAAAAACCAAAAAGGTCAAAACCATGGTAGCATAACTGGCTGATCTTCTGTACCTATATATATATATATATATAATGTCTATGAAGCTGGTGTTAAATTTTCAATCAATTTTTAATGCAATCTTTTTATTCTTATACATTTCTAGTTTTATTATTTCTTCTGGTTTCCTCACATCAACTGAAAATTCCATTATCTTAATGAAATCTTAAACTTATTTGTGCCTCTGGCCAGAGAATGTTCACTGCAGACAGGAAAAGCAAATGATAATTTGAAAATGTGAGATCTAAAGATTTAACTGAATTTAGAAGACCTCATCTCAACTCCATGTTTGCTTTGTCACATTTGCAATATGAGGATGAGATTTGTCATGTTGAAAAATCATGTCAGCTTCAAATTCTAAGTTCAAGAATAACATTTTTCTTCTTCCCATATTTCAAATGAAACAATTACTCCTATTAATATTACACAGAAGCAATTCATCCAAATTCCAACAATTCCTGATAATGAACCTAAATTGAATCCTACTAAACACAGAAGAACTTTCCCTTTGCTCCATTTAGATGCTGTCTTGGTTGAGATGTTGAATGCTGGATTAAAAGCCATTATTTCCTTCATTTTGAATTCTTGCCATCCATTTTTATTACCAATAACTCCTTTGTCCCAAAATAACTTTTTCTGTGTCTCAAAAGAAAATGACAAGTGCTTAAACAATAACCAATGTTTGCTTTCATAATTGATGTGGAACCAATTTCCTACGCTTCACAAATTGTCCCAAAGCTTGTAAATGATGAATAACACTTGACTGATTACATAAACAACAAATATCTCATTACACTTCAAAGACACTTCTAAGCTTTCCCTAACATTGTACAAATGAAGTGTGAGATGAAATACTTGTATCAACTTCATATACATGAGATATATATTTGTTCTATAATAATTAAAAATGTAATGTGAACCTTAACTCCTCCATTAATGAAATTGTCTGTTCTGGTAACAACAAGCATTACTTGATGCCAGCAAAGGAAAATATTTTGTATGATTACATTAGTAAGTAGGGGAAGTCAGGCTGCTAATACATTTCTATTTCTTTGTTTTTTATTAGCTTTCTTTTGATGCTTTTTTTCTTAATGGTATAAAAAAACAGAATTCATTCTTAATTTCAACAGCAGAGTTAATTGAATGCACAAAATTTCCTAGAATATTCATATTGAATGTATAACTAATACAGTTGCAAAATAATCTAAATATCACTATAATTTTTTATATGGGTGAACTATTATATAGATAATTAGAAACTAAAGAAGCTTTATTAAAATATTATATAAATAAAGGACAAGTAGCTACTGAGTCAATTTTTCATTACTTAATTGTGATGAAAGCCTGCCTAAATTTACATGTAAATGATGAATGAATAAAACCAAAATTAATCAAACCTAATATTACAGACAGTAGCAAAAGTTCACGTCATCAAAGATATTTTTTTTTCATTCCAACAATGAGCGTTAAACATTTAGTCTGCAGCTTCAAGGTCACACTAATGCATTATTTATTATCCCAGACCCCATTTAATGATTTTTTCAATAAAAATGTTTCAAAGATTAAAAGGACAAATTAAATAAACATCTTAGAAGCTAGTGAATCTTCTTAAAGAAATACAGATTAAGAAATTAAGAAATTGGCAAATACAAGCTTTATGTATGCATGTATCTCATCCAGCTGTTTATACAAGTGGATTTTCTTCTTTTTTTAGTTAAAGATAAAATTTCTTATCTTCTAGCTTGAGAATCATAATAATATTTCTCACTCCTCTTCTGCTTATTTTTTAGCTTGAGAAACATCATCATAAAAATTTCTCGTTCATGTCACTCCTATGTATTACATTGTATTTTTAGCTTCAGGACAATCATAATGCACTTTCTCATCTCGGAAGATAATCCTCACAGTAACTTCCTTATCCCTCGAAACCATGATTATAACCTTTTCAACTGACTGAATTTATTTGACTAAAAAGAAACCAAGTTTTATAATAGCTTATGACCATTACTTACAGTCTGCACTATATTAATACAACTATGTTTCTTTATCAGTGTCTGCTTCTTTGAAATCTTCTTTCTCAATTTCGAAAAATATTACAAAATCAACTTGGATGTATTTGCTGATTGGTATTCAAACATTTTGGCACTGACTTTCCTGATAATTTCATGCCTAACTGCTCATGAATTATAAATCCAATGCATTCTCTGGAATGTCTAATAAATACATTTGACAGATATTTGTCAAACAGGTAAAATTTGGTCATGAGCATGATAAAAACTTTGAGTTGATGCTGTTAAAGATTTGCCTGTTTCATCTTCAGTTTTAAAATTTCTCTGCTGGGAGTTAGCACATCACTTAATGACAGCTGAGTATGACAAGAACCTGTCCTCCAATGTTTGCATCCTACACTTACAGATTTTCTTTCTAATTTTCTTTCTACAGGAACAAGAACATCATGACAACCTTGAGTTAGACATTTGAAACTCTTATATTTGCCATTGACAGGGTTCAGTTAATAAAATCAAATGAATTAAAAAATTCAAAGACTCTATCAGTTTACCCTATACAATATTTTTATGCTGCTGTCCACCCAATACAAGGCCCTAGAGCCACTCCAAGTAGAGGCTTACTGTATGGTATTATTTTATAGACAATATAGAAATGGTTACAAGGGACAAAATAAGACTCATATTTGAAGGCTGAAAATTTTCAACGCTCCTTTATATGTTAATATTCTGACAAAATAATACTTGACAGTTGAAGAGCAGAGACAACTTGAAAATGACATCCACATGCTAGCAATTTATACACCTAATGGCTATGATTTGTGTTTCAATCTTGTACTGGGAATCAAACTTGGTACTTCCCTAAATAAGACAGATGAGGGTTGATTTTTCTCTGAATGAATTTTGATAAAATAACAATTTTGCTCATTTACAACTTTTCATAAAAAACATAGTCAAACTCTGATCTTTTTAAAAAATGAGAGAATGACAGAAATAAGAGTAAATCTTGAAGTTCAGATTCATGGCTTTAAATGTGATGTTGGTAAGCTATGCAACATTTTTGATGTTGGTAAGCTATGCAACATTTTTGATGTTGGTAAGCTATGCAACATTTTTGATGTTGGTAAGCTATGCAACATTTTTGATGATACAACTGGTATCAGGCAGATTAAACATGTCAAAGCCATTACTTTTGAACATAATTCTAACAAAATGGACAGACTAGAAATTTTTAAAGAAAAATGTTGCAGGAAATCTGGGATTCTGTAGCAGAGACTCTGGAAACACACTTGCAATTCTGGTTTAGAATACACCGATGTGAACTCTGCTGAATGCACAAATTCCAACTGCCGATTCAACAAAACCTTACCTTTTTATTACGTTCTTGCCAAGCCAGAGAATGCTGCCAGCCTTTATCTAACTCACTGATGCATGTGCCTTGTTATTCCAGTGCCGATGCTTGGACAGTGTGCTTCACACATTTAGGTTATGCTACTGTAGCTCTCTTAGGCCCCCGAGGTAATTCTCAACAAAAAATTCTTATTCATGGATTCATATGAGTTGTTGTTGTTTTCTTCATAGTTGTTATAAACCAAATATGTTGCAATTTAGCTTGTAACCAGGAGGATAATCTCTGTTTTAGTGGATCAAACAAAAGGGGTATTACAAGAAAACAAGATCCACAAGCATTGACAATAGAAGAACAATGATAAACTGAATAAAGGTTACATTTTGAATTCTGATAATCTTACAAATAGAAGCTGGAAGGTACAACAATGAAAATTAGGAAAATAATAACCAAGATGGGAACAACAGTTTGATTAATCTATGTATAATAATGATAATTCCTCATGTCACAAATCGTCAAATTGTTGACAAGAATGATGAGCAAAAATGGGGACAACAGTTTGATTAAATCAGTGTATACTAGTGATAATTCCTCATATCAGAAACAGGCAAATTGTTGTTACTATAACAAACAAGATGATGACAACAGTTTGAATAAATTAGTGTACAGTAATAATAATATCCCTAATCAGAATTAGAAAAATTGTTGGTCACTATAACAACCAAGATGATGAGAATGAAGATGATTGATTCAATCAGTGTATAATAATGGTAAATCCTCATGTCAGAAATAGCTAAATTATTGCAATGGTAACAATGAAGATAAAATTGTTGTGATGATAACAACCAAGATGGTGACAATAGTTTGAATACTCAGTGTAATAATAATACTTCAAGTCAGAAATAGCCAAATTGTTATAATTATAATAACCAAGATGAGAAAACAGTTTGAATAAATCAGTGTATAATACTGATAATTCCTAATCCTATTAATCTATATGAAATTATGAACAACTTTTAACAACTTTACATCAGAAACTTTTGTTGATGGAATTGTTATTAATCTGGTAGAATTTTGAAAACTTTCGGATTTGTGTTAATCCAAAGTAGATGGATGGGATAATAGAATTGTTAAATGTGGCCTAAAACAAAGAAAATTGTAAATGCAGCTAAGAGATTGTGGGGTTACAGAACACCCAGATTAAAAGGGAGAATTTAATGCGGGATATCCTACCCACAAAATACAACACAAATTTCAAGAAAAGACAACACAGTAAGAAATGTTTGCATAAAATTAGAAAATATTAATATATTTAACAACATACATGCAGAATAAACAATTTGTGTTTTTTTGTATAATTTGTTTGATAAAAGAAATGTTTTTTAGATTTTAGCAAATGTGGCTTTAAACAAAAAAGTGTCTATGTTTCGCTGTCTGTAATTCAACAGAGTAATAAAGTTTGCTTCTTTTTTTTATGTGTCCACCCCTAAGTAGGTGAAAAAAGGAAAGGGACGATGAATTTAAGCTGAAAAAGTGAGTGTGCATGAGAAAGAACCAAAGAGAGGGAAAAGGGTCAAATAGAGGTAGTAGTAAGTAGCAGAATGCATTTGTGTAAAAAGTTTATTCAGTCTACTTAACTAATAAAATCTGTGTCCTGTTCCTTTTTCTGGCTGGTGAGAGATGTGAAAGTTTTATGGGCAGTTGAAGATATCTTGTTGTTGTTTTCCTTTCCTTTTTCTTCTCTTGTGTATTGGTTGAGTCAGCAACAGACTTGTCTGTCTGTTCTTTGGCCTCTCTGATCTCTGCACCTTTCTGACTGTTGATTGGTCAGAGTATGACCTTAAGTATCAAATCTGGTCATGTGACTGGCTCCAGTGAGAATTTTAGCTTCTAGGTGTGAAAAAACATCATATATGATTTTTTTATTTCTAATCCAATCAGAATCCAGAATTTTGCTTTTCACACAGACTTGTGAATTTTGGGTTTTTTCAAAATGTTTTTAGTTGTTTGAATCCACTTTTGCAGGTGTGCAGTTTTACTTTGTGTGTTTCAGTTAGTTGATAGATGATATAAGATTTGTATCCTACAAGATAACATAATAGATGACACTGTTACACTTTTTGCTGACTTTCTATCTGTGCATCAAGTTTTTTTTCTAATCAACTTTCTTTGGTCATGATAAAATGTTTGATTTCAAGAAAATGTAAAACATTTCTTGTCTTTAATTTGAATGAATATAATTAGAAACATAAAAATGTCACTAGATTAATTGTTATTCACATAATAAGTCATCTAAATTGTCATGTTCAATTTGAAAACCTGGTTATTTTTAGACTTGTGAGAATAAATTGAATGAAACTAATTGCACTCAATTCCTTGCAAGTAAAATTTGATGCAAAATGAAATTTTAAATGTTATCCATAAATACATATTCACATACACTTCTGGTTAAAAATTTAAGACCACTTAAAAATCTTTAAAAAGAAATTTTTTTTACAGATAGATTTTAAACTCCTACCACTTAAGGTTACCAATACTACAAACTAAAAGGTTATGGAAACAAAAAGCTACATTCCAAACATTTTATTTAGAAATTTATATTTTTATAAAATGAGGTGATTTACGCATGATCAAAATTATAAGACCAGGGGTATAAATTGTTAGATCTATGGTAATTCCAATGTTTTTAGTTCAGTTAGAGATTAGCAATCACTGCGTAAAGGTGTTATTATGCCTAAAGCAAGAAAACTTACCAAAGTTGAGCGTTCTTGAATTCTAGAATTCCATAAGCAAGGTTTGTTACAACGGGCGATCGCAGCTAAGGTAAATCACAGTAAAACTGTGATTTGCAACTTTCTAAATAACAGTGAGAATTATGGAAAAGCAAAATCCTCTGGTAGGCCCCCAAAGATTTCTCCTGCATTGAGTAAGAGAATAAGACGGGTTGTTATGAACGAGTGGGGACTTTCTTCTTGTCAAATTAAGGCAGTCACAGATGCTGATTGCAGTCCTGTGACCATCAGACGACACTTACAAAAAAAAGGCATGGTAAATAAAAAGCGTAAACAAATTTCTCGGCTGCTTTCATGTCACAAGGTGGACCACTTAAAGTTTGGTTGTGAATACCAAATATGGGACGTTGAGAAGTGGAAGAAAGTCCTGTTTTCTGATGAGAAAAAATTCAATCTAGATGGTACTGATGGCTTCCAACAATTTTGGCATAACAAAAACATGCCTCCTGAAATTTTCTCCACAAGTCATTGTGGTGAAGGGTCCCTAATGGTATGGGGTGCCTTTTTTTACAGAGGGACGATGGAGCTCCAGGTGGTGCAGGGTTGTCAAACAGCGGCTGGTTATGTTAGCATGCTACAAAAAGCATCATTGATGATGGAGGGCCATAGTTTGTGTGTGGATGGATGGTTATTCCAACAGAATAATGCTGCAATCCATGCTGCAAGAGAGACTTTGACCTTTCTACAAGAAAATGGGATCCATCTCTTGGGACATCCTGCATGCTCACCAGATTGAAAATGTTTGAGGATGGATGACAAGAGATGTTTATCAAAATGGCAAACAATATTCAAGAAAAAATGAACTTCATGAAGCCATCTTCAGAAGCTGGAGCAACATCCCCTGCATCTTAATGAAAACGCTTATTTCTAGTATTCCCGACAGAATTTTTGAAGTCATCAAAAGCAGTGGAGGTAGATCTCATTATTAAATTTGGTTGTTGAATGTTTTCATACACTTTTCGTAAACTTTTTGTACAATTTCATAGAATTTCTGTCTCTGGTCTTATAATTTTGATCATGTGTAAATCGCCTCATTTTATAAAAATGTAAATTTCTAAATAAAATGTTTGGAATATAGCTTTTTGTTTCCATAACCTTTTAGATTGTAGTATTAGTAACTTTAAGTGGAAGGAGTTTAAAATCTGTCCGTAAAAAAAATATTTCTTTTTAAAGATTTTTAAGTGGTCTTAAAATTTTGATCAGGAGTGTATTTATCTAACTACATTGTGCAATTAAAGTAGAAATTACTTGCCAGACATGACAAAAAAGAATTAATTCTTATAGTTCAATGACTTTACAAACCATGTCTGAGTTGTGTTTTCTCAGGTGTGAATTTATTTGCAAATTGTGAAAAGTTTGAACGGACAGAATGAGTTTCTGCTTTTTCTCACCAGCTGACTCTCATATATTTAGTAATGCAATGCCATAATTCTACACATATTTGACATTTATTAAAAATGAAATCACTAACAATGACTAAATTTATGATGACACTAAAGAGCAAGAACATACAGAGATGTGACATAATTAAATTCACACCTCTTTTATTCTGATTTGATTTTCATGAACAACATAAACTATAGGTCAGAAGTTTGGGGCCATCCTCAGTAATTAATAATTAATAAATTTCATACCTCCTTTGGCTTGCTTGTACTATGCTAGGATGTTGAAACTATTCAAACCATTAGTGCAAAGTGTTCAATTTCTTTAATGAATATTTCCCAACCATAATGTTATTTTAGCAGGAGAGTAGATTAGGCAAAAAGAAAAAATATATTATGGAGATTTTATGCAGTAATGGGTTAATTTCATTATTTAAATAAGTAAATGGCAAATTCTATCTGCCCAACTATGTCTCTGGAACGACTTCTACTTCACTGATCCCTGGATTGAAATTCTGCCCCTCATCTGGTGCTTGAACATTCAACATTGGGATTTATGTTCGGATGAGGAGAGAACAAGTAAAAACTCAAATTTTTAAAAAATAAAAAAATATTGATTTTAAAAGTTTTTCATTTATATTGAGTTAAAAGTAATCCAAAATTCTGTGAATTTAAACATTTTTGCTTTAAATTAAGTTTAAAATATCTCAAAAACATTGTGAATTGAGGATATCAGTATTATTTCTTTGAAATGCTAAGGAATCAGAGTTGCAACATCAGGATTTGAAGTTCCATGGAGTTTGTCAAATGAAAGACATTATTTTTGGCCTGAATTGGAATTGTTTTTTTTTATATAATCATGTGGGCCCCAAGCAAGGCATTTTACTGCCACTGTTGTGCAGGGGGTTACATAGAAGGAATGTTATGAGAAAGAGTAACAGGTTACAGGGGGTGTCAGGAAGAGAGTATGAGAAGGATAAGAATACTGACAAGAGTGGGGTGGACGGAGAAAAGAGCATGAGAGAGAAGATGCAAGTTAGTGAGACATATGATGACTATTGACTTTACATTTTAATTCTTGATTGTAGTTGTCAGGAAAGCAAGTAAGTGGAAGGAATTTCCACAGGCCGGAAGTGCAAGAGAAGAAAATGCTGGAGTAGAATTTGCATTTACAATTTATCAGTTTCACAGTAAATGGGTGGGACCTACTTGCTAATCTTGTGGCTCGAGGAAATTCATATATAGGGGGTACAAGTAAGCTAAGTTCATCGAAGCAGAAGCCATGAAAGTATTTGTAGAAGAGACACAGGGAAGCTACACTGTGTCAGTGAAAAAGTGACTGTGTCCTAGCTGCCAAGTCAGGATCAATCACATGACAGATTCTTTGTTGGATTTTGTCAAGGACCCCAAGGTGGATAGCAGGAGCACCCAACCAGATATGGCAGAAATATTCAATGCACGGGTGGATGATGGATTTGTATATGTGCAGGATTGTTTCAGATGGGAAAAACTTTCTGGCCCTGCACAGAGAACCAATTTTCTTAGCAGCGGATTTAGATGGAGATTGTATATATTTATTCCACTTGAGGTCTGATGTGAGAGTTAACCCGAGGAGACACAGTGTTTTCCTTTCAGGGAGACTAGCCTGATCCATGCTAATGGGCAGTAGGAACGATTGTCTGTGATGGTAGCAGCTTTGTTTTGGAAGCATTAAAATTTAAGAGCCATTTCTTACCCCAGTCCCTCACAGATTGGAGGTCCTTTTTAAGTTCGGCAGTGAGGTTTGCTTTATCACCCTTGGCAGATTTTTGATCGAGATGAGAGTAAACAGTAGCGTCATCAGCATATATGCCTACTTGGGATCTTATCACATTGGGGAGATTGTTAATATAGATAAGGAAAAGTGTAGGACCTAGAATAGAGTCTTGAGGGACACCCGCATTCATGTGATAGTATTGGGAAGCTTGTTCATTCAATACTACCTTCATTGTATGATTTGAAAAGAATGACTGGATTAGGTCAAACAGTTGTCCAGTTATACCATAACCTTGCAGCTTGCATAGAAAACCAGCATGCAAGACTCTGTCAAATGCTTCGGAGATGTCTAGGGCAACAGTTCGAGCTTTGCCGTTCTTGTCAAGGGCCTGGTACATATACTCAGTGATGGTCGTGAGCATATCAGCAGTAGACCTGGTGAAGCAGAAACCATTTTTACATTCTTTATCAACAGCCGAAAGGAAACATATTTGAATCCTGGAAAAATTAAATAAAAAATTAATAAAATCTTCCTTGTTGATCGTTTTCAATGAAATATATATATATATATATATATATATATATATATATTGATTGTTTAATTACGTAGTTTCTGGTCATAATAAGATTAGACCAGTGCACATTTGTAT
The DNA here is from genome assembly GCA_037127315.1 of Ascarosepion bandense. Lineage (NCBI taxonomy): Eukaryota > Metazoa > Mollusca > Cephalopoda > Sepiida > Sepiidae > Ascarosepion > Ascarosepion bandense. The sequence goes on from JBBBDQ010000476.1 coordinate 337,036, forward strand.
TAAAAGTGTTCAATAAAATTATATTGAAGAACCTTTGAATATTTTCCATTTGTAAATGAGTTATTATGTTTACAAATGGAATATATATATATATATATATATATATATATATAGTGTTGAGTTGTGATTATATTTAGCACTAAGTTTGTTGCTTTTCTCAGTAGTTTTTACTGATAAAAGTTATTTTGGCAAACAGGTTTTTTCTCATAAAGTGCTTGATATCAGGGTAGAGGTAAAGTGTTAATAGAATTAATGCAGAGAACTTTATCACTTCACTAAGCAGGTCCATGCTGATTTCAAAATTTCCTGGGGACACCATTATGATGTCATCACTTGTCAGGGCTAAGGACATAGCAGAAGATGAAAACCTTAGCTCTGACATGTGATGAATATATTATGATGCAATTATAAAATTCATTACTTAGCTGATTACTGTTATCTTCACTATCCCAACTCTAGTTTCGTAGATAGAAGCCATCAGCAATCACTCTGTCTACTCATCAGGGGAATACACTAATATCTACATAAACGCTTAATTAAATACTGATCTATATTCAACCTCAGTAAAATTAGTCTTTCAGATATCTAACATAAAATTAGAAATAAAAAAATTTATAAAAAAATGAAAATCTGAAATAAACATTTCAAGTATAAAATGAAAATACTTCCCAACTATAATGGTTTTTATGGGTAATAGGCTGGTTACAAAAAAAGCCAATATATTTGTGTGTGTGTGTGTGTGTGTGTGTATATATATATATATATATATTGACATATATATTATAAAAGAGCCAACTAAATGCATCATTTGCTCACCATAATGAGATTGGCCAAAATTTCAATTTAAAAAGCCAATTTACTATGATGAAAATGTTTAGAAAATTAAATGTTTAGAAGATAAAAAAGAAACCAAATGAAATTGGTTAAACTGTATACCTAAAAACATATATAAAAACAAAAAATTTTGAATTTAAAATTCTTCTTGTATTTTTTCCTTTGTGTGCATGTGTAGTCACATCAACATAAATATCATTGTTCTAGATATGTAAAAGTTTATACATCATTTTCCTGTTATAGTGATAGAAATTAATTTCCATTAAATTTATTCTGAAAAAAAAAGGTAGAGAAAATATTGGTCTTATAATGATCAGTTTTGTTTGTGGGCGTGTTTGTTTGTTAACATAGCAGTAAGATGAGGACATTATAATAAATATAGTGCTTGGGCAATACAAGTAAAATGTTCTGACTTGAAAAATAAAGCCATGTCTAATTCTGTTTTCATAAATCCTTTAATAATAAGCATCTATTGTTTTGTGTGTTTGTTAGAAAATCTGAAAAGATATACATATTAACATGGAAAAAGGAAAAGAGACAAACAGTTTGATCATTTTTATATGAAATAATGACAGCTAAGAATTTTTTAATACCTTGATTTTGTATAAAAATATTTTTCTTATATGTTTTTATACAGAAATAAAATTGTTTTTGCAAAATGAATATATTATGTAAAACTGATTAAGTATTTAATTTCTTTTTCCTGTTTTTTTCCACAGTTTATTACAATATACATTAGTCTTATGTTTATTAGAAGTACAAGTAAGGCTAACTTTAATAGTTGAAATTTGACTGATTCTCCTCTTACTTGGTGTATGCAAATAATTATAAATTTTATAAATAGGAAATGACATGACAAGTTCAAGATTAAACAAATAAAGAAAACAATTAAAACTAAATTATTCTAAATAAATTTGTTGCTTATATAGTATATATTAAATTTTTTGGTATGACCAATATCAACATATAGTGCATTTAAAAAGGATTTTCTTTAACCAAGTGCAATATTTTGGATGTTTTTCTTGTTTTGTTTTTTTCAGATCTCTGAAGATCAGTAAATAACATTTATTGATTTGTATCAAGAATGCAATATCCTGCATTCTAATGTAGTCTTCATTAAGGATATGACAGGAACATTTTTTTTATAATCATTTTACCCCAAGCAAGGCAGAAATGCCATTGGTTCACATAAGTGAATAAAAAGGGTACAGTGGATGTTGAAGAAAAGATAAGAAATGGATGGTATTTAAGTAGACAAAAGATGGCAATTTATATAGCATTTAAAGTTTAGAAGATTGTAGCTATCAGGGAAGCAAGCAAATGGAAGTGAGTTTTACAAATGGGAAGTGTGAGAAAAGAAAATGTTCGAGTAGAAGAGACGGTTACATTTAACTATTTTGATTGTAAAAGGGTGGAAACTTGGTGCCAATCTAGTAGCCTGAGTAAATTCATGTGGTTGTGGTACCAGAAAAAATACTTGGAGAAAAGACAGAGGGAAGCCACATCAGAGCAGAGAGAAAGTGACTGAAGGTGAACTCCCAAGGTGGAATCAAATATATTGCAGATCTTTCTTTGGATTTTGTTGAGAACCTAAAGATAAATAGCAGGAGCACCCAAGCAAATATGGCAACAGTATTCAATACACAGACGAATGGTATATTTATAAATGTACAAAATGGATTCTGACGAGAAAAACTTCCTGTCCCAATAAAGTAATCCAACCTTTCTAGGAATAGATGCAGCTATGGATTCAATGTAGTCATTGTATTTGAGATCATTTGAGAGAGTGAGGCCAAGGAGGCGCATTGTATTGCTCTCTACGAGACTAGTGTCATCCATTCTAATGGCAGGCAGGAAGAATTCTCTGTGGTGGTTAAAGAAGAGCAGTTTGTTTTTAGAGGCATTAAAATTTATGAGCCATTCAATCACAGATTAGGGATTCTTTTGAAGTGCAGCAGCCAGTTTTACTTTGTCAGCTTTGGCAGATTTCTTACATAGAAGGGCATAAATGGTGACATCATTTGCATAGATGCCAACTTGGGTATTGATTACATCAGGAAGATCATTGATGGAGATCATAAAAAGATGGAAGAAAAATAATACTTGTTCATGCCTCTCATCAGGTGAGAATTTTCCTTTTTATGCAAGTGAAAATGTGATTAACAATGTGTTGAAATGATTGAAGAGAGAAAACCATAGATTACTTATCTAATGTATTGCAAAAAACATGACAATGTTTTGAAATTGCAAGGTCATTCAGCTGAGTATCCTTAAAAGCTGTATAAATAAACAAAAACACTAAAGTTACTTTATTAATCCATTCCTATTTTTAACAGTTTATCCATTGTCACCAATATGATAGTATTTGTAGAAAAGATGGGCAATAGAGAATGACCTCATTTTTGCCATTCCAGTAGCATAAAGAATCTAACATGTCAATCTCAAAGATCATTGAACCAATCAGCTGAAAAGGAGAACGAAAAGATTTTAAACCTATGTAATATAGCAAAATCTCTAAGTATCTTATGAAGCTCCAGAACCCTTACACTGTGGCTACTTCTGAAACCAAATAAAGTCAGGAACTTAGTTCTAATCCTGTCTTCTGACAGGATTAGATAAAGAATTGAAGTCTGTAGATGAAGAATTGAGAACTAGCCATAATATTATTGCAGAAACAACAAATAGTCATCAGTTTTGCCAAGATCAAGAATCAAGACTGGTTTGATATAAACAATATTGAAACCAACAACCTGACTGAGGCAATAAAAAAGTTTGTCTGACTCATGACCAAAGATTCCATTTTCAAAAAAAGCATTTTCAGAAGCTAAAATTGGCTCCAATTTATTGCTGAAAAGATGCTCCCAGAAGCTAAAACAGGCATGTCAAACAAAACATTTGGTGGCAACAAACAGCATTTGAACTTCAGAACTATCAAAGGAATTTCTATTCTGGAAAGAAACAACTGTTTGGACCAGTACAAGCATCAATGGAATCATTTCTAACAGCTGATAATACAAACACCCTTGCTGATCCAAAATACATACTCCAATGCTGGAACATTTTCCACCCTCCTAAACAGAAACTTGACCTCAACTGAGGACATTTTGAGAAATATTCCAGATTAACCTCCTCAACTATAGATGAATATTAGGCATATTTTCAAGAATTCAAGCAAGTTATGATGAAAACGAAATCAAGGAAATCTCCAGGCCCAGATAATATGCCTTTCAAACTGATCAAACATAGAGGCTTACCTCTGCAAACTCACATTTTGACACTCATTCTGAAGATGTGGAAATCCAAACATATTCTGAAAAATACAGTAATTATAACAATCTTCAAAAAAGGTTATCAAAAAGTCTGTGGGAACTACAGAAGAATATCATTATTCTCCATCACTGGAAAAATATTTAAGATCCTTTTAAATTGGCTCCAGATTATTACTGAAGAGATGCTTCCAGAATCTCAATGTGGATTTCATGTCCCTCAACATAATTTTCTTTGCAATACAACTCCAAGAGAAAAGTAAGGAACAACAAAAGCCCCTTTCTGTTTTCTGACTTAGAAAAGGCCTTTGATAGTATTCCAAGAGCTGATGTGTGGAAATCCCAACTAAATTGTCTCTCTGGTTCAGGCAATATATCACAATATGTCTGGACGTGTATTCCACAAAAACATGCTTTCAGAAGAATTTCCAGTCATATACAGACTAAACACATGTTGCATCTTGACATGTATGCTATTCTTCTTGTACCTGACTGAAATGCTTCCCAAACTTCCTCCAAACAATCCAGGATTTAAGATCAGATGATATGATGGAGAAATTTTCAACCTTAGTAGACTTAGATTTAAACATCTGCATGCAACAAAACTCAGAAATTATGACAACACTGCCCTCATTCAAAAGAATAACTTCAACAATCTGTGAACAACTCTACTATGACCTACTATTGTTTTGACCTTATCATAAACATCAAGAAAACCAAGGTCCTTGCACAGCCAGTCCCAAATAACAGATTTTGATATTATCATCTGTGATACACTTCTAGAATAAGTATAGCATTTTCCATATTTAGTCAATCTTTTATGCGCACCTCAGAAAATTGTGGAACACAGAACTGGAACTGCACATGGGGTATTTAGAAAGCAGATTCAGTAACAAAAATTATGGTCTATAATGTTGTTGTCATTTCAACTTTGCTATATGGTTGTGAAACCTGTACTCTATATCGTCACAACATTCATAAATTAGAATGCTTTCACCAGCAAAAGCTTCATTCCAGTTTGAATATTAAATGGAACTACTATATGACCAACACCAAAGTCCTTGAGAGAGCCAACAGTCAAAGCATTGAATTGCTGATCATTAAATACTGTCTTTGATGGTCAGGACATAAAGCAATAATAGAAAAGCTAAGGTTCCCGTGTTAAGTCTTATTCAATGAATTCACTTCAAGGAAAAGACTACAGGGTTGCCCTCTTTGAAGCTAGAAGGGCCGACTCAAAACAACACTGAAAACCACTGAACTTGAGCCTAAATCATTTGAAGCACAAGATTGGTGTACAGATTGCTTACAACAAATTTAGTCTGTACAAAAATAAGAAAAACTAAGAAAATAAGAAAACTAAACATAGAAGAGTCTGTGCAATGGGTAGCTTCATCCAACACCAGGAGCTACTACAAAAGGAAAACAACCTAGAGTCATATTCCTAAATAATCTCATAAGATTGAGACTTTCACATGGATGTCACACATAGCACAAAACTCAGTCAGGAATATCTAAAGTGTCAGCTGTATACAACCACATTTAAACATCAATAACTAAATCAAGGGAAGTGTTTAGGTGTTAATGAGGACCATCCTTCTTTGAATCTCATTCGCAATATTACAGATTCACAAACAAAGAATTGTACAAATAGCAGAAACTGTATTACTTGAGATTTCAACAACAGCAACAACTTAAAATAAATAGCACATGTAAATTGAGAAGAAAATGAAGTCATAATCCTGACATTATCTACTACAACAAAGAAAAGAAAGGAAAACTCATCAATATTGGAAAGAGTGATAATGCCAATTGAACCGTAGAAACTTATTTTCCTGATAAATTGTTTGAAGAACAAGATTTTATAAATTTTAATTGAAAATAGCACTTTCTGCTGACTTACTTAATGCTTATTGTTTCCTTATAAGAAAGTAACTGATATTAACATTACCATTTTTTGGTCTTGGGTATGATGATAAACTGCATCTGGCAGCAAGGCCTCTGATTAGGAGGTTGTCAGGAGTATGGAACTACCTCTTAATTGCTGTTGTTCCCAGGTTCAACCTGACCCAGAGTGGTAGCACCTGTTAGGGTCCTAACTATGGGCAAATAATTTATTCCCAAACGGCAGTCAAAACTCTATAAAAGTATAAAAATAGAGATTTATAACAAAAATTCCAGTAATACATTTTTGAGGGAAAAGAATATTGTTGGCAATACATTTCTGGGAAAATATACATACCAGCAATACTGACTCTCAACAAAAACCACTTGACAAAAGTATGTCAATGAAAGCTTATCTACAAATTTATTTCTTACAAAGAATATATATTTTATTGATACAAATCTATTGTAAGTTTATTGTAAAAATCTAGTTGGCATTAAATAACTCATTGAGGTTGATATGCCATAAAACAAACCAAACCATTAATTTTTCAACATCTGTAATGGGTCTTTTTAAGTATTGATAAATACAACTTCCTACATCTAAGCATTTCTGTATGATACTAATTGGGTATCATAATGAGATATTAGAAATATCCACAACTTGATGAATTGATATTAGCTGAAGCTTTATCTAAAATTTTCTGCACATAATGTTTAATCTATATGTTTTCTACTGAATTAAGTGCATTGACACAAAGGGAGATTTTATTGAAAATAAATATTCCTAAAACAAAATAGAAAATAGCCTATTCAGTCTTTCTGAACACCAGCAAATCTTCAATATTAACAGCATAATTAGAGTGAAGAATACAAGAATTAGAAAAGCTAACAAATCATTCTAGGTATCACCTACACAAAGCACATCTCAAATGACACAGTGTGAGACCCCATCAAACAAGAAATATTTCTGTTAGAAAACCTTATATCCATCATCAGGAGGAGAAATTTGAAATGGTATGTCCATGACATAAGAGCCAACAATCTGTCAATGACGATAATAGTTTGGACATTTCTGGATTTCCTATGAATATGACAGTCTTCATGAGATGAGGCTATTTAAGAACATGATTTGAGTTTTCGGGTCAAACTTTTGGTTTTGCAACATCTTACAGTGCTAGACCAAAATGTACCAGGTCCCTACTTTCACTTTTTGATAAACTATACTAAATTTATCCATATAGAAAGATATTTAAAAAGTTTAAAATTTATCAGTCCCATCTTCTGAATTCAGAAGGTTCAGAGGAGGGTCTGTAATGTGATAGATACTGACTTGGCAGACCGCCTGCAGTCTTTCTCCCACCAGCGCGACGTGGCTTCCCTGTGTCTCTTCTATAAATACTTTCACAGCTTCTGCTCCGATGAACTTAGATCACTGGTGCCCCCTAAATAAGAATTTGCACGAGATACTAGATTAGCAACTAGATCCCACCCTTTTACAGTGAAACCGATAAAATGCAACCACAACTTCTACTCCAACAGTTTCTTTCCTCGCACTTAACGACTGTGGAATTCCCTTCCACACGATTGCTTCCTCGACGGATACAATCTCCAGGAGTTTAAATGTAAGGTCAATAGACTCCTCCTAACACACTAACCTGCTCCCATTCCTCCTGACATTCCCTATGTCTAACCACTCCTTCTCTTGACCTTCCCCTATGTAGCCCCATGCACAATAGTGGCAGTGGAATGCCTTGCTTGGGGTGAGATGATTAAAAAAAAAAAAATTCTGCAATACATTTGGAATGTAAAAAGGTTGCAGATTTATTGAGTCACTTTTGTATTTAGGCATATATATAAATTAGGATCAAATATGGATAAAGATCAGACAGAATGATAGGATAAAGAACAAACAGAAAATGCTTATCAATCTAACATATTTCACTTTTATCAAAACTTCATCAGAGAATGAGAAATCTGGAAAAAATAAATTCTGATATTTTTAATCAGACTTCATGTGCATTTGTTTTTTAAGCAGCATTAGTATTGTTGTAGAGCAGCTGACAACCCTCTAGCGCTCTCAGAGATGGAATGATTTGTGGACTGAAATAGCTATATAAATAAAGATTAATAACTGTCAGAGATTCGGAGTGTCATTGATGATTATCATCAGACTGTGCTCTCTGCAACTCTAATGACTTAACCTCTCTTTTCTTCTAATTATTGTTGTTCTGTCTAATCTGTGTTTCTTATCAGATATTGTGCTGTAGATACTTCAGTACACATCATCTGGTATTGTACTGCCACCTCAGTGAAACAAGTATGATTTGTGGCATTCCAAAGTCAAGGAGAGACATTACGTTCTTTTCAAGATTTTCAAATTTAAATTGCTTCCCAAAGGTCAGTTTTGCTGTCATATTTTTTGCCACTTTCATATAATTTCATCTTCACAATTAACCATAGATTTTGATTGGATTCAGCTTGGGACTTGATGGAAGTCATTCCATTATCTTCTCTCGAGTAAACTTTTCATGCTTAAACAATTAACAGGTAACCTTAGATACATGAGAAGGAGCATTGTCACGTACAAATATGCACTTTATTTTAAAACTATGAGGCTGGGACTTGTACCAATGAAAAGAAGTTTTGTACATGAATTTGAAATTAGTTAGAACTCCTTCATTGACTTTGAATGATTCAATAATGCTTTTGGTTTGCATCATCATTCTGCCACCTTCTTGCTGTCATCTTTTAGCCACAGGCACATCTGCATTAGATAAAAATCCACTCATTGACCTATCCATCAGGTTCATTGAGTATCATCTGAGATTTGTCCATGAAAATTACTTTAGAAATATCAATTTTCATGTATTTCTTGGTTCTATTTTGACACTTTAAAATATTTAGTTTACTGAGAGGAGTTTACCTAAGAGATTTCTTGAGATCCCAATTTCTGAAGTATTCTATGCATATTCTATCTATTTAAAGACCTGCACGCTGGTCAAAAGTGGTTGTTTCAATATAACTCATTTTGGTTTATGTTCCTCTCAAGGCAATATATTCTTAAAGCCTTTTCTTTTGCTTTCAATCAACTTAATTATATTTTCAACAGGCCTCTTTATTGTTCAATGACCTGCAATATCTCCAACGTGTACATTCCTTCACGCAATAAATTTGTCATTTTCTGTTTTTCATCCTATCCATTACTCATGTTTCAACATATATTATGGACAAAAAGAAGAGAATAGTTTTTTAGATTTCAAAGCCTTCAAATAATATTAGTTTTATTTTTGTAAATTCCAAATATCCAAAAATATAACCTTTAAGAGTGGCAAAAAATTTTGAGATTTTATCAATGGTAGAAATGGATTAGTTTAAATTTGACAAATATTCTTGATTGTTGTGTTATTAAAGTTTATATGATTTACATAATACCTTCAGATGAGCTGTAGTTATGCAGGATATATATATATATATATATATGCACATCTGAATTAATTGTTAGCAAGGTTGTCTTAGAAATTCTTACAAGTTAATGCAATAAACAGATATTTGGAATTTGAGAAAATGGACTGACCATCAGGAGGCACACCATACTTGTACTGAAAGTAAGTTCTGCTCAATAAATAAGATTTATATATACATATATTATATAGACAAATTTGCATAGAGATGCAATCACTGGCTACTTAATTCTTTTTAAATATTCTTTTACATAAATTTCTCATCAGCAAATGATGTGGCAGTAATTTAAAGACTATAGGCATTTAAACATGGGTATAATTTCCTGCTGAATTTTATTTCATACATTAGCATGAGAAAGAAAGTTGGTTTAAGTGATTTTGATCACATGTTAGTTGATGCTGAATGGGCAGTTGAGTATTTTAAAAACAGCTAATCTTAAAAAGTTTTGACCAACAACTATTTCTTAAGTTTAGTGAAAACAAATTCTGATAAGCAACAATTCTGTTGGTTGAAATCCCCTTGTTAAAGAAGGCAGTCAGATGGCAATGTCCAAACTGGTCCAAATTTATAGAAAAGCAAGAGAACTCCCATATATCTATGATATATATCAAGTAGAACTGCAGGATATTGCAATAGCAGCTTGGACACAAATTCCAAAAGATTGCAGTCAGAACATCATTGTATCTATGGCAAAAAGAATTGAGATGATTCTCAAAGCAAAAGAAGATATAATAAAGAAACTGCTTTTGGTCAAGTTTGGTCAACTAAACTAATATGGGACACATTAGTGTGTGTATATATATATATATATATATATATATAATCTCTAATATGGGTTCACATACACACACACACACACATGCATATATATATATATATATATATATATATATATATGTATGTGTGTGTATTTTGTGGTGCAGTGGATATTGGTTTGGAATGAGAAATCAGAGAGAATTCATTGCATTCACATATGCACAAATACCTTAGGAAAGGTACTAATTTGTCACTTCTTCTTCCAGATATGGGTTAAATAGCAGGACAGATTGGGTTCTACAGCCATGGTTGGCAACCAGCCTACCTCAGAAAGTAATGCAATATACTGCAATAAATATGTTTCATTGAATAACATAGTCATTTTATATCTACTTACTTTTATGCTGATCCTTTCCACTTGTCTAATCAGTCTTTTGATGTTAAGATGAAATTCATCAAGGAAGGCAGCATAGTTTTTTTAACTCAAGTCATTTCAATTTTGAATTCAAAAACCATGAATTATACTGATGTTTCTTTAACAAGTTGAATACATATGAAATATGATTGACCAATGAAAATCAAGTAACACAAAAGTAAAAATACTAGTGCTTCTTTCTTTCTTCTCTATGCTTCATTCTCTGAAACATGTTAGATTGAGAAACATTTCCTATTTGTTCTTTATCTTATATATATATATATATATATATATATATATATATATATAACAAAGTTTGATTTACCTTACCATGAAACACAATCTCCACAAAACTCAGACTAAGGACTGATAAATGAACACTTAATTTTCTTTGTTACCACACACACACACACACACACACACACACACACACACACACACACATGTATATCCATAGAAATTTTTGTGTGCAATAACTTATGACATTTTGAAACATCCTTAATAAACAGCTTTATTTATCAGGAAAGCTTTAACAAATGTTTAACAAATTTAATTTACGTTTTTTCCTCTTACAAATAAAAAAGAAACATGAAAAACTGATGGAGGAATGGTTCTCTAGTTTTCAAGGAATGTAATTATCTAAGGCCAAAATTCCATTCTGATGAGTACATTAACTTAATTACAAGAGACTTAAAAACTGAAGAATTTGGTTTGCATTTGTGAAAGTGTTAATACTTCAATCTGCATCAAATTCAATTAAGTTTGATTCTTTGCTGAAACATTTTTGTTTTGTTTTATTTTTTAGATGAGTCACCTTTCCTTTTTTCGACTTACACTTTCTTTGTTGTTTTTTATCTCCATTGTGATAAAATATCTTACATAAAGTCAAGCAACAGTACAAAACATAATATCATTTAAAATTATTTGTCTTAAAGTTGCCAGACTCTGTATGAAAATAAGATAAATCCTCTTTGAGGATTAATGATTTAGTGAAGAACTGGATAATATTAAGAGTTGTTCTTATTTTAATTATTCACACTAATATCCCCATCTTTGCTGCCTTTCACCTTGAGTTCTCCTTCTTCTAGATAAATAGATTTTGAGCATCAGAAATTCCTGCAGACAAATATAAACTATTCTTCTTCTTCATTAACACAAACACATCGGGTAAGTGGCTTACTACCTTCCCCTATCTCTCTTGTCCTTGAGGGTTAATTTTTCAAGCTCTCCTTCCTTTGTATAGCAAGTAGATCAATGTAGATGCAAGAAACATAAACAGTATTATTGAACATTAAACTAGATTTGTTCATGCACTCCTTTTCAAGGGGTTCATATATCTGTAACTATTGGCATAATCAAGATGTTGACATTCCATGCAAAAGGTTAAGAAGGAAGCCCCCATCAATACTGGAAAAGAGTTACTCAACTTCAGAAACCTGTTTTCCTGAAAAATTATTTTTAGAAAAAGTTTTTATAGAGTTCAACCAAAAGTAACATTGATAATGAATTCTGAATATTTCCTTATAAGGAAATAGCTAATATTACAATAATGATTATCATTCCCACCATCATATGAACATTGTTATAATTCACTAAGTTTAACTTGGCAGGAATATAGCCACTACTGAGGGTTAGGGCAAGTATACACATTTTCAAGGCATGGACTGCCATGAAGAGGTTGTCAGTAATTTGGAAATCAAATTTATCCATCAGCATGAAAAGCAATGTTTTCCAAACCACTGCCAATTCAGTACTATTGTATGGAAATGCATTAGGGACATTAATGAAAGTATCCAAAAAGAAATAAGCGTACTGTTCTAAATCTATTCTGAGACAGCACCCAACAAAAAATATCTCAGTTCTATGACCAAATACCTCCTACCTTAGAGATCATCCAAAAAAGAACACAATTTCCTGGAGAAATAAGCATGATCAGATCTGTGCTTTTTGTTTTTGCACCAAAACATGGGCGTACTAATGTATGTTGTCCTTTCAAACATACATTCAACAATTCTGTGAAGGTATAGGAAGCAAACCAAAAAAATATGTCAGGTAAAAAGAATGCCCATGAAGACTGTAAAAAATGATTCCAGAGAAAAAATGCAACCAGAACAAGCTTAAAGTTTGGGAAGCTAAAAAGCTGATTTGAAGAAATTAATGGGTCAAGATGATGTTATAGTAATTTATATAGAAAAATGTTTGAGAGTTTTATATCATCTATCTCTTAACCCCTTTAAATTGCTAGGTCATCACATGTCATTTAGTTAAGTGCCATATGTAATATATGCTTGGGCAATAATGTCTTGAAAGAGACATGACTGACTGGGCAGAACATCTTCCCACAATAGGTTGCCATTACTTTCCACAGTACACTGGTTGCCAACCAAAACTATAGAACCATAGCTATTTAACCCATAGCTGGTGGGAGAAAAGACAGATTCAGATCTTTCTTAAGGGTATTTGCACATAAGTGAATGCAACAAATTCAACTGGAATTTGAACTTGGCTTTCCAAGTTGATATCCACTGCACCACAATGCATATGTACTACAGCTATAACAACAGTACATCTTGGGTAAAATATAATCTAATGATGCCCCTCCCACATCATGCTGGTTTTGAATTTTCCTTCTCCTGGATGGATTTCCACCTCAAAAGAAGAGAGCCAAATCTGCCCTGCTGCTTAACCCATACCTGAAGTAAGATGAGTTCATGCCTCTTCCAACACCATTAAGGCAAAGTGAACGAAATAGATTCAAGCTGGAATTGAACTCATAATGATAAACTCACTTTCTGTGCCAATAACCTTTACCTTATGCATGCCACCTTTGAGAGTTTATAGATCCCCAAAATAACTTTCTTCTATGATTGCCTCCCTTTGATCTCAAGTGTCAGGGTTTGTCATTTACTGTGGCTGATGCAGAAGAAAATGCAACCATTTGTTTAATCGCTTGGCCTCAAATATTTCTGTATGATACAATTTTTTGCAGATACTAAAATATTCTTGGCAGACCTGCCCTGAAAATGATAATAGTAACATTAGCATCTTTTTATAAGGAAACATTTGGCATTCACTGACCAAGCAGTTAGTGCTTCCATCAGTTGTAATTTAAAAATCTTACTATCTAAACAATTTTTGAGGAAAATAAGTTTCTCCTATCCAGTAATTGTTATCACTCTTTCCAGTACTGATTGACTCATCCTTCCTAATCTTTTGTTTGAATTAGTCTGGAATGTCAATATCTTGATTACGACATTTTTCTTAAGATACATATGCTATTCATTTTAGTTGTTACTGTTGCTAAAGTTCCTCAAGTGATGTGGTTACTGTTATTGGTTAGAATTCTTTGCTTGTGATTCTGTAGTGCCAATCCACAAGTTCTGAAGAAGAATGGGACTCACTAAGAAGTTTTTCCTAAATAATGTCCTGGTTCCAGCTGATGAGGATCGACCAGTATTAGATGAAAGCAATTGTAATGATGAATGTATCCTTCTAACTATTAATCATACACTGCAGTTAAGCATAAATTTAGAGTATATAGAGATAAATGTGTTTCTGCACAGCTATGGCAACATACACAGTAGATGGATAGAAAAAAGAATTTCCTCCATGGCAACACAAGACTGCATATATCTAAAATAACACAGGAAAATCATTTTGGAACTCGGTTGATTTGTTTTTCACAACCAGCCAAATATCTCACTGATCTTACACCAACCTTTTTTGATTGCAGCAAAACACTTTGACGAGGAAAACTTTCTTTAATGAAAATCAGATCAGGGAGTTCATCAAAACATTTTTCACATCAAAATTTGTACAATTTTACCAAAAGTTATCAAAGCCAGACAAGTAGCAAAATATCATTACAAATAATGGCAAATATACAAATATAATGTAATTTTTCAAGAATAAAATTAAGATATAAAAACAGAAATTATATATGACTCAACCTAATTGTAAAAGTTATATCTTAACTACATTATTCTTCCAAATAAAATTCATAAATCACAATAAGTTTAATTTATTCAACAAAGGAAGGAGTTAAATTACTAGTCCTAACAGTTAATTGAAACAATTATCTTGAAATGTAAGGAAACCATATGCAATCCAGTCTGGCTTTGTCTCTGACACTCATATCTATAAGGAATGATCAAGTTAAGTAGGCCTTTTAATAAATTTTAAATATATCTGTTCTGGCTTCCAGCTTTTGTATTAAATTCTCTGTGTTAGTTGTAGATGTGAAGAGGGTTGACTTCCATTAACCTCAGATATCTTATGGCACTGATCTAAGATCACTGACAGATTCAAATATACTAAATGTACCTGTGGAAATTTCACGGTTTTGCTCTTTGAAATTTCTGATTAATCATAATTCTTAGGTTAATGATTCTAATAAATGCTTGACAGTTCTACAACTATAAAATACCTGTGGAAATTTGCTTATTGCATCATGAAATATTTAAGTTTAACAAATTTAATGAATTATTGCAATAACAATTGTAATTATTGAAAGAAGTAGGAGGGTGCAAATGAAAAATTTGTAATTGTCAAGTTTTTTGGTTTCACTGAAGTAGACATTAAACATGTGTTTTATATCCTCATCTTCCTTTTTTCTTTCACAGAAACCAAACAGCATCTCTGATACACCAGTTCCATCTTTCCTTACAAACAAAACAGACCATTTTTTATGAGATATTGGTCAGGCTTAACATATGTGTAAACTAACTAATTAAGGAACAAGCAGAATTATAATTATCTCTAAATTTGATGTTTTGCTGGAATGAGAAATGGAAAACCCTACAAATTAAGTTTTGATATATATATATATATATATATATATATATATATATATATATATAGTATGAAGATCAAATTCAAGGATGAAACAGACTTTCATCACTTGGTGTTGACGTCAGTGTTCACTCCTATATTTACACATGCTCTATCCTGATATTGAGCACTTTTACCAATAAATATAGCATACCTTAAAAGAATAATATTATCATAGATAGATACATACATACATAATGATTGCAAGTCTGTAAACAGAGAGGATAATCCAAAAAGATCTATTTGATATAAAATATTAAGCGATAAATCTGTACAGAGAGTTCACTGGATATTATCCAGAGCAATATGATATAAATAAAGGAAAATTCAATACAAATGACTTTAGATGATGTGTTATGCTTTCTGTTGTGTGTGTATATATATATACATAATTTTTTTTCTCTGTAGCCAAACCCTAAGGTGCTGATTGATAACTGACTATTGCAGGAATTATGCAACAGTCCATTGACAATTGCATGATGCCACTGGCAAGGAAAAAAATCTATATTTATTATTAATATAAATTTTGCTTTATTATTTTTCCTTAAGCACTATTTTACTAGCACCAGAACTCAATGTGTGACATTTTATATATATATATATATATATATTCAGGTTTCATTAAAAACAACTGACAGCTGTGTTGAAGTTTTTAATAATTTTTCATGTGTTCTTTTAATCTTTTTTTTCAGGACATGCATTATGTAAGAATTGTCTAAATGTTTTATATATCTAAGAGCATTTAGCTATAATTTTAACCATTATCAAGGATGAATTTTATTTTTACTTTTAACTGAATATATGGATTGTTTTATATATGTATCTAGATTTATAGGAATGTTTTATATACCAAGTACAGTCAGCACATTGTAGCCATGTTTATAGTTGATATTGTTGAATGTTGGCTTTTACTTTTTTATTAATAATGCTTCCATTATTTGTAGACATTTTTTACATGTAGATGATACTATTTTATTTGCATTATCAACAAGTATGTTGTATATAGAGTTTGGTAGGTCTCCATATGTAATTAAATGAGAACTAATAGAGCTTTAGTCAGAAAGATGTAATGGGACTCTTCTTGTTAATATATATATATATATATATATATATATATATACTGCAATGAATAAATTGCCATCTAAATTATGCAAAAATTAAAATAACACTGACATCTCATTTTAATAGATATATTTTCCAAAATTACACTAAAATACCTTGCAATACTAAAAAGTAAATTTATTTAATAAAATTTCCATTGGCTTCACTCACAGCTTTTGGATGGTCTCCTTGTTCAAGTTAATGAATGCTGCTATAATCATTGCCTTCAGTTCATTTTTGGTATTAGAAAAAGTTTTGGTGGTCTCTCACTCAATTGCACTCCAGACAGAATAATCAAGGGGGTTGCATTCGGGGAGGTTAAATGATCAGATGTAACGAGTGATGTGGTCTCAGAAATTGACTGACAGCCATGAAGGGGTTCTCTTGCATAGTGCAGAGTTCTGATGCCAGATATAGAGTCTTTCTAGTAGCTACCCTTTTACAAACCATCTGCACTGCTCACCTAAACTCTCTGAAATGTTTGTATTGGAGCTTCTAGTCATGCAGTACTTCATACCATTTCCAAATTTCTATTGAAGTGAATTGTGTCATGGTGCTATTTTTCTTACAGATGTTTAGGTTTATGGTAACCCAACCCTAACCTAACCCTGACCCTTCTACAGTGTGCAGATGACAAAACAAAAACAAACAATGCACATGTGTGAAATTAAAATACATCATAGCAACAATTTACTCATTGTACCCTGTACAGGTGTGTGTGTGTGTGTGTGTGTGTGTGTGTGTGTGTGCATATATATACATATTAATGAAAGAAAGTGTTTTTAGAGTGTACTTAATCCTTATCAAGTAACTTGTTTTTGCCACCTTCATATCTTATCCATTCATGAGTGCTACCAGGAACAGTCAATACTCCCACAAAACACCATTGCTTCATTTTGATCACATCATATACACACATGCACGCATACTTATGTAAAACAAATAGCACTTTTAAAGTGTAAAGCGTCAGCTACCACATTTCTATGTTTAATGGTGTTACAATTGACAAGTGGTGAAATTTGAAAATTAATCACTATGTTCTAACACAGATCACACTTTGTTGCTCTTCCATTATAAGCATTGGCTTTGACCAAAATTTTCCAAGTTATATTTGTCACCTTCTTTCCAATTTCTATAATATTACAGAGAAAAAGGAGAAAAGACAGTGCTGCTTTTTTTTGCTCAAGTTCTTTGGCCAAAATTACTGATAGAAAGACATTTCAGGCAAGCAGTCTTTGCAAGAAAGTACTCAATATCAAAGATGGAGCATTAATAAAATTAATATAAATAAAATTTTGTCACTTAGCTTATTGATGTTACCTTCAGAATCCTAATTCCAGAGTTTCATAGGCAAATTTATCTGTCCACTCTTCAGGGGTTTGTTGCAATTTACTGTTTGTCACAATTTATTATAAACAGTAAATTGTGACAAACCTGTGAAGAGTGGTTAGAAAAAATCCAGATATGAAATTCTGCAAAGTGACAAAATATTTCTAACTAAAAATAATCTGTAAATGATTGATAAGCCATAGAAAACCAATCAATCAATCAAGAATATGATAAAGACAACACACACACACACACACACACACACACACACACACACACACACAGATATATATATATATATAATTATAGTATAAACTATTGGATATATAGTTCACAGTTTGGTAATCTTCACTTTTTATAAAGTGCTCAATACAGATGTTGAGCATTTATAGAGATATAGTTATTATTAGTGTTATAATAATAGCATATGGGACTGCAACACAAAAGCTTTTACATTTTGATGCCAAGTGCACCATCATATATATTCAGCACTGCACAAATGTAAGCAAACCTCTATTGGGTTGTAATTCATTTAATAAAGGTTTATCATATCTAAACACAATCATCGGCCTGACAATTGCATTTAGCATGAAACAGACTGTTGCCTCTGAGTAGTGACTTCAATGCCCACTTTTATATTTACAAACACTCTATTACTGATATTGAACATTTTAACTCTCGATATAGCAATCTTCAAAACATTTTTAATTAAATACATATATATATATATATTGTTGAGTTGTGACAATGCTTACTGCCAAGAGCATTAATAGGATTAATGTAGAGATGTTTCTCTCTTCATGCCATTTACAAATTTCTGTTGGAGTGAATTGCATTTTGTGAAGACACCATTATGATGTCCTCCAGGACTTAATTTCAATAAGCCCTGACAAGTGAGAACATTATAATGGTGCCTTCACGAAATTTCATAGTTTGCATAACTCTACTCAGTTAACTCACAAACTTCTTCACGTTAATACCGTATATATATATATATATATATATATATATATAATCATTCGCAGACAGATCTGTTTCACTGTATCACAGATCATCAGTACAGTTAGACTCTGATTGCTTTTAATCCAGGATTGAAACCCGACCAAAGTGGCATCAGTCAGTGATTCTACCTCTGGGCCATGGGCGCACGGTAGAAGAAGGCAGACTTTTTAGCATGTATATTATCATTATACACACCCAATAGCCAGAATAAAAAATAATAAAATGCAGGGAGAATAGATCAAAGGGGCATAAATCATGAGTCTTAAAAATTTAAATATTCAAATATTACATGTACATAAAAAATGTAGGGAAAATTAGAATTTTAAATAAAAATAAGATAAAATAACAATGAAAAGATAAATTAAGGTAAAATTTAGAATTAAGAAATAAAAATGTAAGGAGCAAAAATAAAGAGGGGTTTAATTCAGAATTGTTAAAAGTAATATTGCAGGGGAAAGAAAGAAAGAAAGAAAGAAAGAAAGAAAGAAAGAAAGAAATAGGCAAATGTAAAGAAAGATCTATATCAATCTGAGTCTAAGAATTTAAGTAAGTATTTTTCTTATGACAGCATGTGGTCATTAAATCACTTTTTATTAAACAATTTGGATTCTTGATATGGTTTAAGATGAGAAATTTTCCTAAAAGGCATAGATTACATTTATCTCCTTTTCCATTGTAACATTTAGATTTACTTATGATATTCCAGGTAAGGTTTTTCTAGAAAAACTCCTCATCGTAAATCATATCAAGAATCCAAATTTTCTTAATAAAAAGTGATTTAATGACCACTTAACTATTTTAAATTAAACTCCTTTTATTTTTGCTCCTTACATTTTTAATTCTTAATTTTATCTCTTAATTTTTTTTTCTTTTTCTTTGCTTTTATTTTATTTTATCATATTTTTATTTTTATTTAAAATTTTAAAATTTTAATTTTTCCTACATTTTTTATGTACATGTAATATTTCAATATTTAAATTTTTAAGGCTCATTATTTATGCCCCTTTGGTTTATTCTCCCTGCATTTTATTATTTCTATTTTCATTTAAATCTTAAATTTTTATCCACATTTAGCCACAGAATATTTAAATTTTTAATCTTGTTATTAAAAAAGCAGTAACTTAACTTTATAAGATTTAAATCCCATGAACATTGAGTGAACTTAAATTCAAATTTATTAAACTGTCAGTTCAAAATATTCACCAGTTGATTGCATAAGTCATGCCATAGATGTAGGATAATATATCAGCATGGACCAAGCAAGTCTCTCTGAAAGCAATATACTGTGCCTCTTTGGTCTAACCCTCTCTTCTGACCTCGAGTGAAACCATTACATTGAATCAATGGCTAAATCAACTGCTAGGAAGTTTGGGTCACTGTGTCAAGTTTTTCTCACCTAAGTTTGTCTTGCATATATACAAATCAACCATCTGACTATGCATTGAATACTGTTATCATATCTGGTCGGGCGCCCATGCCATTCATCTTAGGATTCTCAACAGGCACCAAAGGAGAATCTGCAATGTGATCGGTCCCAACCTGGCAGCTTGACTCCAGCCGCTTTCTCACCGGTGGGATGGAGCTTGCCTTTGTTTATTCTTCAAATATTTTCATGGCTTCTGCTCCAATGAGCTTAGCTCACTGATGCCCCCTCCACAACAATTTACAGTTAAATCAACTAAATACAGCTGTCACTTCTACTCCATCAGCTTCCTTTCTCACACTTCCTCCCTATCAAACTCCCTTCCTTATACTTGCATCCCTAAAGGCTACAATCTCCGAGAATTCAAATGCAATGTCAATTCCCACCTCTTGTCCACTTGACTCCAGTTCTTCTCTTGTCCTTTCCTCATCACCTTATGTATCTTGTTCCTTTCCTTTCTCACTCTGCCTTCACAACTGTCTGCGTACTGGTATTCCCATTCTTCTCTTACCCTTTCTCCAACACCCCTTGTAACTGTTTTGTCTTTGTCTTCACTCTCCTCCTGCTTAAACTTTCACTCTTCTCTTATGTAGCCCCCTGCACACCAGTGGCAGTACTGCCACAATTAAAAAACATATATATATATATATATATATACTTTTGGTGAGGAATGACTATTTCTGGTAGCATGCACATAGCTGACCTGATATGAAGATATTTATTAGAAAACCAACTTCATTTCAAATACGGCACAGGTAGAGACCCCACTACCCCACACAGTAGTTTACTCTTTCAGAGAACAACTCAGGCTCCAGGGATTAATATTTTTCTCTTTTTGAAAGAGAGGCAACGAAAACTGGATATACAGGGCACCCTTGGACTGTACTTAAAAATAAGCTTTTCACCTCTTACTGATGTGATTTAGAAATTTTGCTTCTCTTTCAGACTGCTTAAGTTATAAACATGAGGACATTTTATTCCAGAAATGTCTACAGTTATTTATCATTTATTTTTTTGACAAAATTCATCTCAAAAGGTACATTATGGAAAATAATACCAACACATTTACCACTGATTTATCTGAGGAAATAAACTGATCCCCTAACATTGGAATGATGATGAAGAAATAGAACTTACAAATTAGAATGCAGGAGATGCAATATTTCCAATATGAATGTGAAAGTGACAGAGAAGAAAGAAAAAGCATTATTTATGATTTAATGCTGCTTCTGTTATTTAAATAAGTTAAGAGATAAATTTCTGATTTTGTTCTTCATGCTGCTAAGGAAGATGAGTTCATTTCAAATTTATGAGAGTCTTATTTCCACTTCTATTTTTTATTAAAACTCCAGGCTACACTAATTATTTCTGCTAAGATAGATAGATATCTGTGAACAGGCTGTGATCAATAGCTATGAACAGGCTGTAATAGATATCTATGAACAGGCTGTGACAGATAGCTATGAAAAGGCTGATATCATTATGAACAGGCTGAGATAGATAAATAGATAGCTATGAACAAACTAAGATAAACAGATATGAACATAGGTAGATAGATAGACATACAAATATGAACAGACTGAGACTGATATGAACAAACTGAAATAGATAGACAGATATGAACAGACCAAGATGGTAATAGTAATAGTCAGCATTAAGAAAACATTAGCAATATATGTATAGATGTCAACAAATCAAGAGAGGTAAAGAGGGCAACTTAAACAAATCATACCTCCCATATTATTATATTGAGCTATAAAAATGTGTGAATATTGGTTCTAAAACAATAACCCATTTTTTTTCATTTTGTAACAGATAGAAACTGAACAACAATTTGGTAAAATGGTTTTTGACAAGAAAGTTTCTATAAAACTGGATTGTATCACTGAATTTGTCCATGGGATAAATTGAATCTATTGATATTTATTTAGTGGATATGAGCACAGTTAAATGTTTCTTTCATATCAAGTTAATCAGCATTTATAGACTTAGTGATAATGACAGTGATGTATATGACAAGCCACACTCTTGTTTATCATTAGTATTTTGTAGCTGAAAATTTTTGTTCTCTGTCTATATCTTGTATTTTCTGTGGGAATCAATAAGAGGCATTCATTTTGAAGTGTTTTTCATATATAGATAGATAAATGTGAACAGACTGAGATAAATAGATATGTTTCTCTAGAGCAATATACATGATACAAAATGTAATTTAATATTTATTAATGCACAACACAAAGTATAATTATAATTATTTATGTATCTATGCTAAAATATTAAATCGCCAAGAGTGGATAAAAGGAAAAACAGAATAAGAATTTGAAAGAGAAAATAGAAAAGACGTCCATGAATGATAAAAAAAATGAAAAAATTGTAAATAAGAAGATAATGGAATACACAAAAAAATACTGCAAATTTAAGATAAAATAAAAGAACTGATAAAACAAGAAAATACATTAATATGCCAACAACAGAAAATTGAAGCTTTTGCTGGTCGAACAAAATGGAAGAACAATTTTCTGTTGTTATTCCGTACTCAACTGATCTCCATTTTTACAACAAAATTCCATAGTAAAATGGAGTTACTTCAGTTCTGTAAGTTTATTTGTGGGAACCTGTTTTAGAATACAAATAAAGTATAAAGCACTTTTTTAACCATTTTACTTCTACAATTCAATTTCCATGGCAAAAATTTTAAAAGAAAGATTGAAAACTCAAGATCAAAATTTCCTATAAAAGAAAAAGAGTGAATGAGTCATTTATTGTTATTCCTTAACCTTAGTCACCTTGGATTTTCAAAAATGGATAGTCCCCTGGCATTTGTCTCCCATGACAACTATGCTACAACTGTGCCACATCATGTACTACACACCCATTTCAAATCAGGAGAGGGATGAAAAGGAGCAAAAGAAGCAAGTTGCTAACTAGGAATTAAGAGTTCTTTAAAAAGTTTCGGATTAAAAATGCAAAATGTGGCTACACTAATTTTACATTTAAAATTAACATTAATTTTAATTTTGTGTTTTTTCTTCTATATATTGTGCCTAATCAGGATGATCATGGCTCTTCAAAATTTCCTGTGCTATCTTCCTGTCATCAATTCTCAACTCGTTATCTATACTGATGACACAACCAAGTAAGTTTGAGTGGTTCAGTAAAGTTAAATTGGCAGCTGATTTCAAAATTGTTCTACTATCTTTTGTTAACTGGTGCAAGGGAGAGCTTTAAAACCTCCAAAAAGAATGTACTTTTTCATTATCTGAGAGAACCTGTTTCACCATCCATCAACATGGCTGATGCTAACCTCCATGAGTGTGATTTATTGTACTTTCTTGGACTAACATTTTCCACTGACATAAAGTAGATTATAATGAAACAATTTCTATATCAGCTGCTAGAAAAGTTGGTTCCCTGAACAATTTTTTTAGTCAGAATCTATCTCAATATTTATAAGTCTACCAATTGTGCCTGCTTTGGTTTTGTGCTCCTGCTATGTATATGGGTAATCTTGATAAAATCTAAAGAAAAATCTGCAATGTTGTTAGTCCTGACCTAGTATCTCACCTTCAGTCATTTTATCATCACCATAATGTAGCTTCTCTTTGCGCTTTTTTATATATACATTCATGGTAATTGTTCTGACGAACTTTCCTCTATGGTACCAAAACTTTATAATTTAAGTGTATTACAAGATTGGTGGCAAGGTTTCATGTTTTCACAGTTAAAATAACTAGACATAACTGTATTGTTTATGCTACAAGTTTCTTCTATTGCACTTCTTGCTTGTAGATCTTTGTTTTGGCTTCTTGCTTCCTAATCAACTTTGATCTTCAAAAATTTAAATGTCAATCATTATTTTCTGTCTTCTAATTCTTGTTCTTTTAATGTTCTCTCTCCTTAACAGTGTTGTTGTTTTTTCTTATATCCTCTAACACTCAATAACTATTTGCATTTTAGTGGCTTTATTGCCTTATTTGGGGTGAAATGATTTTTAAAAAAGCCAAATTTGAATGGGATCATCAAAAACTTCAATTTTACTTACTAAAATTTGCCTAAAATATTCTGAAACTAAATGAAAATATTATATTAAACACTTATTACATTTTACATACATTGCATGTGTGAGAATGGTTTGATAACCAACAGAATTGATAGATTGAAAAAATGTGGGATTATATAAGTGTATGAATATAAAACTGATTTCTGACTTGAAAAACAATTCGGTTTGTTTGTCTCTTGGTATCTGTGTTGTTTAAGGCAGAAAGCGGCTTCATTTCAATTGGCTTCAGTTTCTTTCAATTGATTTTTGTAAACATGTTTGCTGTATTTATTTTATCTTATATTTCATTTTACAAATTTTACCATGATAAGAACTGGTATTAACCTTTCAATGTAGGAAACATTTCAAGATATATTTTTATAAGTGCAATGTATAAATTTTGGATTATTATACTAGTTTTAATTAAAATATTTCAATAACTTTTTCGATTGTGTGAGATTTTATGATGAAACTTAACATTTATTCATCACATTAGAAATAAATATATACTGGGTACTGTGACGGCCGTCTAGCATCGATAGTGGTGTGTTTGAAAGGACTGACAAAAGCCACATAATATGTAAAAACAACATTTATATCACATATAAATGCAGCCTTGTGAAAACTACAACAAAATTAAAAACGACAAAATAAAATACAAAAACATTATATTTTGAAGGTACAGAAACATTAAAGAGAATAAAACCTTTAGGGAAGTTTTATACTTAATAAATGATGAATAAGGGTTTTTATACATAGGCAAATCAGCAGGAGAATTTTGGGTTTTAACATTTACGCAAAAAGGTAGAAAAATATTCTTAGAAAATAATAGCAAAGCATGAAAGATACATTTATAAGGTGTTAAAATAGTTAGCTTAAAACTCAGCTTTAGGGAAAAACAAGGAAAAAATTTTCCTTTTCTGGCACACTGCTAGTGGCCGTTAACTAAAGCCAGTGTCTAGCAGCAGGGAGAAAAACTATAGTGTGACCATCCTAATTGCCTTCTGGAGCTGTAAAGACTGTTTTAGGCATTTGGCCTGAGAACAACAACTGTGTATTCCTACACCAGAGGTATAAGGGAGCGGTCAACATTTTAAGCAGTAAAGGAAGGGTACTAATTTTTTGGCGACATTATCTTAAGGGGTGACAAAGCCACTGGTAATGGAATATAGGGTTGGCTTTGCCAAGAAATAAACCTGCTGATTTTACAAAATGAGATCTGGTTGCAACAAGAATTTAGGCCTATTTTTTAGTGGTAACTTGGCAGCAGCCACAGGTGCAATGGATAAATTGCCATTTGTTTTTATTTTTAATTTTGCATATGCAGGCTGTTTGTTTTTTTTGTTTTTTTTTGTCAAATGCACAATATAGTAGGGTCAGTTGAACACTGTCTGTGAGAAAAAGAGCACCATGATACAATTCACTCTAGCAGATATTTGGAAATGGCATACTGTACTGCTTGGTATTTGTGCCAGAAGCTCTAATACAAACATTTTAGAATATTTGGGTGTTAATCTGAGGACAATGGATTTGGAAAGAGTTGGATGAGTCTAATGGTAATTACAAAGATAAAGAAGCTTGAAAGAACTCATTCTGATTGTTATTATAAGAAAAAAATCCTGAATTTGTTGGAAAGGGCTTCAGACACAACATGAAGGCCCTCATCAAGTGATTTGAGCAGGAAGTGCTACCCTGGGTCAAGAGAGTGGCTGGCAACAGGATTTTGCACCATGCCACACAAGCAGAAAAATCCAGTCATATCTGTTAGACAACTTTAAAAAATCTATCATTGGATTAAAAATAAATATCACTATATATATATATATATATATATATATATATATATACAGTGATATTTATTTTTTAATATTATTTGTCCTTGGCTTTCCCGTGGCAGAAAATTTGCTTCCCTGTGCATTTTTATAAATACATTCATACTCTTCACTATGGTACCTAGATTTTATACATTTACACACAATACTGACAACAAGATGTAACTGTAAGTTCTATGCTAATAGTTTCTTTTCTTGCACTTTTCACTTGTGGAACTCTTTTCCAGCTCCACGTTTTCCAGCTAACTTTGATCTTCAAAATTTATATGCAATCTCAATCATCTACTTCCTGATCACCCATCTGTTTTTCTCTTTCCTTAATAATGTTTACCTTTTTTCTAATTCTTTCATACACATTAACCCCTTGTTATTTAGTGTCTTTACTGCCTTGCTTGGGGTGAAATCTATTTTAAAAAATAAAATATATAAAGACTGCTGTCACCCATAAGAAATATATAAATTCAAAAGATGAATACAATGACTATATTGAATCCATTGCCAAATCTGCTGCTATGAAAGTGGGCTCCCTGTGCAGGGCCCGGAAATTTTTCCCACCTGAATCTATTCTGCACATATACAAATCTACCATCCGCCCGTGTATTGAATATTGCTGCCATATCTGGTCGGGTGCCCCTGCTGCTCTCCTTGGGCTTCTTGACAAAATACAAAGGAGGATCTGTATCGTGGTTGATACTAACTTGGCAGACCGGCTGCAGCCGCTCTCACACCGGCGTGATGTGGCTTCCCTGTGCCTCTTCTACAAGTACTTTCATGGCTTCTGCTCCGATGAGCTTAGATCACTGGTGCCGCCTAAGCACGAATTTACACGAGATACTAGATTAGCAACTAGGTCCCACCCTTTTACAGTTAAACAAATAAGATGTAACCGTAAATTCTACTCCAACAGCTTCTTTTCTCGTGCTTCCCGCCTGTGGAACTCCCTTCCACAAGTCTGCTTTCCCGACAGTTACAATCTCCAGGTGTTTAAATGTAGGGCCAATAGACACCTCCTATCACACTAACTTCCAACTATTCTCAGAACACTCTCATCTACCCAACCCTCATTCTCGGTATCCTTACCCGCCTATCACCCACCCTCTGTCATTTCCTATATTTAATCAGCCTTTCTCCACTCTACATAGCCCCCTGCACAGTAGTGGCAGTGACATGCCTTGCTCGGGGTGAAACGCTTATAAAAAAAAAAAATTAAAATAAAATATATTGTAAAGTTATTGAATGATGTGAACTAAGCATTTTGGGATGGTATTCTGTCAATCATTTTCTACTAAAATTAGTTTTATAACAATGTGATATAGAATAACCCAAAACTAAGTAATATTACTTAAAATGTAATTTCTAATATATATATATATATATTACTTTCTATAATATATTAAGAACTTCAATAAGTTCTCATTGATTTTTCATGAAAAGTAATGTTTTATTTACAAAAATAGGTAAAAAACATGTCATTGAATGTATTTTTCATCACCAGCCACTACCTTTTCCATCTTTCTGGCAGCATTTGAATTCCACATCAGGAAAACGTCATGTCTTTTGAGCTTAGCCACAGGTCAACTTCATTGGCATCTTCATAAGAATGAAAGTGCTGCTCAGCCAAGCTATATGCCATCAATTGGAACA
The DNA here is from genome assembly GCA_037127315.1 of Ascarosepion bandense. NCBI lineage: Eukaryota > Metazoa > Mollusca > Cephalopoda > Sepiida > Sepiidae > Ascarosepion > Ascarosepion bandense. Next base: position 364,856 of record JBBBDQ010000476.1, read on the forward strand.
AGAGATAATTGGATGAGGCAATGTCTGATGAATATGGCAAATGAGATAGAACTTCCAATTTAAGCATTTCCAAGTTGCAACATATGGTCTAGTGTTGTCATGTTGCAAAATCATTTTGTTGTGTCTCTGTTTATATAGTGGTTGGTTTTTCTTTAAAGCTCAGTTCAACTGTATCAGTTGTAATCAATAGCAATTGATTTCAGTTGATTTGAGTAGCTCAAACTAAACTACACTCAGCCAATCCTACCAAATGCTGAGCATAAGCTTCAAGCCATAGATATTCAGTTTTACCACTGGAGTTGATGCATGGCTGGATTTAGCTCACGATCTTCTATGCTTAGGATTCCTTTTGTGTTGTTGAAAGTAGCTGTCACACATGAAAAACGCCATTCAACATCTCTTGGCTTCAACTCATACGGCACCTAATTTCCTTGCTTTTGAATCATTCCTAATGCTTTGAAACATTTTGAAGCTGTTGTAGGATCAACTCCTAATAATTCTGCAAGTTCAACTTGTGCTTGACATGAGTCTTCATGAAGCAATGCTTCCAGTTCTTCATCTTCAAACTTTTTCAGTGTGCCAGAATGTTCTTCATCTTCTACATCACAATCATTATTTTAAAGCATCTAAACCAATCTCTGCATGTTGTTTCTGAGAGAGTATGGTCACCATAAGTCTCAACAAGTATTCTCTATGCTTCAGCTTCAGTTTTCTTTTAAATAAAGTGGTACAGTAAAATTCCCTGTAAATACACTTTCTTTGGTACAAAATCCAACATGCTTAACACAATGAAAAACAATGTTTACACTTCAATGAAATGATATACACTGAAATTCATGTTTGCTTATAGTACTTCCCTATAGATGTATTGCCATCTGAACCTACACCCCCCCACAGTTCTGGGTAACAGTGAGAACTTATTCAAGGTCCTAATAGATAAATGTAATTAATATACAACATTTTTTGTTTTGTTATATAAATTTTTTCTTTAGTTTGTTTTTTCTTAAATAAAATTGTAATGCTAATGCTGACAAAGTATGACAAGTTTAAAATTTTTAAATTTGCATATATTTTCCGTTAGATTCCAACTACCTTTTTGCTTACAGCTACATCACATTGAAACACCTGTCCTGTTGCAATCACAGAAGTTAAGTAATGTCGAGCTTTGTCAGCACCTAGATAGGTGATCACTTGGGAATAACAGATGCTTTATGCTTGGATGTATGGATCGTATAATATATAATGGCTCAGAATTATAAATTGCAGTGTCAAATTCTAATTCCAGTTAAGGTTGGTTATATTCACTTACATGCAAATACTCTTGATTTTTCATTCTGTCACTAGATCATTATTTTCTATCCAACAAAATTCTTTCAATCTAAAAATATTTTCTAGCTTTCAATAACCATCAATGGATTGATAAACCATAAAAAACAAATCAATCAATCTACCTTTTACTCTACTTTTTCACTGGATCAGATAGTGGGGAATGATAGATCAAACAATTGTTTCCCTTAAAAATAGAGAATGCAAGTTTGAACCCTGCTGGAAGGCATATTTTCTTTATTAAGTCTCTCAAATGCACAAGCCAGTAGATATAATTCAAACTGTTTAAAAAATAATATACATGGCTTTTGCTCAAACACTAAAATTTAATCTTTAACATGGGGACTGCCAGAGATCAATTATGAAATCTGAAGTCAAATGTCAACTTTATAATAGCCAAATTAAACAATAAAATCCCACTAAAAGTATTATTGCAAATAAACTCATTGTTGGTACCCACATATTAAAATGTTATCTCATGCTTGGCAGTCAGTGTATTAAATTAATAACACATATTTATATATACATGAATAATATATGAAAGAAATATTTGGGGTTAATGTGTGTGTACTGAAGTTGGTTTTCATTATCTGAATTCTAAAGAAAAAAAGTATCAACTGAAAATAGAAGACAAAATATTGTCGACAAGGGACAAGTAGAATGGCTTCTTTAGAAGCCACTTAGCAAATTAAAAGGATCACAGAAATTTAATTATTGTTTGTTTGATTTTTTAATATGATTTTAAACCAACCTGCTAAAACTGATCTGATTTGAATCTCCACTCTGCTATGTATGTGATTATCCAAAGAGAAAACAAACAGCAAACTCCCACAGTACAAAACCATGTTAAAAGCAGTCACCATTGATATGATAGCTATTATGAATGGGAACCACCTGGTACTGGCATGCAAGTGCATTTCAACCCATATTGAAACAGGTCTTGATACTGACGACATTGTGTACAGATATTTGGGAAAAAACACTGATTTTTGTATTGAATATTTTTATTTCATAATTTGTTTTTGATTACTTGGCACACTCTGTATATTTAGATAATAAAAAGTGATTACTGAAAAGTTCTCAGTGCAACCCACTTCCCGCAATTTGACTAAATAACCAAACATCAGAATTCTGGAATACTTTCTTTTCATGCCCTGCTCTCTCTCTCTCTCTCTCTCTCTCTCTCTCTCTCTCTCTCTCAATATATATATATATATATATATATAAATGTAATCAGATTCCAAGTATGCATCTATGCTGGCAATACCATCATTTACTCGCACCTCAATAAGAAATCTGCCAAAACAGACAAAGCCAACCTCACTGTTGATCTTAAAAAGAACCTTCAATCTGTGGTGCACTAGGGTAAGTAATGACTTGTAAATTTTAATGATTCTAAAACAAAGCTGCTATCCTTTAACCACCAAAGAGAATCTCTCCTACCCCACATCAGCATGAATTATGTTAGTCTCCCTGAAACCAAGACACTGTGCCTCCTCGGCCTAACTCTCACAGCTGACCTCAAGTGGAACAAATACATTGAAATCAATAGCTAAATCTAATGCTAGGAAGTTCGAGTCACTGTATCTCACCAACAAGGTGTGGCTTCCTTCTAGCTACTAGACTGGCAATTAGATCCCACCCTTTTACAGTGAAAACAAATGTAACCACAACTTCTACTCTAGTAGCTTCTTTTCTTATAATTCCCGCCTGTGGAACTTCCTTCCATCTACTTGCTTCCCTGATAGTTGCAAGAGTTTAAAGGCAATGTCAATTGCCATCTATTATCTCCTTGATTTCCATCCTTTCCCCAATAAACTCTGTATCTTGTTCTTCTTCATTTCCATTCTACTCTCATGCAGCTCTCTTCTCAATATATCTTACCCATTCTTCAACACCCCCCTCTGACCTGTTTCTCTTTCTCATCATCCTCCTCTTATGTAACCCTGTGCACACCAGTAGTAGTACTGCCTTGCTTGGTATGAAACAATTATAAAAAAATATAAAAGAAAACTCAACAGACCATCATCAAATATTTAGATGATTTGTTGAGTTTTCTTTTATGTATATCATACACTCCTGATCAAAAATTTAAGACCACTTAAAAATCTTTAAAAAGAAATTTTTTTTTACAGATAGATTTTAGACTCCCACCACTTAAGGTTACCAATACTACAATCTAAAAGGTTATGGAAACAAAAAGTTACATTCCAAATATTTTATTTAGAAATTTACATTTTTATAAAATGAGGCGATTTACGCATGATCAAAATTATAAGAGCAGGGGTATAAATTGTTAGATCTATGGTAATTCCAATGTTTTTAGTTCAGTTAGAGATTAGCAATCACTGCGTAAAGGTGTTATCATGCTTAAAGCAAGCAAACTTACCAAAGTTGAGCATTCTCGAATTCTAGAATTCCATAAGCAAGGTTTGTCACAGCGGGCGATCGCAGCTAAGGTAAATCACAGTAAAACTGTGATTTGCAACTTTCTAAATAACAGTGAGAATTATGGAAAAGCAAAATCCTCTGGTAGGCCCCAAAAGATTTCTCCTGCATTGAGTAAGAGAATAAGTCAGGTTGTTATGAAAGAGCGGGGACTTTCTTCTAGTCAAATTAAGGCAGTCACAGATGCTGATTGCAGTCCTGTGACCATCAGACGACACTTATGACAAAAAGGCATGGTAAATAAAAAGTGTAAACAAATTCCTCAGCTGCTTCCATGTCACAAGGTGGACCACTTAAAGTTTGGTTGTGAATACCAAACATGGGACATTGAGAAGTGGAAAAAAGTCCTGTTTTCTGATGAGAAAAAAATCAATCTAGATGGTCCTGATGGCTTCCAACAATATTGGCAAAAAACATGCCTCCTGAAATTTTCTCCACACGTCATTGTGGTGAAGGGTCCCTAATGGTATGGGGTGCCTTTTCTTACAGAGGGACAATGGAGCTCCAGGTGGTGCAGGGTTGTCAAACAGCGGCTGGTTATGTTAGCATGCTACAAAAAGCATCATTGATGATGGAGGGCCATTGTTTGTGTGTGGATGGATGGTTATTCCAACAGAATAATGCTGCAATCCACGCTGCAATACGGACCTTGACCTTTCTACAAGAAAATGGGATCCATCTCTTGGGACATCCTGCATGCTCACCAGATTGAAAATGTTTGAGGATGGATGACAAGAGATGTTTATCAAAATGGCAAACAATATTCAACAAAAAATGAACTTTGTGAAGCCATCTTCAGAAGCTGGAGCAACATCCCCCATACCTTAATGGAAACACTTATTTCTAGCATGCCCGACAGAATTTTTGAAGTCATCAAAAGCAGTGGAGGTAGAACTCATTATTAAATTTGGTTGTTGAATGTTTTCATGCACTTTTCGTAAACTTTTTATACAATTTCGTAGAATTTTTGTCTCTGGTTTTATAATTTTGATCATGTATAAATCGCCTAATTTTATAAAAATGTAAATTTCTAAATAAAATGTTTGGAATATAGCTTTTTGTTTCCATAACCTTTTAGATTGTAGTATTAGTAACCTTAAGTGGAAGGAGTTTAAAATCTATCCGTAAAAAAATATTTATTTTTAAAAATTTTTAAGTGGTCTTAAAATTTTGATCAGGAGTGTATTGCTCTTGATAATATCCACTGAACTCATTATACAGATTTATCACTTAATATTTTATATTGGATAGATCTTTTTGAATTATCCTCTTCCTTTTTATATATATATATGTATATAAAAGTAGACATTCAAGTCAACACCCAGTAGTGATAGTCTTTTACATGCCTAAATGCAATTTTTAGGTCATGTATATTGTCCTTTGGCTACACTGTTTATATATACTGATCAATAAGGCATTATAGGTAGGTCTATTGGATAGTATGTTATAAATTATTTTAAAGGCTTTTGAGTAGAAAGTATAATGGATTGGAATGCAGTTATTTGCAATTTTTGTTTTATATTTATATATGCTCTATCCCTGATATTGAACATTTTAACCCCTAAATATAGTGAACCTTAAAACAATATTTTTATCACATATATTCCAAGACTGAAAAAACACAAAACATTCTCATGACTATTAGTTTCACTTTTAATAAAACCTTCACTGGTAAAATTAAAAGTCAAGAGAAAGTCATTTGTCTCTTCTGTCTTGGAATGGATTCCCACTCTTTTCTGTCTGAGATTTTCTTTCTGAGCTACTAAACACTGACACTGTGTTTAGATATGTTTGGTTTCGTCTGTCCAACCTCAGTTTTTTTTATTTTATACATATACAGTACTGTGCAAAAGTATTAGGACAAGAACTATTTTATCTTTTATGAGGCATCAAAATAAAGTTTAAAATCACCCCTCTCCTAACACTTTTGGACACTTATCCGCCACAGTGTCCCATCTGGGATACATTTAATAGAACAAGGATTTATTGATCACTAAAACAATGACCTTAGACATACTTCAAACCTTTGTAAAAATTATTTAACTAAAAATGAAAAGGAAGGAAGGCTTCGGAATTTAAATTGGCCCCCTCAAAGCCCTAATCTCAATCCCATTGAACATCTATACAATATTTTGGATAAAACATTGATAAATCTAATGTTACTTCACAAGACACACTTTGGGAACAAATACAAGCTGCTTGGCAGGAGATACCATTAGATACACTAAAGAAGCTTGTGATATCAATGCCAGACAGAATGAAGGCTGTGATCAAAGTAAAAGTCTATGATATTAAATATTAGATTTATTTTGTAACAAGTATTTTTTTCTTGTTAAAACATTTGTTGAGTAAATCAAATAAAATTACTTTAATTGAATTGTTTATTTTCTGTCAATATGCCTCATAAAAGATAAAATAGTTCTTGTCCTAATACTTTTGCACAGTATTGTATGTGTGTGCATGTGTGTGTATGTGTGTACATGTATATGTGTTAGTATGTGTAGTGAATTACCACTATATACATATAATGCGCATTGTGGTGCAATGAATATTGACTCGGAACAATAAATCAGGAAACTGAGTTCAAATTCCAGTTGAATTCATGGCATTCACTTATGCACAAATACCCTTGGGAAAGTATTAACCTGTCTGTTCCCTCCAGTTATGAGTCAAATAATTGAACAGATTGGGTTCTATAGCCTTGGTCGGCAACCAGTCTACTGCAGAAAGCAATGGCAGCCTACTGTGGGATAATCTTCTGCCCAGTCAGTCATGTCTCGAAAGAGACATGATCACCCAAAACGTGTATCACATATGGCACACAACTGACAAATAATTTAATTTGGTCAACTACTAAGTTGAGGGTGACCTGAAGGCTTCCTTTTCTTTTGCTGCTACCTTGCATTAGAAGTGGGCATGACTCCTATCCCTGGATTTCTCCACTTAACCTCTTTCCTTCTCTTTGTTGCTGAGTGCTCAGTAGAAAGGCGTTGAGTACCATTTTTAAACTCTTTGGTATGATCTGGCTGGGGATTGAACCCAAAAACCTCCTGCACAACAATGGTGGTCTTGCCTTGCTTGGGGTAAAGCAATTATAAAAAAAGTTATCCTACTTTGTACATAAACTAATTTAGCAAAATAGTGGATATTATTGGACACAAAGTTTCAATTATTGTCATAGCCATTATTTATTATTGTGTCTGTTTATGGAATGAAACTCCATTAATATCCTTGCAGATTCTGACACGAATGTTATTAAATTTGTTGCCATCAGCAGCAGGTTTCATTAACTCTCTTCTGTTTTGTAAAATGTTCTCTAGTGTTTTCTTGCAGTTGTGAAGCTTAGAGTTTATCAACTGCTGCACAAAGCAAAATGATAATCACAAATATTTTTAATGTCTTCATTTTCATGGCAATTGTTTGAAGAGCTTTCCTCTTTGGAAGCTTAACTTCACAAATTTAAGTGCAGTACTAGAGTGATAACTAGAGATCATTATTTTCTTTTGAAATTATTAAATTTAACCATAAGTCCTTCTAGTAAGAGACAAAAGATTATCCCCCTTGATCAAAATAAAAAAATAACAATAAAAATTAATTATAAATTTTGACAAGAATAGAGAGTCAATCTTCCTCTTTTTGCTTCATGAAGTTACAGTAACAAGATGCACAATTTCAGACTCATCCAGACAGATAAGTACAAAATTTATATTGGTATTAGTACCCAATCATTTGCAAGTAGATATATGTAAACCTTGTATTAAGAATATAAACTATATACATAAAAGTGTTTTTCTACAAAGACTTTTGTGTTTGATTGAACTTTTTATATATTTACATTGTCATATGTTTCATAAACCTTAAACTTTTTTTTATAATTGTTTTACCCCAAGCAAGGCAGAACTGCCACTGGTACACAGGGGGTTACATAATAAGAGAGTAAAGAGAGAGAACAAGTCATAGTAGATGTTAGAGAATGGGTAAGAGTAGGACGGGTATATTGGTGTAAAGAGAACTGCATGAGAGCAAAGTGTAAAGTGAGAGGAAGGATAGGAATCAAGGAAATAAGAGATGACAATTGACATTGCATTTAAACTCTTGAAGATTGCAGCTATCAGAGAAGCAAGTAGATGGAAGGAAGTTCCACAGGCAGGAATTATGAGAAAAGAAGCGACTAGAGTAGAAGTTGTGGTTATATTTGTTTTCATTGTAAAAGGGCGGGACCTAGTTGCCAGCCTAGTAGCTTGAGTATATTCATGGAGTGGGACATCAGGAAGCTAAGCTTGTTGTAGCAGAAGCAGTGAAAGTATTTGTAGGGTGGGATACTGAGGAGATAAGCTCTTTGGAGCAGAATCTGTGAAAATATTTGTAAAAGAGACAGAGGAAAGCCACATCTTATTGGTGAGAGAGAAACTGGAGTTGGGCTGCCAGGTGAGGATTGACTACATTGCAGATTCTTCTTTGGATCTTGTCGAGAACCCCAAGGTGAACATGCTAGGGTCTCAAATATGGGAAATAGTTCCCCCCGCCAACTGGAGACAAAATACTATGAAAGTATAAAAGTACATTTTCATAATTAAAATGCTGGCCACACATTTTCATAGTACAAAAATTACCAACAATACATTTGGGTAAAAATTTAAAAAATAACTCATAAGGAGTTGATGTGTCAACAATCAAATTGTCTTTTATTATCCTTTCTCTTTAAAAATGGCTTTATCACCTTGCTTGATAGTTACTTTGACTCTGGTTGAGAAAGGAAGCAACTTCTAATCTCCATATTAATGTCTTGGACAAACTTAAAAACAGGAAAATGCTATTGACACTCACCATTGGCCCTTTTTTTCTTATAATTCAAAACAGGCAATATAAAAGGCTATCATGGCGATCTCTGCTTTTATATGTGGTTGTCTGATGAAAATAATTGATTTGTTTACTGTTTTAACATACAATGAAAGCAGCAAAAACAAATTTGGATAAAATTATTCTTCTAGGTTATTGATTAGCATCAGCAGATCAAAAATGAATTATGAAGAATAAGTATTGCTTTGCTAGTTTCACCTCTTAAGTTGTCATCTGCAAAAATTGGCTGGTCATTTCCAAAAAGATTGATACAATTAAATTGAATTTTTTCTAACCTCTTTAGTATGTTAATTTATCAGGAGTTTTTGTTTGTTTCTTTTGGATCTGAAATAAATTCTAAAGGTTAATTTATGTTTGTGCCTACAAATATTTTTAGTTGTTCAATGACTTTAATAACAAATGTTATCTACATGCTACTGGTAAAATGTTATAACAGGAGAGCTATGGAAGAGAGGTTTATTCTCTCATCATTGGTGTTATTATATACATGATATAATAACACTATATTTCATAAATCAGTCAATTAAGTGCCTTACATGATACACACTTGAGTGACCATGTCGCGAAAGAGACATGACTGAGTAGAAGATTTTCCCACAGTAGGTTGCCATTACTTTCTGCAGTAGACTGGTTACTATAGAAACCAATCTGTCCTGTTATTTGACCCATAGCTGAAAGGAAAAGAGACATATTTAATACCTTTCCCAAGTGTATCAGTGCATAAGTCAAATGGAATTCGAACTTGGTTCTCTGATTTCTTGTTCCAAGTTGATATCCACTGTACCACAAAAATGGAAAAAGAATGTGAAGTGTAGTGACCTTTAATGTCAGTAGCATCCCTTTAATGTAATAGAAAAAGTATAAGCTTTTAAACATGATATCAGTAGCAGCTCTCAAATATAAAAACACATGCACACTAAATTGATTCTCTGTCTTCTGGGTTTTCCTCTTTTGAGCTAGGGACATTGACTTTCCACACCAAAGCTAAAAGAGCTGTGAACACTTCACAGTAAAATCACACCAACACAGAAAATCCCACTGAAGCATATTTATGAACATTTTGTTGCAATTGCAATATATGTCTAACAAAAAAAACTCTTCGTTTAAACATAGTTTTTTTAAATTTTGCTTTAATAAATGTTAGAATGCATTGCAAATCAGTTGGTCTGTTATTTTTTGCCTGCACTCTTTCTCACCATCATTATTTCATGTATTATACAATATTCCTATAAAAAACACTTACACATTTAATTATTGAAGTAACTAATCACTAAACAAGTATGTTTTGTTCTCAGAGAGATATTTATACAACTAAGTCATACACAATATTATACATACATATTTACATGTGTCCTATGCAGAGAAAATATAACATTTAATATATCGAGGCAGCAAATAATTTGCAAACATATACTGTTAAATATTAGAGACAATGAATGTCTAGTATGTTTAATCATGAGCCGTTTTAAACATCGTATTTTGGCTTTAATTTCAATTGAAAATAAAGACAAAAATTCTCCAACATTTGGATAATTTTTTATTAAGTTGGTTCTAAGCTTTCAGCTCACATCTTCAGAGAGGTTACAGGGAGTTATCATAAAAACATTCACCATCAAAGAAAATTTTATCTTGTGTAGACATACAATTTTGCTAAGCAATGACAACAATCACCAAATAGCAAACGCAGTGCATTCACCTGTCACCTTTCTGATCAGAGTTCAATTAAACAACATTTCTTAGGAAAACATAGTCATGTAGGTAATATCAGACAGATTTTAGTCAACAATATAATAATACTCACTCATACACACAGTAAAAAGAACTTTAAGTCTACTACCAGATTATCATTTAGGTCCCACCAATTTACTGCTAAAATAGTTAAATGCAACTGCCATTCTTACTCCAACAGTTTCTTTGCTTGCAATTCTCGCCTGTGGAACTTTCATTTACTTGCTTTCCTGATAACTACAATCTTCAAAAATTAAATGCAACATTAATCACCATCTTCTATCTTCTTTAATGACATTCATATTTTGTCTTTCTTTTAATCATTCATATACTCAGTCTTTTCTCTCACTTTCACTTCCTGTAATCATTGTATTCCAGTGAGATTCCCACACTACTTGTGGTGAATGATCAAAAAACAAACATATTCCACAAACAGTAAAAGAGTCTTGTGTTTTCCCAAATTGAGGACTATGAACTAGCAATAGATTCTTTTTATATCTGAAGAAGATATACTCCCAATTGGAAATGGTGCCATGTTGCTACTAAATTGTACCACATGCTGGAGAAGGCAGATTTAGTCTCAGCCCAGCTCAAACAACTGCTTCATTTGGCTCCTAGAAGACACCTGAATTGACTGCTACTTTTGACCCATGTGACATCATCTCTGCTTCTGTATCCCCACAATGTGTTATCTGCATATTGCAAGTACCAAAAGTTATCAACACGTTGCATGTCACAAACAAATGTTATTTCCATGGTATATATAACATGTGTTATCTATATGTTGCATATAACAAAAGTTATCTACATATTATATATAATCAATGCTCATATCTATCTACTTATTTACAATAGGTATGTGACTTTTTCTATTCCACCAAAAGATTCTTCTCTCAAAACTAAATTGCTCTCATCAGCTAAATAATATTTCTATTGACCTGGAAACTTTAGTCTGTCATTTAATGTCAACAAAGTAAACCATGTTATTTAAAAAACATTAAAATACATTTGCTGAAACCATGCTAGTGCATATAGCATTGCAGTTATCAGTGCCAGTTGAGGTCAAATTCCAGCCAAATTCATTGTTTTCATTTTTACAAAATAACCCTTAGGCAAGGGTACGAAACCAGCACTTCTCCCTCTAGTCATGGATTCCTTATCCCCCCCTCTTATCACCCAGTTTATGATATGAATATCTTTTGTGGATAAAGCAGAATGTTTTGCTCAAGAATTCTCTTCTAATTTTATTCTTGACTCATCTGGAATAGTTTTGCCTGACTTTCCAATTAAAACTGAGTTTCTGTTGAGGGATATATATATATATATATATATATATATATATAAGTCCTTCCATGGTTTCTGCTATCCTCTCTAAACTGGATCTCCACAATGCATGTAGACCTGATAGTATCCCTGACATAGTCCTTAGGAAATGTGCTTCTGAACTGGACCCTGTCTTTTCTAAACTATAATAAATGCCTAGTCGCTTCTTGCTTTCCTCCTCTTCTGTAGATTTAGTCTTTAAACACTCATTTAAGTCATTTGATACTTCTATTGGCCTATTAATCTTCTTGCTCTTTTTGGCAAAGTACTAGACAACCTAATCAACTCTGACTCAGTTAAGCATCTCACATTGCAGAGTCTTCTTTCAGATAACTAATATGGCTTTTGATTCTATAGGTCAACTGCTGATATGTTAACAATTATTTCTGAAGCCTTAAATATGAATGATGAAGCTCGGGATGCTGCCTTGGACGTCTCAAAAATATTCACAAGTTGAAATGTCATGGAATTTCTAAATGAATTTTCAAACTGATTCATCCTTTCTTATGAAATTGCAAAATGAAAGTTAAAAATACAGTGTAGGCCTGATAGAAAGAAACAGTGTTCTATTTACAGAAGAATGGTGAGAATCTCATAGACTGAACACGTGATTAACTAAGAAATTTTAAGGAGATTGGAAGCAAAAAGAATACTTATATTTAGAATCAGAAAGAGACAGATGAAATATTTAGGACATACTGATTCAAGGGGGCTTGGAGAATTTGACACTCACACGATATATTGAAGGCAAGAGAGACAGAAGGTAACAGTGAGTATGCTACCTAACAGGATTATGTAAATGGATAAGATAAATCAAACTGGGGATGATAGGAAAAATACAGACATTGCTAAGAGATAAAAAGGAAAGAAGGTTGTGGTGAGCTATAATCACATACATGAAAAGACATGGCATACAGGAGACAAATAATATAAACTCAAAAATATCAAGTTCAAATCTTCAAGACTTCATATTTTTTCAGTTTATCTATTTAAAAAATGGTAAAGAAAACTCTTTAATTCTTTAGTGAATATTCAAAAGACTGAAATACTTGATTTATCTCACATATTTTGAGACATGTAAAATCTTTGTTCATCTATTGACATGACTGATAATCTACAAATCTTTGAAAAGCAGGCATTATCTTATCCACTAACAGACATCCAGTCAGTTTGATATAAATCTCAGCCTAAGCATTAGCTGAAAGTTTGAATTTTCTTTTAAAACTTGGAGATTATTTAGAGAAAAAAAATGTTGTGTATTCTTCAACAGAAAGTCCAGTTAAGAGATTAAAATCCTTTTCAGAAATATGTCAAGTGTAACAGAATTATGGAATTTTATTGTATGGCTCATGCCTTTGCAATAATTTGCTTTATCTTAATATTCTATTTCTTATACAAGATTCAGAAATTTGACTTGAAGTGTTCAGGTTTTGTTGTGGACTTTATTATCCTTTTCACTTGAATTGGATTTTAAATTTCTAGGGAAACTTTCTTACGGTCCTAAAATCCTTTTAGATCTTGCTAAAACGTAACTTCTAAATTCTATTTTTGTTTTTTAATTTACATTAAAATCATTGTTTACATTTAAAAAGGAGATTAAAGCAAAAATCTCTGACTTCTTTATTTATATGATAAGTCTTTTCAAGAAGTGAGGGATCATGACTCACCTCAGCTTACTGTCTTTTTTTACTCTTAGTAGTTTTTAACTAGGTAACTCCACTTTTATGGCTACCAAAGAGCATACCATGATGAAAAAAAAGCCCCAAACTTAAAAAAAACAAATCTTTATCATCAAAATGTTTACTAAGAGGAAAGACCAAATTATTTTTGAAATCCTTTGGTTAAAAATCTTGTTTTTTGTGGGGAGGGATGGGCAAAAGATTACTACAGGCATTTCAGCACCTTTTGTTTTTATTTTGTAAAAATAACATTGATTAGAAAATTCTTTCAAAAATTAAATAATTGTTGAATCTTAATGAAACCTTCAAGAATTATACAAAATGGAATTATTTTTGACATTTTTTTAGAAAATTTTTGTAAAAGTTCTTGTTTTACATTCATTATTTCATGCCTATTTAATTTATGAAATTTCAAGAAATTAAATTTTAATTGCAAATTTTTTTTTTCACTTAAAAGCAGGATTCTTTGGAGAATTCAAATTATCAATTTGTTTTTAAACAGTTATTTATTTCCTGAAAATAACTGTAAAATAAGAAATACAATAATCCTATGAAATTTTTTCATTAAGAAAGTTTTTAATTGCTTTTATAAATAAGATACTTTAAGGACATTATTGTCTTAATAAAAACAAATTTCATAAATAATGTATTTTTCCAGGAATTATTTTCATGTTTTAAAACTTTAATTATAATAATTTGTGGAGTTTCAAATCACTTAAAATTATACATTACTTTGGTTGTGTTAGGTGATTTGTCTACTGTTCATACAAACTCATTAAGGTTACTCATTGTTTTCACCTGCTCTTCTTGCCTTTCTTATGTCCTGTAAGTGTTACATTCTCTAGGCACTCTTTCATCAGTGTGTGTCCCAGAAATTTAATCTGTGCCTTTTTGATTATAAATATACTTTCTTTTTATATTCCTATTTTTTTCAAAACTTCCTAATATAAAAAATATTTATATTAATAAAGATCCTCTCATTGGCAAGAAACCTTTTCAATTTTGTTACAAAGTTTTTGAAAGTAAATTTGGTAACAAAGATTTAAAGACACTTAAATCTAATACAAAGAAAACTCTGCAATGTTATTGGTCCTGACCTGGCATCTCGGCTTCCCTGTGCCTTTACTATAAGTACTTTAATAGTAATTGTTCTGATGGACTTTTGTCTGTGGTACCTAGACTTTATGAATTAAATCATACCATTAGATTGGCAGCAAGGTCTCATCATCTTACAATCAAAATGGCTTGAGGTATCCATGAATTCCTCTGAACCTTTTGCTTCTGGAACTCTCTTCCAGCTTCTTACTTTTAAGTCACTTTTAAAGGAGAAATCTGTCCCAACCATTTGAAAGATGGCAAGTGTATGTAAATTATCTTTGCATGCATACAGATTGTTAATAAACATGGAAAGAAAACATTCTTTACATAGTGTGTGTTTGTGTAAGTATGATTTCCACATGGTTGGTTTGAAATTAAGAATCAACTGTCTGGGAAGAGGGTCTCTCCAGAAAGTGTCCTGTTGTTGTTGTTGTTGTTGTTGTTGCTACTACCTCTTAAATAAAAATGAGAATGTTTATGTTTGTTCCTGTGGTATCCTATGCAAATTAGCTGAGTTGTATTTAAGTGAGAAGCTGCTATCCATCACGTGTAACAATGTACCACACGTATCGAGTACTGAATCAATGATATATCAGACATAACAGTTCCTTTTATAGTCTTGAATAGAATGCCACTTAGTGATCATCCTGACAGAATGGAATCATTTCTGCAAAGTTAAACACTTCAAACAATACACTACTGATCTCTTGTAAAGTAGTTGATTAATCAAGTGTTACTCTCATTAAGTGGTTGTGAGTTCAATCCATGGATGAAGCCCACCCACTCTGGTTTAATAGGAATGAACAAGAAAATGTACCACATGGACAAAAATAGCACAATAATCACTGCATACAAGTTATCTCTTTTCAACCACCTGAAAATGTTCAGATGGTATTTGTCTGAAACATTGTCTATAATAACATAAGAGGCAAGATAAATGTTTGAATAAATATATTAATAATTTCTCATCTCATAAAATCAAGCAGAAATACTTTAAATAAAATTATAATTACTTTCAATAACAGTGTATACATTTATATTAAAGGGACTTATTAGCTTGACTAAACCCATAATAGAAAACAGCAAAACCATGTCTAATACACGTAAATTCTAATAAAGACCCCCACCCTCAACAAAAAAAATTTCTGCACCATTGAGAACTGGAGCTATATTGCCTTATCTTCACATAACCTTTGCTGCTGTTATTGATTTGTTCTGCTATGAATTCACTCTCCACAAATAGAACATTAAATAACATAATATAAGCACACAACTCAAGGACTTCAACTACTCTACTTGGGAATATCCCTGTCAGTTGTCAGTTGAGCAGTACTTATGGCAAACACAACTTTCCTCACTAGAGAGTTCCATAAAGGCCAGGAACTTTTACCACATATCATATTACATGGACTAAGGCAGTTCTCAAAAGACAAGACTGGCTTCTGTGTACACTCAGGGATGTAAATTTGATAGAAGAACAATGTTTATTGATATATCTGAAGCAGATATCAAAAAACAGTTACCATTCCAAGTGATGAATAAATGTTAATGTTCATTTTAAGAGGTCCACTTGCATGACTGATGTGCTTCCTTAAGTTTTGAGAAGCTGAGGGATTTGGAGATCAGGAGTTGTAAATTTCTGGATCATTTGTAAATTCTTAAGGAAACTTGAATAAGTCATTGTAAGATTTGTTTGTGTAATATTTTCAAATTGTTTTGACATTCTAAGCTGATACACTTTTATTATTCCACATATTTTTATTGCTGGATTACTTTCTTCATTTTTTTTCATTTTTAATTCTTTTTCTCTTATGTGCTGTGTCCCTTCAAGACGTAGGTGATCATGGCCTCCACATTCTCTTGTCATTCATTGCTCTGTATATATTTTGTCCTATTATTTCTTCCAAACCCTGCTTTACCATCCATTTGTTTAAACTCAAGTATATCACACATTGTTTTTTCCAGTCTCTCTTTCCCTCTATCTGCCCTGTGAGTATCAGATTCTCCAAGCCTTCCTTCTCAGAAACTACAGCTATCTCTTCCTGAGACAGCTGAAGTATAAATTTTCTTTGCATTTCTATTACAATAAAACAGTAAAATTTTTTTCATAAAAATTAATTCTTAAGAAAAAGTTACAATTTATTCAATTATTTAGAATTAATTAGAGAAAAGTGGGGGTTGAGAATAATTAAAAAATAACCCCAAATTAATTTTTCTTTTCAGATGTTGACTACCTTATAGTAATTGGAGTGGTACTTTAATTTATTTACATTATTTACATTGATCAGACTGTTGTCCTTATCTTTGTTGCCTTATTCATGATATTTTGGCCATTGTATGCTCCAACCCTTTTCAGGTGATTAGAATTTTAAACTGAACCCTTTATTTTGCTCAGTGAGGTAGTTTTTTCTTGTCCCATTTGTCATCTCACTTCTGGATGCCTTAGTTATCTTCCTATAACTCAAGTCACTAAGTTTTTTGTTCACCACTGCTGTAGCCAGGTATTGAACTCGCAACACTTTAGGTCAAGTCACTGGATCCAACCAACACTTTTATCCACTGATCCATGTGTCCTTGAAGACATCGTGAATATAGGAACGAAGACAAGGAAAACAATCTGAACAATGTAAATAATGAAACAATTCCAATACCTTATCTCAGTACTTACCAAAGTATTTCAATTTTGTTTTCAGATTCTGAGTCTTTTCATTATTCTACATATTTGTTTTAAATTGCTTTCATAAACTTTTTTTTCAGAATACTTTTTGCTGATTCAGTCTTTGGTTATTAAATTAATTGCCATCCTGGGTATGACAATAAATTACATCCGGCAGCAATTGGGAGGTTTTGAGGAGTATGGAACCAACTTTTAATTGCAGTTGTTCTTAGGGTCACCCTTTCCAAGCTATCAAAAAATTTTCATGATAAAAAAAAATTGCTAGCATTACATTTTAGAAAAAACATTGTCAATATATAAATTGCCAGCAATATATTTCTGTAAGGAAAAAATATTACCAGCAATACATTTTTGTAAAAGGAATTACAAATGCTACTAATAAATTAAATTTTGGCATTAAATAACCCATAAAGAGGTGTTATGCTACTAAACAAACAAAATAAATAAATTGATCATATTTGAAATTATGAATGAGGCCACCTAAAACAAATAAATGTGACTAATTCTAAACTGTAATCACAATAAAAATAAATATATAGATTTTTGAAAAATGACTAACAATAGGTTTTTGTAAAAAGTAAAACTTACTCAAGCACACAAGAAAATTAAATTTCAGCATCAAATTACCCATAAAAGTTGATATGTTGTTAAACAAACATTTATTCACCTATTTTGTATTTCTCCATTTAGTTTGCTTAGGCAATAAAATATGTTGTTACCAATTGTCTATAATTGTTTCCATATTCATTCTGACTCTCGTTTTTTAAATATTCTCTAATACTATCCAAAAATTACCCTTCAGCAAGGTTCAATGGGTGAAGGTGAATGCATATAGTAAACATTAAAATACTGATTAATTGATAGCCAGTCATAAAGAGAATTGTTTAGAACTGAATATGAATGTTCTTTCAAGATGAGAACTTTGTACTCTTACTGATAAACTGTTTGTAAAGTATTTTTATATTTTGATTACGTCACCTTTTCATTCCTTTATATCATGATTTTAGTCACCAGTAAATTCGTTGATCTTTGAATCATAAACTTTGATGGCTTCAAATTATAGTCAAAACAACCAAAGACACCCACCACTTCTACTCTGGCAGCTTCTTTTCTCACACTTTCCACCTGTGGAATTCTCTTTCATATACTTGCTTCCCTGACAGTTTATCCTCTTGACTCCCACCCTTCTCTTATCCTTTTCACAACACCCCCTGTATCTTGTTCTTTTCACTCTACTTTCATGTAACTCTCTTCACAGCAGTATTCACATCTTTTTCTAACCTATTCTCTGACATCCCTGTAACCAGTTCTTCTTTCTTTTCAATCTTCTCTTATGTAGCCCCCTGCACACCAGTAGCAGTACTGCCTTGCTCAGGGTGAAACAATTATAAAAAAAAAGACTCAAACTAGTATCCTTGATCAAATCTTAAATAATACCTTTGAACTTTTACAGATTCTGAAAAGAATTATTTCCTTTATCTTCATATTTTGCTCAGATAACTCCTTCCACAGAACTGTTACGTTGTGGAACAGATGATGATGCTTCCACAATCACTGCAATCTTAACCTCTTCAAATGTGTGGTTGACCATTAATCTATCCTACATAATATGCCTCACTTATCCCCTCATGTATGGCCTTAGAACATCATCATTTGTAAGCCCTACCTTGAGTTGCTCTTGAGCCTTTTTATGACACATTAATTTACTTCTAAACCAAACATGACAAGATTTTATTATTTATGATAATATTCTACAATCAAAATGGATATTATCAGGTATTATTTATGAAAAAGATTCTAGAGCATTAAAACTTTATTGCCAAAAATATGAATATATTGCAGTCAAAAAAGTTATTTTATAATCATTTCACCCCAACCAAGTCAAGATTGCCACTAGTGTGCTGGGGTTTATAGTAAGAGAAAAACAAGGTACAAGGGATATCAAAGAAAATATAAGAGATGGATGAGAATCAAGTAGAGAGAAGATGGCAATTGACATTGCATTTGAACCTTTGGAGATTATAGCTATTGGGAAAGCAAGCAAACAGAAATAGAAAGTGTAAGAAAATAAACTGTTAGAGTAGAAGAGATGGTTACATTTAATTATTTTGATGGCAAAAGGGTGGGACCTAGATGCCAATCTAGTAACATGAGTAAATAAATACATGTGGTCAGGGAACCAGGGAAAAAGCTCATCAGAGCAGTTAGTATGAAAATACTTGTAGAAAAGACAGAGGCAATACACATTATGTCAGTCAGAAAGTGACTGAAGGTGAGCTGCTCTGTCTGGATCAATTAGGTTGCAGATCTTTTGGATTATGTCAAGAACCTCAAAATGAATAGCAAGAGCATGCAACCAGATATGGCATTTACACAGTCTTATTCTTCTTCATGTGGTGTGTCCCTTCAGAATGTAGACAATCATGGATTTCCACTTGGCTCTGTCCCTTGTCACTCTTAAAATTCTTCTTCTTGGTATCTCTCCCAAACCCCACTCTGCCATTCATTTGTTTAAGCATATCAAATAGGTCTTGCACTGTTTTCCCTTGTCTCTCTTTCCCTCTATTCATCTTGTTAGTATTAAATTCTCAAGGCCCTCTATACTCATTACATGTCCCAGAAACCTTATCTGTCTCTTCCTTATATTAAATGTGAGTTTTCTCCTTGTTTCTGTCCCCTCCAAAACCTCATTGTTAGTCACATGCTCAGTCCATAGCATCCTCGGCATCTTTCTGTAAAATGACATTTCTGCTGCCTCAAACCTTTCTTTCATTCTTAAGATCATCCAACATTCACTGCTATACAGAAGGACAGGCATCACATTGCAATCCAGCACTCTTTTCTTTGTTGCCAATATATATTCTTGATTATCCTAACGTCTTTTTCGAAAATATTGAGGTTGTCAATCATCTCTATCAATTCTTTGTGGTGTACTTTGTCAGATGCCTTTGCATAGTCTATAAAGTACAGATAAAGGTCCTTCTGCATTTGTACTGCTCTTTCAGATAGCATTCTGAGCATGAATATCACATTTCTTGTTCTGGTATCTTTAACAAAGCCATACTGGCCTTGTCCTATATCTAAGCTGATTCTACTGCATGCTCTGTTCATCAGAATCCAGATGATTAGTTTTGTTAAGTTGCTCATTAAACTTATTGTTCAGTGAAGTTCACATTCCTTTGCACCTGGCTTCTTAGGTAGTGTTACAAAAATTGAACTGCATAGGTCCTCTGGTATAAAGCCATTGTTGTAGATATCATTTATTATTTCTGTGAGCCTATCTATGCCAAAGCCTTCTAAGGGCATATGCATCTCTATTACAATCCCATTGGGTCCTGCTGCTTTATTTCTGTTCAGTTTGGTCATTGCTGATTCCACTTTGGTTTTTAATATTTCTGGTCTATCTGTATTTTTATGTATTGTTGGTTGCTCTCTCTGGTCATGGAAGAGATCAGCAAAATACTCATCCCATCTCTGAAATATTTTTTTTTCTAGTATGATTGTACCGTCCTTTGTTAAGCGGGTCTTTTGTCCTGTTAGTTCTTTTATTTTTTTATGCATATCACCATTATTTGTCATACTCAGTCTCTACTTTGGCACATTTGTGATTGCGTCATCTTTCTTTAGTCTGTTTGCCTTTGCTCCTTATTTCCTTGTGTAGTTTCTTGTATTCTGTTTCATATCTTGGCATCATTTTTTGTCTCTTTTGCATTAGGTCAAGAGTCTCTTCAGGGATCCACTCATTTTTCTCTTGTCATGCTTTTTCTTTTGGGATGATGTTGTTCACCGATGTCACTAGAGCCACTCTTAATACATCCTATTTTGAGCTTCGGTCCATATACATTTAATGCAGGTTTAGGCCATTCCCGAGTCTATTGTCTTTGGGCTGTGTTAGGTTTCTTTAATTGCCTTAGTCTTACCTTTAGTTTACATAAAACTGGTATGTGGTTATTCCACAGTCAGCATCTGGGTAGGCTTTGCAGTGAAGGACTGCATTTCTGAATCTCTTGTTGATCGTAACATAGTAACATATGTCTGCCTGTTCTATCCATTTACACAAGCTCATTAGTTAGGTTATTTATTTCTTTTCTCTGTCCCTCCTGCCTTCAATATTACCTGTGGGTGTCAAATTTGTAAGCTTTCTTTTCTCTTTATGTGCCCTATAAATTTCAGCTGTCTTTTTCTGATGTGAAGTATAAGTTTCCTTTCTGTTTTCATTCCCTCTCAAACATAATATTTATAATATTTACCTTTAACATGAAAATACTAATGCACATATCAGAAAAGTCTGGCATGTCAGGAGGACTTTGATTATGGATTCAGAACCAGAATATGGTACAACATATGTTGTTTGTGTAATAGACAAAAAACAACATATGTAAATTATTTTTATTGGTGTTATTAAACATTTCATGTGTATATGGTATTATTTGCAGTATAAAACTAATAATCACACTTTTTCAATCACTGCATTTTTTATAACTTATTGAAATATGCTGACTTTTCATCAAGCTGGCTAATGAAGCGTGCACTCATTTTTTTCCAGGCCTATAATTGTTATTACAAGTGTATGAATCACAATTCAGCAACTACTTACTATAGGATGTCATTTCATAAATTTTATTGAAAATTTTCAAGTGGAAAGAGCAGTCCATGATAACAAAGGAGAATATATTTTAAATACCCAAATTTGGCCAGTCATTCCCATATATTGTTCCTGAACTGAATCCAGACAGATACACTGAGCATGTAATTATTGCAAAGCATTGGAAGACAGAATGTAAAAGTCGTATCCTTGAGAAAGTTACAATAACAAATACAATAACCCAAAGTACAATAACCCAAGTGTTAAAATACAAAATATGAATGTCATAGAACAAACCGGATTAATCTGTACAAAATTATCACTGATAGATTAGTCGACTGCAATATACACTACCATATACACTCCTTGCTAATCAGTAGCGATGACTCTCACATAACAGATGGACTCATGTATCCCACTGCACCAGAAGGGCAGCAGGATATTCCCTTACAACACCCCACTCCCAGATAATTTTTTTTCCATAATGGAAAAAATTTTCTTCAATATTTTTTTCATTTAGAGTCAGAACTTGATCTTTGAAGTGGTTTCCTTTCCCTAATACTCTTTCTTTTCACACCTTTCTGAATTGGTACTTCATATATATTTTGAGGAATTGGTACCAGTGGTGATGTGGGAACTGGCACCTGGAAAGTATCATAAAGTTAAAGTACCTCTATTGATATTTCTTCAGTGTCTTCCACAATATCATTCATGTACCTCGATTGCAATTGGTTTATATGCCTTTTGCACTCAAATCTACTGTTTTTCACAATGTACATCACTCTCTCAAGTTTCTTCATGATTGCACCATCTTCCAAAATGATTTTCTAGCTCTATAGAACTTGAGAAATATTTTGTCTTCAGTTTTATAAGTTCTCACTTCAGTGTTTTTCATTTCAGAAGTTTTCTTTACATGACTGTCAAACATGGATTTTATTTTTCTGGCAAACATTAGTTCAGCAGGTAACAGTCCAGGGTCCACATTAGGATTAGATGTGATTCTGTATACTACTAGAAACTTCTTTATAGCATCATTGTTTGTATCCTTTCCTTGATTTTTCATAAGTGCCATCTTAAAGATATCTATGAAACTCTCTGCTTGCCTGTTAAACCCCAGGTGATATACAGAGGTAGTTACATGATTTATTGCCAAAGATGTACAGAAAATCTTGAATTCATGTCCAGTGAACTGCATATCATTATTGGTAACCAGAGTTTCTGGAAACCCAAATCTAGAAAATAGTTCATTCAGTGCTGTTGGATGCTTACATTTTATCACTTCAGACTAATTTGAGAAGCTGTCCATGACTATGAGGTAATATTGTTCATCAGTAGGGCCAGCATAGTCAACATGTAGCCTTATCCATAGCACATCTGTTTTGGGCCATGATTGTATTTTAATAACTGGTGCCTTGTCTGCCAGTTGACATCCACTACACTGTTTAACCGTATGTTCAATATCTCTGTCCGGTATGTAAATCCTTGCATGAATGATTTCATTTTTGAAATACCTAAATGGCCTACATAAAATTCCTTAAGAATTTTCATTTGTAAAGTGTGAGGTCTCACAACTCTGTTTCCATAGAGTATTTGTCTACACATTAAAAATAGAAATATTTTCGCTTCTCTTTTGTTATTCTTGTTTTCCCAAAACTGCTTTTTGTTTTGATAATAAAAACATCTTTCTCAGCAGTCTTTCTTATGTCTTCCAGCACGAATGGTAATTCTTGAATTGTATTACACAATAACACTGAAATCTCATTCTCAATAACAGTCTCTTCCAATGGCTCTGAACATTTAGATATCAACCTTGAAAGACCATCAACATGCACTAATTGTTTTGAAGATAAGAATTCCATTTTGAAATCATAATTAGACAAACTTATACTCTAACACTGCAATGCATTTGCTACATGCATTGGTATACCTTTTCTCAAACCAAAAATTGCTATCAACAGTTTGTGATCTACTTGAAGCATAAATATCCTGCCATGAATGAACAGCATAAATCAACACTAGAGATCTCAATTTGGCTTTAATTTTTTCCTGCCGGTAGTAATGTTCTGTACTGTTAAGTTTTTTTTTGTCGATCCATCCTTAAATCTATGCAAGTTTATGGTCTTGATGTCATAGTTACTTAAGTCAGATGATACAATAATCTCCTTTTCTGGATCAAAACATGCTACTGACAAGTTCACCAATAAACATTCCTTAATTTCATAGAATGCCTTTTCCAATGTTTCAAACCAATACTATCTAACATTTTTCTTTAGCAATTCATTTAATGGAGCTCTTCAGCCATACAACTTAGGGATGTAAATACCATAATAGTTTGCTAGACCCAGAAACGCCTGTAACTCATTTATGTTGGTCACAGTATATTCCTTATCGCCTCTGCTCTTTCCAGATTCAGTCTTCTACCATGCTGATCTGACGCAAATATTTAATTTGTTGAATAAAACTCACATTTACGAATGCTCAGCCAAAAGCCATTCTCCTGAATTCTTCTGAACATCGCTCTAACATGCATGTTTTTTTACATCCTAGCTTCTTGCCAGAATATCATCGAAATAGACTGTTGCAAAATCTAAACCAGCTAACATAGTGTCCATCACTTGCTGAAGCAGGTTTTTTAACCCAAATGGTAAATGGTTCACTTCAAAAAGGCCTTTGAGTGTGATCACTAGCAGCCTTCAAGACATAACACATGCATATATATATATATATATATATATATATATAGTGCGTGCATTTTGACTAGAAGATGAAAATTATCTCATTGTGTAAGCACTTAAAAAAAGCTGTCAAAGTCCAATATCATTTTCACTGATGAGAAGTATCCTCTTCCATGTCACATAGAAAAGTAATGATGACAAGTGACTAGGTTAAGAGACTGTTTCATTGTAAAGAAGTCACTTATCAATTTTGCCATTTGCAAGAAACAGTTTTGTTTTGTGGTTCAATAAGTCAGAATTTCAGGTGGTTGTATCAGATGGTTTCAGGTATGTTCATGAGAAGCTGGAAGAGTATTTAGATTCCAAATATGTGACTCGGTTCAGTGGATATGCAAAGAATGTTAAATCCAAGAGAATAGATGCTGAAATTAAAAAATAAATGAAAAGCAATCACTGGCTACATTGCATTCAATTCATGCTTTATTTTGAAGTAAATAACAGAGGGATAATGACAAGAAAACACACCTTATTTTATTATGAAACAAGATAAGAAATTTATTTACAATTTTACACATTCAAAGTTTCAGTTGCTTGTTTCAGGAATAGTTATCAAACATTAAGAGTTCGTAGATTTGATAAATTGTCAAGAAGAGAAAATGTTCATATTCAGAGTCTATCACAAAATCAAATTCCAAAATTCTTGAAACAAATTGAGAGAGTTTGTTTTCACATAAAATTTATAAGGTTGTGTCCAACATAAATAAAAAGATATATTCTAATTTATTTAGCTTAGGAGATGAATAAAGTTCTTTGAAATTCCACTGCTCTCTGTAGAGGCAGATAATGCATCAGCATGTAATTTTACACCAGGGTTATTCAGACACACAGGAGCCTGCCTTTTATCTTTTTGTTGACAGTGAGTAGGTGAAGAGGAAGAAGAAGAGATAAAGAAAGCAGCACATGGAAGAAAGTGAGAATGTATCGAATGCTGGTTGCCAGAATATTTGTATTTGATTGGTGGCCTGTGAATCTTCTGCTACATTGTGACTGGTTACTCAATCTATTCTCTGCTCACTTCTGTTTGATTCAGCTTTCTTTATTTATATCAAACAGCAATTTGATATCAACTCATTACTTTTTCTCAGTTTGTAAGTTGCTCCCTTTTCATTGGTTTAAGTAAATTTTCCTATAGGCTTACTAAACTTTGCCTTGGTCTTTTCTTCAGCCCGGATTCAGTCCCTTTGGTCAAAACAGATTTTCACACTGGCTTGCAAATTTGAAAACAGTGAAGAGAAAAGAGACATTTTTATTGTGTATTCACCGCAATTTGCTCTTGAATTACTATTGCTATAAAAAAATTTTTAGTGATTACACATACAGATAAGTGTCAACTCAAACGAGTTGACACTTATCTATATTATATATATAAGATATACTATTTTTGTGACAACCAGTCTGATGAGCAATTTTCCCTGGTGCTCTGACCACATAAATTTAAGCATGCCACTAGATTGACATCTAGGTTCACTCTTTTACCATTGAAATTGTTAAATATAACTGTCACTTCTACTGGATCAGTTTCTTTTCTCACATTTCCCACCTATGGAATACCTTTTTGTTTACTTGCTTCCATAATAGATATAGTCATCAAAAATTTAAATTTAACATCAATTACTGTCTATCTTCTTGACTCCTGTTAATCTTCTATTCTTTTCTTAATACCACATGTATTCAGACTTTTCTCTCAATGTAACTCCCTGTGCACAAGTGGTGGTCCCATCGTGCTTGGGATGAAATTATTATGAAAAATAAGTTGTATTTATCTATCTGATAATTATTATTAACAAATAGGTACATAGCAATACTGATAATTATTATAAAATAAAAGATGTATTTATTCATAATGATTTGATGCTATTCACTTGAAAGATTGGTGCAAACGTCTCCTTCTATTTACTATAAAGGTTTGTAGCAGTTTAAGGTAATCTATGATATGTAACTGTCTCAGCCACAAAACAGACTCTACGTTTACTAAATAATTAAATAATTCCTTTCAATTGCTTCTGTCAAGTAAAATTCTTTTATGAAGTAGCATCTTATTCATGTGCCGTGTCTCTTCTTCAAGACGTAAGCGATCATAGACTTTCACTTGACTCTATCTGTTGCTGCTCTCAAAATTCTTCTTGGCATCTCTCCCAAACCTCACTCTGCCATCCCTGTTTAGACCTATCAAGTAGGTTTTACACTGCTTTCCCCAGTCTCTCTTTCTCTCTATCATGTGAGTATTAAAATTTCCAAACCCCCCTTTCTCATTACATGTCTCAGAAACCTCATCTGTCACTTTCTTATATTAAGTATGAGTTTTCTCGTTGTTTCCATCCTCTCCAACACCTTGTCATTAATTACATGCTCAGTCCACGGTATCCACAGCATCCTTCTGTAAAACCACATTTCTGTTGCATCAAGCCTCTCCTTCATCCTTGAGGAGATCATCCAGCATTCACTGCCATACAAAATGGTAAACATCACATAGCAAAGCCAGCACTCTTTTCCTTCTTTCTAAGGAGATTTTCCTATCTTTCAGTACCCTGGTTAGCTTTTGAAATGCATTCTTGGCCATACCAATGCATCTTTGGATTTCAACATCACACATTCCATCCTCTGTCAGCAGGCTTCCCAGTTATTTAAATTTCTTTACTTGTTTTATTTTAGTTTCTTTGACCTGTAGTTAGAATTTTGGAATCTTCTTTTTGCTGATGACTATGCATTCTGTTTTCTTGAAGTTTATGCTTAATCCTTTCTTCTTGCTTTCTCTTGCTACCTTCTGTAGGAGGTTCTGCATTCTCATTTCCGTATCTGCTATCAGCACTGTGTCATCTGTGTATCTTACATTGGTTAAGATTGTGGCCACCAATAAGGAATCCTAGCAAGGGTTTTATTTCTCTCAGAATTGTTTTGCTGTATGTTGGATAGATCTGGTAAGAAAACACATCCTTGTCTCTTTTCTATTTTTGTATATCTGCTGCATTTAGTTCCTATCTGCACGCAAGCTGTTTGCTGCCAAAGTTTTCTTGATTTAAGGTAATCTATAATATGCAACTGTCTCAGCCACAAAACAGTCACTATGTTTGCTAGATAATTAAATAATTCTTTTCAATTGCTTCTCTCAAGTAAAATACTTTTATGAAGTAGCATATTATATATTATTATAAATCAAGAAGTAGCTTTTAACAAGATTAAACTGATATCTTTTATTCTCAATCCTTATTTAATGGTCATGAATTCCCGAATGACCTGAACATTGCAATAAAAAGCAATAAGAAGATAAAAGATAGATTAGTGAAATATTTATAATGAAGATACTTTGTCTACGAAATCTCAACTTAAAGGATAATTATTTGTGTATGTTGTTCATTTGGAGCATTTGCTTTTCATTACCTGATGAATTGCTTTCCAACTCTTCCTCACAATTATTTCTCTTTATATTTTGTCACTGCCAAGGGATATCAACACCAGACAGAAAACTCTGAAAAGATTAGAATAAAAGATGTCATGGTGAAGATGCGTTCATATGTGCAAAAAAGAAAACTGTTTAAAAATTGATACTTACATACTTTGTATCCCTTGATACCATCAATACTTGATACCTTGATACTATAGATACCATACCTTGATATATTTACTCTGCATTTAACATTAAGAACTGTTCTAAAACTTTCTAGATGTACAATGTTTAACCCTTTGACCTTGAAAATTTGTTTCTTTAAATTTTAGAATTTCTTACCTAATGGACATTTGCATTTCCTTTTGGGCTTATATATATATGTATACTTAGAGATTTTATATATATATGTATGTATGTATATATATTTATATATAAATTTACATCTTTTATATATGTATATGTATGTAGATATGTGCATGTTTCATTAAAAATGATAGACAAGTTATTATCATTAAGTTTTATATAATTTTTCATGTGTTCTTATGATATTTTTCTTTTCAGAAGAATTCAAATTATAAAACAATTGTCCAAAGGTTTTGCATTTCCAAGTGCCTTTGGCTATACTTTTAGCAATTATCAAGAATGAATTTTGTTTTACAGGTAAATAAATATGTGTAAAGTTTATGTATATAGAGTCATCTGTATGTTAAGTTCCAAACATGGTAAGCAAATGGTTACCATGTTCATAATTGATATTATTAAGTGTAGGATTTCTCTTTTTATTAGTAACACCTCCATTATTTTTAATCTTCTTTTTCATGTGAATGATGCTATTATGTATGTATTGTTGACAATATATATATATGTGTGTGTGTGTGTGACAGTGGAAAAGTTTACTTGTGACACATTTCATCTTTCAGGACATCATCAGATTAAATTCATGTTGATACAACTACACATGGCAGATCTTCTCTTATCACAATGTTGAAGACCTGCTAACAAAAGTGATGGAAATAAAAAAAAAGATGCTTAAATTCAGCTAGATATAGAAATATAATAATAATAATTTTTAAATACTCAACATCCTTTGTTTGTATGCATGTGTAGTTGTACCAATGAAGTCCTGAAGGACAAGACATGTCCCCACTAAACCTTTTCCACTTTGTCATATTTTGCCCTAATATTGTTCTTGATATATAAAACTATATATCATTATCTAGTATATATATATATATATGCAGTACTGTGCAAAAGTATTAGGACAAGTATTATTTTATCTTTTCTGAGGCATCAAAATGAAGTTTAAAATCACCCCTGTTCTAACACTTTTGCACACTACCGGTAGTGTGCAAAAGTGTTAGGACAGGGGTGATGTTTCTAAAAGCCTCACTGAAATTCAAATACAGGGTGAAAAGCCAAGTAAATTGCTAATAAATATTGATTATTTAAAACTAGTATAAAAGAAATATATTAAAAAGAAGTTATATTTAATTTTTCCTATTTTCTATTAAACAAGTTATTTTGAAACTACTCATTATTCTATTATTCTTGGATATGACTGACTTTTTTCTTATTTGGGAACATATACAAACTGCTTGGCAGGAGATACCATTATATACATTGAAGAAGCATGTGACGTCAATGCCTGACAGAATGAAGGCTGTGATCAAAGCAAAAGGCTATGGTACAAAATATTAAATTTATTTTGTAACAAGTATTTTTCTTGTTAAAGCATTTGTTGAGTAAATCAATAAAATTACTTTAATTGTTTATTTTCTGTCAATATGCCTCATAAAAGATAAAATAGTTCTTGTCCTAATACTTCTGCACATTACTGTATATATGATAATGATATATAGTTTAATAATAATGATATATATATATATATATATATATATATATTCAAGCTGTCATCATGAACCTGTCTGTCAAGCTCAAGTTTGCTGCTGAAGTGCGTATGACATGGAGTGGTGATCCATGAACCACCTCAAACAATTTGCAGCCAAATTTTTCATGCTCAAAGACATTTCTTCTTCTTAAGCCCTCTTCTCAAAATTTCTCTTCCTTCACCCCACATTATCAATTCAAGGATCATGTCAAAAACACTTTGCTTAGGACAGAAATTGATTTGGTCAATTGAGAAATGGCAGCTGCAGAATGAACCATTTGGAGAAAAACAATCCACAAATAACACAACATCCTTCAAATGAAGGCAAATAGAAGAGCAAAGAGAACACAAATAAAAATCAGAGCTCTCCATCCCCTGGACCCTCATACCCTAGCATGCAATGGCTGCAGATATCTTTTTAGATCCAACATAGGAATCTTTTCACTCAGAAGGAAATGGTGATGAGAAAACCAGTACTCAGCAACAAGTTCCACTAATATATATATATATATATATATATATATATATATATATATATATTATTTATCAAAGTTTATTGCATATATCTACTTTTATCAAGAGATAAAATTAAAAGACAACCACAATTAGCAGCCATTTTGAATAGTAATGATTTTGCGTGGATTTGCAGTAAAGCTGAACTGAGCCTACCTTGTAGATTATGGGAGCATATAACATTGTGTTGATAGCAGACACCAAAAATAATTGCAGGAGCTTCTAAACTAGGTAGTAAAGAAATCAAGAAAAAGGTCTAACCATTAATTATAAGAAGAGATGATGTATGGTTATAAGCAAGATGAGTTTAATTATTTGGGAAATGTCATAGAAAATAATGAAAAATGGGATACAGAAATATGATAGCACATTAGAACAATAAAAGATGCTTTCACAAACTAAACAAATTATGGATAAAAAGGAAAAATTTAAATAGAACAAGAAACTTTTGAACTGCTTTATAATATCAATCCTACAATATGGCAATAAATGCTGGACAATTTGCTTAGAGATGTAAAGGAGACAAGGTAACTGAGATATGGTTCTACAGAAGGATGACATGAAAACTATAGATGGAGCATGTGAGCAATAAGGAAGATTTAGGAAAATGAAAACAAAAAAGGTGCTTATACAGAAAGAAACAGTTAAAATTTCTAGGACACATAATGAGGGCTTAGGTAATTTGACATTCAGAGAAGATAATGATAACAAAGGGGACAAAAGGAAAATACAGGTAACTGACCTAATTAGCCTGTGTAAATGAATGGTAGAGCAGAAAGCAGGAGGGTAGTTAGTTGTCAAATATTGCTAAGAGTTACAGAGGACAGGAAGTTGTAAAGAACCATGTTTATCCACATTCTGAAGTAACACGGCATATAAAAGAAGATCCAAATTTAAATCCACACATCTAATAGATCAGGTTAGGGATTACTCACTGCTGTTACTGAGAACAATTTGAGCACTGTCAAGTAACCTCCCTCACATCTTGACCTGATAGATATGATGGAAAAATCATGATATCCCAACAATTTTCTAGATTATGAGATTTAAATTTTGAATTTAATTTTTATTCATATTTAAAGAAACGAATAAGTTTTGTTCATTTGTTAAAAGTAAATTTGTTTGATAGAACAAAAATTTGCTTTGTAAATCATAGTAATTCAGAATAAAGGTTCTTCTTTACCATTTAATCTTGGTGTTTAGGATTCAACATGTTAAACATTCTTTAATAGTATTTCATATTGAATTTGTGAATATCTATGCTGATGATATAATGGTATATAGTGCACTTCCAAAACTCTAGATGACCAGAGCTTGGCAGCTGATCTCTCCTTTGACCAAGCTCTAACAGCTCAGTGGGTGGAAAATTGTCTTTTCATATTCAATACCTCAAAAATCAAACTAGTGTCATTCCATCATCACTAAGCAGACCCAGAACTTTCACGAATTCTGATGTGTCCCCTCAAGAAGGCCCTGTGCCTTGAGCATCTGTTGAGACTTAAACTAAACCCAGACCACGAGTGAAACTTATGCATACAATCCTTCATTATTACAGATGCTGGAAAAATGGTTGGTTCAGTAAGTACTTGACGCCTCCTTCAATAGCATATTCAGGCCAAAAATGGATTACTGCTACCATATAAGGACAGGAGCTGCCAAGATTTTACCTTTCAGTCTCGACAGTGTTCAAAAGTGTTTCCATGTTCTTGTAGATGACAAATTATTTTCCACCTTTCGAACCCTTTCTCATAGATTGTTGTATACCTACCTGCATACAAGAACAGAATGTTCTTATCCTCTTAAATATGTAAACACTATTGTAGAAGTAGAGGAGAATGATTATACTGACTAGCAGTTCACTAGCAGTGTATCTATTTCACCCATCGTGAAAGTCTTGTATGTGTTGATATACTATTATTCCCAATAATAGTATATCAACTACACTGTAACATTTTAGAGTTGCAACATAGATGAACTGTCACAAGCCTCTCACTGCTTTATCGCTATGTGTATGAAACTATTTAAACAAATTTCATTTGCTAGTTCTACCAATTCTAACCTTCACCACTAAGACCTGCCATGCCATGTATATTGTAGTAAACCAATCTCAATTGTTTTTTTATTCCATTGCTGCTTTGTGGCACTATCAAGTTGTCTCCCCACATATCCCCATAAATTGTGCCAGCTACTCTGTAACCTTTTACCTCAAGTGCCTCTTGGGCTTTGTCATTTTAGGAAAAAATAAGCTAATGAAGATAAAAAATGATATATTTAAAGATATATATAGCATATTTTCTCAAATTAAAGACAAACCAGCTTCCAAGAAATGTTCTAAATTTTGTGAATCCTTGCAGGAAAGTGTGTACATTCTCTATGCAAATCTTTCAACAATATTTACCATCAAATACAAAATATATTCACACATGTTATTTTTGGAAGAACTAGTTTCAATGACACTTGAAAATATGGCTTATATTCAGATGCAATAACAATTTACTGGCAC